>JAJMHO010000032.1:0-144767 GCA_030566085.1 Geotrichum histeridarum
TCTTCTTCTCTATTCAAACAATCCAATCTCTACTTATCAACCAATCATCTTTTTACAAATCGCTGACAAGCTCTCAAACACACTTCCAAACAAGCTTTACTTTACTTTACCAACTTTACACAATGCTTTTCTTCGTTCCTGTTCGTGGCCACCCTCTCTGCCGCAGACGCAGAGTCGTTAGACGCAGAGCCATCATTGCTACATCCGTTGTCGCAGGCACAATGGTTGCCAGAAGATGATAAATCTAATCTGACACAATTATCACTTCACTATCCCAGCAAGCCGAGTCATATTCTGACTATAGTATTCTGTGGTTGAAGCCAGTCTCGGGCACTGCATTCTCAAGTCCCTTCAAGAGGGGTATTTACCAATCATATTTGCATGTTACTATTTATTATCTTTAATCTCTCATTAATTCATTTAATTGATTGTTCCAACATTATCCAATTCATGACCTTCGATGCTCATTTCTCGAAAGTCATTAAAGTTAGATAAAAAAATAAAAAAAAAAAAAGAAAAATAAATAAAAAAAAATAAAAAACCTATAGTCCTAAAGGATGACTATCACATTTTGATCAATTTCTGGTAAAAATTAACTATCCAATTATGCTTTCACCTAATTGCTATTTAAACTTTGAAGTAGAATCTGTTTGTTTTCTAATGATTATCTATAACTGGCTTGCATTATCTCTTAGTAAAATATAATGCGATTTAAAAATCAGTTTAAATTGTAAGAGTCAAAAAAAAGTCATAGTAATAAATAAATTGAAAAATCATAATCGTACAAATATAAAGAATACAATGCAATTTCATACATTGGCGCTTCAACTCACAGCATTTTCATGCAACGGTTGAATGAATCCAGCCACAAATAATAATGAACTAGTGGTTCGTGATGATAGCTGTTGGTGTAGCAGAATTAAGCTGGTTGAGCATTGCTAACTTGATATGGACAAAGAGTTATTGTAGCTTGTGCTTAACGTGGCAGTGATTGAATTAGATGATGTCTGCGTAAATGTTCAATTATCATCTTCTAGCAACCATTGTGCCAGCCACTAGTGATGTGGCAATGACGGCTCTGCGTCTGGCAACTCTGCGTCTATGAACGACGGGGTGTGCATGGCGGACAGGAACGAAGAAGATCATTGAAGTAAAGTGGAGTAAAAGTAAAGCGTAGGTAAAATTCTTGTTTGGTATTGAGAATGAGACGATGTGGATAGAGTTGAACCATGGGAATTTGCTAGGTATTTATATTTGAATCTACAATTGATTTTCATAGATCTCTAGATGAAATTTGGTTTTCAAGAGAGGCTGGGGAGGGTCTACGTAATCGTTGAGTTATCTCAGAAGATGAAGTAATAGGCTAATCAACATCATTGCGCCGCAATGACGAATCAGTAGCTATAGCTATAGGGCTGTGCATCCCAATCAGGAAGTCCCATGGAACACTTTCATCATAACTTCTTGGATTGTAGGACGAGCAAGGCTGAGTATCCCAATTGAGTAGTGTTCTGGAACAATTGGAATAAAATACGTCACATGACCCCTTGAGACCCCACCATTGATCTCACATCTATCTAGATCTAAATTATTTAAATATCAAGCAAAATCGTGATAATTGACTTAGCTAAACTCATTCAATATCATTCCTAAACAAACCAGTTACTATCAATTCTGAATTCACCTTAACAACACTTCCATAAGCTTACCTTACCCACATCACTACAATGATCGTTTTTGTTCCAGTCCGCAACCCGGTCGCCCACAGACGCAGAATCGCCAGACGCAGAGCTATTATTGCTACTTCAATAGTAGCTGGATCAGTTGCCGCAAGAAAATTCTAATTAAACATCTTATCTTGCAAACCATTTTGAATCAATTCCATGCGCTGCTGCTCATGACTCAGTTGAGCTTCAGCATTTCAAGAAGATGACTGCTGTAGGTCATCATCAATCAATCCCACATATGGACCTTTCAAACCATTGGAATTCATGTCAATGTGTCAATGGCTGCATTTACATTTAAATTTGTTTTGAATGAGCAGTTTACTTGCATACTATTTATTAATCTTTGTCCATTTTTCCTATCTTTCGCATTTTTGTTATTGACTATATATCAATTGTTAATGAATTACATTAATAACTCTTAAGACGATATGAAATATTAAACAATCTTTTTACTTGTGAGTTATAAATGATTATCAAGAGTACTTGCAAAAGGTTACCATTATTTTTGAAATGCAATTGTCAATCAATAACTTGCAAACAATCTGTGTCAGCTTTGAGCAGACATGCAATCGCAGAGTGCTAGGTTCAAAACATGCTGATAATAAAAAGCAGCTTATTCGTGCTAAAAAGCCGTTGTAGTTAGCACTATTAGCAAGCTCAGATGAGTCATGGCAAATGGTAAGAGAGAGGTAGGTTAAACGCAAACTCTTGAGATTGATTATTATGCATACTTTGCAATCACAGATCTCGAGAATCATACCTAGTTTTGAGAATGATGAGAGGCATATTCTTTTCTTTCTTTTTGATACAATACTTGAAGCTCTCTCTTTTATGATTGACAACTATCAATCAGCCTCAAGTGTTAGTCATGATAATGATGGTAAATGCGGAGTATACACGAAAAAAACAAGATTAAATACATCTGGTAGAAAGCGTGACGTCATATTTCTTTCTTTGAATACTTTTTACAAAATCTTGTGTATACAAATGAAATCCAAATCATAAGTTGAAATGCGTTCTCCATTTACTCCAATTCAAAACGTACAATCTTTAGTTCTGTCAACTAGGTTTTTTACACCAGGTTTAAGCAATGTAAAGCAAGCAAACAAAATATTCCAAGCACAGTTCAAAAAACTTTACTTCTACATTAGTTGGTTTCTTACAATTGTCTTGATATCGTTCCTATTTGCAACCCTCAATTTGTACAACCTAGAGTGCCAAGGCGCCACTCAGTTGTCTTTACTATAACCGTTGCTGCACGCGGATTCTAATCATCTTTTAAATTTTATCATTGATCCATTATTAAATAACCGAATGAGGTTTCACAAGCCAGTAATTGTTGTGTTAAAAGCACTATTAATTGTGGCCAATAAAGTGATTGTATATTTTACTTCACGCCGATTATTTTGTGTCTTGGTCATGCACTCAGACATGCTTTAATCATCCTTCATTCACTTTCTATTTTTATCATTGTTTATATACATTTTATTATGACCATTAATTATTATATTTTCACCATCCCCCTCGCTACATTTTTTATATTAATTGGTTGTAATATAAGCAATTAAAAATATTACCACTGAACAAGTCGACTTCATTGCGAGAAAATTTGTTCATTACGCCTACATAACTCAAGTCACGCACCAGTCTCATATCTAGATCTGCTACCTGTATTATTATAGTCATTGATAATGGATATTAGCAAAATAATATAAAACTTAACTATATAGCTTATGTAGTTGCTTAAGCTTCTGTTGTCTTTGAAATAACTTGTGATCAAAACCTTATTACCTCCAGAAAAATAAAAGTTAACTAAGCCTTACGCTCAGTTGAGTTACAGAGTTGCACCAATGACTTCAAAAATATGACATGATTGTTTTGTATCCAAAAAGCGCGGATAGTACGTGGAGAAATAAACTTACACTTGCATCATCACAAAACATTGAGTTATGCCAACCTACCAAGTATGGCATAGCAATGATGGCCAAAACTTTATTCTAAGATGATCATCAATTGCTAGCTTTCTCACTTTAAGTTTTTCTGATTTATAACCTATCTTCACATGTCCTTAAAAGGCCTTGCTTACTGGGAAAGAAGCCACACTAATTGAACAATTAATGCTTTGAGTGCACTCAGCATGTCTTGCACATTTTTTCTGTTTATTAAGTTTGATTGAAGATATCATACTTACATTTTGCACTGCACCCAGCGCCGCCTATCAAACAGCGGGTCAGTTAAGCAAGTTCCCCTGGATTTCATTTCCGCTTATCATAAGCTCTAAGTAGTTACTTCTTTAATATCTTGTCCTTGACTTTAGGCCAACTTTTAAAGCAAATCCTATACTTGAAAATACAATAACCAAATAGTTTTCAGCCCATACATTAAAGATCAATAATTGCTTAAGTTGTTTTAGATAGCTGTGTCAGCAGTTTGCACAATTGCCACTGATCATAAAATGCTTCTAATTGTATCTCATAGTTGGAATTGTGCTTTTTCACAGAGTTTGATGACAAACCTATAAATCAGAATTCTAGCGTAGAATCATAGCCGTTAGCAAGTTCAAGAATTTCTATTTGTGAAAAAGGGTGTTGCATTTATTTGTGATACAAACCTTAAACCTCCAATATAAATCGATGTAATAATTGTGCCGGTATCGCCAACCTTAATTAAATGTAAGACATAAAATCTCATTGCGCCTTCATTCAAACACACCGAGGTTGCTGTTTTCCATTGAGTACCGACAGCCACCGGATCGACGGCATGTCAAATCACTGTATGTTTCTGAAGGACTCAAGATATGTTAGACAAAAGTATAAATATTCAATGATTTTCCTCCGCCAATTAATTTATCTTCACATACTTCTCTCTTCACAATATTTTATACATTACAATCCCAGCTATCAACCAAGCAAAGCATCTCATCCCCTTAGCATCTTTAAGAACACATCAAATCATCAACAATGTACGGCCCCAATAACGGTCAGAATGGCTATCAACAGCAAGGTCGCCCTAATTGCCCTCCCCAGCAAGTCTACCAGCAGCCTCAGCAGCCTATTGTTGTACAGCAAGCTCAGCCTGTTGACCCCAGAAAAGATAGACGTCGTCGCCGCCGGGCTGTGATTGGATCAGCTATGTTGGCCTCGTCTCTTTCAAAGAAGTAACCTTCTCTCTGCCATGAAATACTCTCACTGCTCTTTTCTGAAAGTTGCAGGATTCAATTTCCCATTGTCACTGTTTATACAACGTCATTCACTTCGCACTTTTTATGAAGCAATCTCATGTGCATCTGCTATCACTACTTATATCATGATATAACATTTAATGAATATTTCAATTACCAACAAAATCTTAAAACAATAATAGTAATAGTGTGTGAAAATAGTTGTAATGGATCTGTCCTTTTCTAGGCACTGGATTGCGCTGTCTAGATATAAGAGCGAGTCATCGTGTGCTATGTGTATAATGCATGACGTGTAATTCCCTGCCCACAGAGAAATTATGATTCAAACCCAGGCATTGTCTATTTAACTTGATGAAGAGGTTCTTATTTCTTGTGCTTCACCTTATTTTTATTAGGTACGAGTTTGTGACCCAGCCTCATTACCATAGATAGTTAGTGGTTTGTCAACAATTTTGAGAGCATGAATCATCAGAAATACAAGATCAATAAATAGGAATCAGATAAACAAAATCTCTATGTAGAGTAATGACATAAACAAAACAATAAAAATACAGCAAAACAAACTGAAAGCAAAGAACTTTATTTATTAGCCAGGTGAGGAGGCAGCAAGAAGTTGGGAATGGAATTCTTGATGTAGTAGATGTGATTGCAGTTTCTGCATGTCATGGTTCCTTCAGTGATTTGAGTCTAGTAACCTGTTAGTGACAAACCAGTAAAAACACAGTAAACACATACCTCGACTAGTAATGTGTGTAGATCTTGTAGCAATTGCTGAGATTCTTCGCTCTCGATATTTTCAATTTCAGGCTTGGCTGGTGGTAGAGCCGAGTTTCCAAGCTACAAGTTTCGTTAGCAAACCATCTTCGTAAGAAACTATCATGCAACTAACCTCCTCTGCAACTTGAACCAGAGCTGGCCAGTCCAGACGGGGCAGAATATTAAGAATGAACTCGGGATCAAAATCGGCTTCTTGCCTGACTAGTGTGAGGTCGGTGTACTGCAGGGGAAAGGCGTTCGAGGTCTTTGCACACTCGCGGACGGCACATTGAACAAAATTTGTGGTCATAAACTTCATCTTGAATGTATGTACAGTTGTTTAACCAAGCGTTCTTTTCGTGTAAAGCAGCTTCAGATGTCTTTCTGTCGTCTTGTGAAGTCCTACTAAGATGAAATCAGTGGGAATAATTTTTTTCTATGGAGCTAGGGCTTTGATCAATAGGGTAACCTTGAAAACTCCCACTCTATAAAAGTAAAAAATTTGTTCACCGCCTTGCCTTCCAGATATCCATCACTAGTTAGTGATGAAGGAGCTGATTCGAATCATTTGATAAGGTATGTGGAATCTTGAGCTATTTTCTTGTGTATCATTTCTCTGTTATGATGAAAACATACCACTTGGGTGACTTTTAAGTATGATATTTTTCCCATACCTCTAAGAAGCACTGAACAGACATAACACACGCAATAACATGATTCGTTTTATCGTTTAAGGATCATTCAGCTAACTGTGCCTCTTTAGGTATGTCGCTAATCGTCGAATCTTTTCCAAGCGGGAACTCTTGCATAGTCAGCATGCCCTGGGTCAGGCACAGTGTACTTTAGTGACCTAACTACAACTTCCAGGTGATTAAGCAATCTATAATCTGTCAATCCCCTGAATCGTTAGACCATAATGATTGAGGTCTTTCGGAATGACGATACATATAGAACTCTCCTACTGATGGAAGTTGTAATTTAACCTTGTATCAAGAGTTCCCTCTTAGTCCATTAGGGAAGACCGTTTAACTAACTCGAACAATAGAATCTAGAATTAATAGCTTATTGATAGTATAATACTGTAACTGCGAATTCAACTAGCAGTCAATATCTATAAATTGCAATTTATGAAGTTAGTTGAACTTCAACCCATGATTGAAGATTAAAGGGCATATAATTCGAGCCATAGCCCCAGTTGGGCATGCAAACTCGCCTCTTCTATTTTCGTACTCCCACCTTCTTTCCCACCCACACACTACTGGTGCTGAGTAGACATTATCCTACAACACCAGCACATGGCCGCACAATGAGGCAGGTTGCTGCTAATAGAGACCATACGGTTGTCATTGTGCTACCAGAGGACCATCCAGCAGCCCGGCCCAGCAGTAGCGTTGGCGTCAATAGCGACGAGATTGAACCCCCTCCCACTGAACCTCCAGACGATTCGAACGAAAGACACCCATTCGCTTCAGACTCCTACTACGAGCTCAACAGTAGCTCAGATACAATCCCTGAAACAGATATTACAGATCGGCCAAGTGCATTCCCTCCCCTCAACATCATTAAAGCAGGAGCTCACAAGCACATCGAAACCCCCGACCAAGAACTCGATTCTCAAGATAACAACCAGCAGCGCCATGTGGTGCGGTTAGAGGATACAGTAGCTGACCTCAACATTGAATACAATGTTGCTTACACACATGCACATCAGTCCTCGTCGCGCCCTTTTGTTGTCACAGAGGACTCACCAAACCGACGGTATTTGTCGACTAGAGCCGGTCTTGCAAAGAGCCGTATCAAGGCAGAAACAGATGTGCTGCGATCATCGACTCCATCACCCACTGCGAAGCATCTTGATCAAAGCAATTTGCCGTTATTAGACTCCTCCCCAGGTCGGTCAGGACTTAGACGTGCTACCCCCTCTTTCACTAACCAAGTTTCAACTTCATCCTCAAACTCCTCTCTGCTAGAATCCCCTCCATCGCTTTTCAATAACTCGCAACCTTCGTCGAAAAATCTCTCAGACTCTTTTGAGCAGCCACTCAATCCAGCTCCCTTTAAAAAGCGAAAGGCCCAAGCTGGTCAACGACCTGGCCTCGCATACGCCAAGAGGGTCAAGCATACGCCGCACCAGAAACTGGCTGTACCGATGGACACTCTGGTTATCCCCTCGTCGCCGGAAAAGTCTGATGAAGACCCATTTTCTTCCAGTACTACTGGAATGCATGAGGTCCTTCCATCGTCTCCTCCCCCTCATACTCCGACTCTAGATCATTCTCATGATTATCCACATCAATTAGAAATTGCAACAGCGTCTCTTCGGCATCAATTGTCATTCCATGAGCCTGAATCAGGGGATGTGAAATTATATAGATTGGACCACTCTGCTGATGTCAATCTACAGAATGACCAGAACGACGTCAATATACAAGTCACTTCCACGAATGAGACTGCACGAATACTCATAGCGAAGAATCACCTTAGCGAGCAAGTCGAGGTGACATCATCTAGCTTGGTCGTCCAAGTTGCTCATACAGCGAGCTCACTGCCAGCTGGTACCGCAGGCGATCCTATGGATATTGATACAGTAACGACTCCAAAGGCATCCAGCAAAGCTTGTATTACTGAAATATTTTTAAGTCCACCAGATCCGCCTCTGCCGACCTCACCAAGACTGCTATCTAGATTTTCACCAGGCAGGCTGCTGGGTCGGAAAAAGAAGACCAGTGATGGTTTCTCTGCTACGGTATCGCCGTCTCCGCCAGAAAGCTCAGCTGTCCCGAGATCGCCCGGGTCAACATCAAAAAAGGGACCAGTACTTCGGAGCGCATTTTCGAAACTGGCACGACTTGAATCGCTTCAAGAGTATCTTCGTAATCGAAAGGTTTGAACCAATTCACACAGATCGAAACGAAACAACCCTTATTGTATTTATTCACTTACTATTTTTCATCATTTTTTTATTGTTTGCATGTTATTACGATGTTTGTCTTATGTCATTTTATCACGGTCTTGTTTGATAGCTTTTATGGGTTCTACGGTTAGTTTATATAGTCTCCACTTTCTTTTACAGTTTTTATCCTGGTAATATGAGTCCATATTATATTGTTTCTTAATACCTATTCCATTCTAGTCAAACCGTCAACTTGAGCTGGTGTTAGATCTTGTGATCCAGCTTTCTTCTCTAAAGTGTAGACAAATAGACGTCCATGATATGTGATCTTCGTGCTCGATATCCACTTCTTTCCCAATTCCCCATTATGATTCTTTTTTTTTCTTGTTCTCCGATATATGACGCTCTTCTCTCTCTTTTTTTTCTGCTTTTGAAACGTAAGGTACGTTTTCTAAATGCCCAAAATACCAAATGCAAGTCCCGCACCATCTGTCGCAATTGCCCCGATTCCAGCGTAGACAATGAGCTTTGTGACAACTTCCACATCATATCGAACTCTGGGTACGACAATTGAAGACATGAGATCCTTGTCAGCAGCATCCTGCTCAGCGGTGGAATGGCTGCAATTGTGATGGTGGCCAGCAGAGTGGCCGTGCTTCATTGTCTCCTCATCATCTAAGACACAAGCACTTGAGTCTTCAGCTTGGTGGCTGTCGCCCAGCGACTTGGCATTGAATGGCGACAATGAAGTTGTACCACTGCTATGTGCATGGAGTTGGGCCTTTTCGTCTGTTCCAGTCTGTTTCGTTCTGCGGTGCGTCAAGGCTGCTGCTTGCTCTTGCTTTTCTTGTTTCTCCTTTTGGTATTCACGGTATGCAATGCTCTCATACACATCTGCTGTCGATTGCGGACCGACGGAATCTGCTCGGGCACGGCCACTTTTGGTGAAAATCTTTGTAATATTCTGAGGGTCGAAAAGCGTCGAATCTGGCAGAGACTGTGGGATATCGCCGTACTGGGATGCAGGGGTAAAAAATCGACGGGGCATAGAAAGACCAACTTTTTCAATAATGCGGAAAACGGGAGGAAGAATTTCGTAAAGGGTTCGTTTCATGACTGGCCGCCAAATTGAAATAAGTATGCTGCCTACCAGAAATCTGAAAAGAAAACCGAGAACGCCAGTTTCTTTGAAATCGAAGGAGATTGAGTTGTTGAATGCAGGGACATTGGAGTACTTGGTTGTGGAAAAGTGCCATTCTCCAACAACTGTTCCAGCAACCACTCCAAGGAACGCTACGCCGTCGTCGAAACAAGGACAATCATCGGCAGGTTCAGGATGGATTCGAATCAAAATGATCACGATTGGAATGACCCAAAGAACTTGGTATGAAGATGCGTTCAGAATAATACCGTCCATGACACTGGCGTAGGTAAAGCGAAACCACCACAAACCAGCGCCAATAAGCAGCCCACCAATTACATCCAAAAAGCCATGCATGCCACAGTAGACTCGGCCTAAGACGATAGACACAAGATAAAGCACTATGAGTCCCTGATACAAATAGTAGGTGCTCTCAGACTCAAAAGAGTCTTTCGACTTGTAGACCCACTCGGCCACAATGAGTGACAGAGACACCGAATTCGCTGTATGGGTTGACGGGAAGCCGTATTCCAAAGCAGCACTACCAGACATGGTCAGACGGTGCAGTGGAGGAGACAAGGGTCGAGGTAAACAGAGCAAGTCTTTCAAAAAGTTGGTGAAGTAGACGCCGAACGCCAGGCAGAACACCATACTCCGTCCCAGGTGAGAATGGCCATACCAGAACGACAGCGGCAGCATAATCACATAACAGGTATGCGTGCCCAGGTTTGCGGTCAGAGCGAAATAGATATCCAAAAAAGGGCTTCTACAACGCTGTTGAATATCAGCCAGAATAGGCGTTTCCCATCTAATCAAGGGAAGAATGGCGTTGCGCCAACTGTTCCGAAGCGGGCCGAGCTTGGATTTGTAGTGATCTAAAGGACGGTTGCCTGCATCTCGGTCCTTGTCGAAGGGTCGAACGTAAGCCGCCATGAGGGAGCGGAATGAAGATGAGCGGGATAGCGTCGAGGATGTGGTTGAGTGTGTGTCGTCATATGGTAGTGTGTCTTCAGCAGACAGTTCTTGATCAAGGTCGCGACCCATGATTGTTGTGGTTGCTGGCCCGCTGCCGTTAGGGAGCTGATTCATTTGCGATGCCTCAAATATCTTTCAATTGCAACGTCGGTTGCTCCTCTGTTGAGCTCAAGCTAAATAACGGGTATAGTATTATGACAGATAAGTGCTCGGCTCTAGTGAAAAGAAGTAGGGGAAAAAAGGGTAAACCCCTGCCACGTATCGCGAGAAGAACTAAAGACTGACTGGCGATATAACCGGCTGGTTGAAGCAGAAGCTCGTACTAAATAAGCGGCCGAAGACGAGTCTTTTTTTCCGAGGGGTTGAAATGTAAGTAAGAAACTACTTGTGTATAGGTGGAGTTTTTTCTTTTGAATGTGGAGAGAGAAAAATTCGGGTGGTGTTTTTTTTCCATATTGGTTGGGTTTTAACTTTTAAGATTTTTCAACTTTTCCTTCTCTGGCTTGTGATCAGTAGGCAGGTACAAAACCACAACCGATCAAAGATCAGCGCGTTCAGGGTCGTTTTCAGGCTTAACAAATGAACAACGCCAGATGTGTCCCGCAGTGATAAGCGAAGAAGTTAATGATGTACTGGCACGCCCAAGATCATTCAAAACTGTATTCTCGGCAAGTTCAGTGTTGTATGGGGGTGAGCTCTGAAACAGAAACTCAAACGCATTGTACTATAATCAACACAAAGCAAAACCTGAAGCAAACTCTGGATATCAAGTTATTTAATGCAACAAGTATTCTTAGAATAGAGATAGCAATCAATTGAATTAACTGGGAGCAGTTATCATTATCTATAGCAAAACTTTTCATTCAAAACTACATCACATCTATAAACGTTCCTGCTTTTTGTAATCAATGAATCTCGCCAGATTCAAAACACACTCATCACCACGAGCTCTCAGCAAGGGCTCCTTGATTCGGTCAACACGCTTGAAATACTTGCGCAAAGGCGACAGCATTGCAGCAAGCTTTGCGTTCAAGCCACCTTGGACATATACAGACATGTCGTAGTCGTAACTGGCATCACCAAACACTTCAAAAATAGCGTAGATGATCTCAATGACAACCTTGGGGCTCTGAATGGGCCTTGCGTCCTTCACTGACGTAGCTTGAGCAGTAGAAAGCGTGTCAAACAAGAATTGTGAGACTGCAACAGTAATGTCGTGCTTGCCAGGAGCCTTGGCAAGTTGAGCAAGAAGGCCCACTGCCTTGCTGCAGTACTCAGCGCACTCTTCAGCAGGGTACAGAGAAGCAAAGCTCGTGGTCTGGGAAATCAAAACGCTGAGAGCTTCGCTAGAAATGGGAACTTGGCCCTTGAACGTAGACGCAACAGCCCACAGTACACCGGTTGCTGAATTCAGAACCTCAATTTCAGTGTACTTGGTTTGATCGTTGGCAGTTACGCGAGGTAGAATCTTGGTCCAGAGCTCCTCGGCGCTCTGCTTCCACTGCTTGTGGTTTGAAGCTTTGCCGTGAATTGACCATGAAATATTGTTGAGAGCGGCCATAGCGCGAGACTGGAACTCGGGGATATCTAGGAATTGGCTCACGAGAGGGAGAGATGTATTGTTCAGATAAGCCAGCACAGGTTCCCAATCGTCTTCAGTAGACTCTCCGTTAAACACAGAAGTGTCAACTGCATCGTTGTCATGGGTTTGCACAGCCTTTCTGATATATAGTTCGTCGTCATCGTTTTCGATCATCATGGCCTCATCTTCCTCTTCAATGATTTCTTCGGTAGGCTCCTCGGCTTCAGCAATGTTAGTTGGGTCAACTGAGACGGTCTCGGCAAGAGCAGTAATGATCTCAATGGCAACCTGCACTGACTCAATCAATGATCTTGCATGGATTGATTTTTGGAATTGAGCATTGACTTCTGCCATTGACGCCTCGCTCGAGAGAGGTGCCATATCACTGAGAGCCTTTTCGGTGTCGATGCTTTTAATTACGTTGGCTAGTGAAATCTGGATGTCTGTGAGAATGGAGTTGGTTGATGCAGTGTCGTTAGTTTCGTCGTCATTATTATTGTTGCGCTTGCTGCTCAGCTCGTGCATGAGCAAGTTGTATTTAAGACCGTTCAGGTAAACCAGAGAAGGTGACGGGTAATAGGTCTTGCCCTCAGAGAACTCGTTCAGAATCTCTTGGAACGGATAGCCTGCCACTGACTCAATGAACTTGGCGTTGTCTTCGGAGAGTGTGTAGAGGACCTCACATACAGCAGTAAACAAACTCGAAGTAACGGCGATGCTAGATTTCGACTCGATGGTAGATCTGGCAAAAGCAATGACAGACGTCAGAAACTTTCCAAGGCCCTGTGAAAGTCGCTCAGAGACAGCGTTGAAAATATTTTCGCTAGAGCTGGCAAGCGATGAAATAAGACCCAGGATATTTTCAGTAAACTCGAAAACAGTCGTAACTTGTTGCTTGGTAAACTTGGCGTCGTCTGACTTCCCGCTGGCAATGGCTTCAAACGCCTTTGTGCTTTTGTTCAAATCATTTTCAATCAGCGTAAGAATGTCCTGGCGCCATAGAAACACAGCAACGTCGTAGCCTTCTTCAATACACAGGTTTCGCAACAGTCCATATGCCTCAGACACAATTTCCTCGCTGCTATCTTTGATCGAGTTCTCCAGCACAACCTTCAGCAACTTTTCTTTCAGCAAGAGTGTTCTCAGCTTGGGGTCCTCGCACATGACGTTAATAGCTGAAATAGCCATTGACCGATCTGTCATGTCAGACGCGACCAGATTCTGCATGACTGGCAGAATCTTTTGTGTTCTGAGTTTCTCGTCTTGGTCATTTGCGTGAGAGGCCTTGTAGTCAGGCCCATTGGACCTGGCCTTTGAATTTCTACTCTTCTTTTTTGCCTTTCCCATTGTCTTTAGATGTGTTTTGCTGAACTCCTGTTCCCTGGGTAGTTGAAGATGTCGAATCGTCCCAAGCGATTTTTTTGCAGTTGAAATAAATTTTCTTTCCTCCCAAAGTGAAATATTTTCCGTTATCGCAGTATATTCAAGACCCCTCAGTAAATTCCAGCACCAAGCATGATTGGTGTAAAAAAAGTTGAAAAACTCGCACAAAACCTCCATCAACTCCGTTTTGATTTCGTTTGATTTCACTTTGATCCACAGATACTTGTACGACAAGATTCTCAATCAATCAGAAAGTAGCCATGCTGTCACTCGCATCCAAGACCACAGGCTCCGCTCTTTTGCGACCTTCAAAAGCTTTGTTCTGGGCCACTTGCCTCAGATTCAATTCGACACAATCTGCTCCACAACCATCTGCTCCTGCCGCTCCTGCCCCCGCCGCCGCTAAGCCCAAGTTTGTCTCGCTAGCACCCGCCGGCACCAAATTGAAGGGCCTCAACATTCTGAAGGGTCAGGATCCCGTCGTGGCTCTCGCCGACGAAGAGTACCCCGCCTGGCTCTGGGAAGTCCTCGACAAGGAAGCTCAGAAGAAGAAGCTGGAGGCTGATCCCGTCAAGTCTGCCCAAAAGGCCCGTCGCAATGCCAATCGCCAAAAGATCAAGGAGAATAACTTTTTGGCCGCCATGTCAAAGTAAAACAGTGGTCGGTTTTGTGCATTTGTTTTTTTTATTCTTGTCTTTTATGTTCGCTTGTGTTTTTTCGTCTTGCCCGTTACCCTTGTAAATAGTATTTTATCTTATAAAGTTATGTACATTTGATTGATCCTGTTTGGTCAACGCTTTATTTGTCTTTTGAACTAGATTCAACTGCTGTCGTAGACTGCTCAGGTGTTGCTTCAGAGCCCGTTTCAAGAGCAGGAAGTTCACCTGTCGACCGTAGATGCTTCTCCATGTTGGGATCCAGAGCACCATCCTGCCTCAGTTGTTCGCTTTTAGCAGAGTTAGACTTGGTTCTTAAACTCAGCTAAGTTACACTTACATAATCATGGGCTTAAAGAACGTGTACCCAGTAAAAGCACCAGCCAGCGCTGCCACGAAGGGAATCGACTTGAGTGCGCTGTGGCTCATGGTGATGATGATGTTGAGGACGGTGAGTTCAGTTGGTGAAAGTTGATTTTCTTCGGCCCATTTCCTCACGTGACCACTTCAGATGTCAGAGGCAAAAAACGATGGATACAATCATAATCATCATGCTTTCTCTCTCTCGTCGTTTGCCTTAAGTTTTAGTTTATAAAAACCGTTTTCTGCTTCATTTCAATTCTCGAAAAAGAACACCTAGTTGCCTCTTCTCTCTCTCTCTCATTGTTAATTCTTTATTCTCATTCGCAACTTCTCTTTCTCTTGTTGTTTTTTTCTTTATTATCTTCGTCTTTTCTCCAGCTTATCTCTTGTTTGCCTCTTGTTTTAACGCACCAACAGTAGCATGGCAACAGTGGTAGCTGCCCTCGAAATACCAGCCGCTCAGAGCAGAGCAAAAGATAACAGCGAGTTTGGTCTGTGCTCGCCCACTCCACCAACTGGGTCGAGTTCCATGTCCCCTCAGTGGACGTTCATCGAGAGATCTAACAGCATGGATAGTCCGACAGAGTCGAGTTTGCCCCGCCATATCGGGCGCGCCCACAGCCTGAGCTCGAGTGGAGGTTCCAGGTCATCCTACGTTATGGTCTCGGTACAAGACACAGGTGCGGCCAGTTCAGCTAGCCGGCCGTCAGCTTCAACAAACTCTTCAACATATATGAACAACTCGGTATTGCCAATGTCCAACAGTAGCAGTAGCAGCAAGGTCCAGCTGTTGTATTCGAAGGCAAAAGTTTATGTTCATGCCTCAGCCTCACACAAAGACTATATACCAGGGTTTCTAGCGCTAGTAAGGCCAAAAGACGCAACTGATTCAGATGTACTTTTGGCTTGGATTCCGGAATCAATAATACAATTAGAAGACTACAACTCATACGTCAAGGTCGACATGGACATGGAGGCCGACAGCGTTTACACACCAGCATGCTCCAGTGAAGTATACGTATCCAGGCCCGTCACTCTATCCTCAATCTCAAACTCTTATGCATTCTCTATCCCGCTTCGAAACCTGTGCTCAGTCCAAGCCAGAAGCCCCTCAATCTGGCGGTGGTGGGGGTCTATAGTCCTACACACCAGAACTGAAGAAACTTTGCCGTCCCTGTTCTTTCATGATTCGGAATCAGAGAGCTCGGCCATGATGCAGGACCAGCTTTACAATGACTTTGACCCATTTGGAGGTATGGGCGGACTCGCCACCTCGACGTTTCTAGGCACAGTATGGGGCGGAACCCAGTTTTTGAAGGTCTTGGAAACGTATTGTGTGGTGAAGCCTTCTGCTACAGACTCGAGCATTTTGCTGGTCAATCCGGGTCCTGACGATGATGCAGCGCGTGACCTTGATCCTGATACCGCTGCAGCAGCGCCCGAAGACATGCTGGGCAAGGCGCTTGATAAGGCTAAATGGACGGTGCTTGAGAATATGGCACGGCTGACCCGCATGACAATGAGGGCATCTCAAGGCGTCCTTGATAACGCACCACCGTCGATCCGAACGCTGCTGAATCAGCCTGAGGTCAAGCGCATCGGCGATGAGTTTGGAGCAGCCAAGTTTTATTTAGCGAAATGGGCCATGGGCATCGCAGAAGAAGCCGAGCGAGGATCTAACCGTCGAATTGTGTGGGAGGACGGTGTCCCAAAGCCAGGTTCCACTTCTGAATCTGAGACAGACGCAATTGAATACACTGGCTTTTTGAGTAGCTATCATGATACTTTAGACACTGGTTTCGAGTTTGAGCTGCTGAGCCTTGATTTTGAAGTAGAGCGCCGTGTGGAAGTGTCTGAGAAGGAGTGGGCCTCTTTCTTCGATAAAAAGGGGTCCCTGGTGGCTGGTATGGCAGAAGATGAAATCAAGGACCGAGTCTTTCACGGAGGGCTTGCACCAAGCATCCGCAGCGAAGCATGGCTGTTCCTGTTAGGCGTATACCCATGGACGTCGACAGCAGCTGAAAGACGTGAAATTCTCAAGAACAAGAGGGACGAGTACTACCGACTCAAACGTCAGTGGTGGGAGGACAGCGAACGGCAGCAGACCGACGAGTTCTGGAAAGATCAGAAATGGCGCATTGAAAAAGACGTGTACCGTACCGACCGAACCGTACCTCTGTTTGAAGACACCGACACCCCGCACCCTGACGGCCCCCAGTCAAGGTTTGCAGCAGTCGGGACCAACTTGCACCTGGAGCAGATGAAGGACATGCTAATCACATACAACGAGTACAACCAGAATCTGGGGTACGTGCAGGGTATGTCTGATTTGCTGTCGCCGCTGTATGTTGTGTTCCAGGACGATGCCGTTGCTTACTGCGGGTTCTGCGCGTTCATGGCGCGGATGGAACGCAATTTCCTGCGCGACCAGAGCGGCATGCGTGATCAGATGCTCGTGCTGGAGGCCCTTATCCGGTTCATGGACCCTGAGTTGCACGACCACCTCGACCGCGCCGACAGCACAAACTTGTTTTTCTTTTTCAGAATGCTGCTGGTGTGGTACAAGCGCGAGTTTGAGTGGGACAAGGTGCTAAGGCTGTGGGAGGTGCTGTGGACGGACTGGCTGTCGAGCCAGTTTGTGCTGTTCATCGCACTGGCTATTTTGGATAAGCACAAGCAGGTGATGCTGGCCCGGCTGAACCACTTTGACGAAATTCTGCGGTACATGAACGACCTCGCGATGAACATAGAGTTGGAGGACGTGCTGGTGCGTGCTGAGGTGCTGTTCCAAAAGTTTAAACAGAAGGTGGGGCTGATTGACCGGCGGCGTGAAGCTCAAATGACGTCGCTGTCTTCGCTATCGTCATCGTCGCCATCCATGCAAGCGTCAAACCTCGAACTTCTGCCTTTTATTCCCGATAACCTTCGTCAGCTGCTATCCCGAGACGTCATCATTGTCCGTGAATCGAAGCGCCCGCCCAACGTTGGAGGCGGTTGAATTTACGAGTGAAATGCCCATTTTTGTAACGTGTATGAAATGAATGAATGAACTAAGTTTTTTATGTGAAAGAAAGCAATATCATAACGTAAATACATGGGCTGGCTTTAAAACCAGCCCTCTTCATGAACGCGGTGCAGGCCGCCAGCCACTGCCGGCACCTCTGCTCCAACCTGTTGCTGAGGCTGGTGCTGGTGCTGAGGCAAAAGTGGGCCCGGCGCAAGGACCGCGCGGCGGTCGTCAACTACAAATAAGCTTTGGCGGTCTCCATTTGCCGACACATGCGGTAGGGGTCCAGCAACGGTCGCGATAGGGGCCGAAATGCTGATGGCTCCTGATTCAATCGAAGCTGCGGTGCTGGACCGGCTGCGGCGAGCGGTTGTAAACGCTGCCTTTTCCGTAATTGTGTTGTTGTTCCCGTCCTTGTACGAGTTGCGGTACGAAGCATGCGAACCCAGCGAGTCTACAGAATGTTGAGTACTCAGAGTGCGTTCTGTCCTGTGGTGGTCGCTAGGATGCTCGGGCGAGACTTGTAGCGTAGAAAAGAACCGTTTGTGACTAGGCACCGACGACACTGGGGAGTACTCGTCGACAGAAGTCGTTGTGGACACTGAAATGCTATCCACAGCAAGACTACCCGTTGTAGGGAGCGACGATCCTTGCAGGGACGACGAAGAAGAGCAAGATAAGGTCGGCATCATACCTGCTTCTGGATGCGTTTGGTCAAACTGCCGATCTGGCTGCGATGCTTTCAAACGGGCAAGATCGTGGTTTGTGGTGGGGTGCAAATCTGTAACATGTGCAGTATGCACAAAATTGACTGGCGCCGAGATTTGTTTTTTATCAAGAGAATCAATGGATGGCTGGGACAAGTGACCTCGCGAGCTCTTGGAGCCCAAGAGACTGCGAAGTTTGTTAGTGGTTGAGTGCGAGCGCTGGCGGCCACGCGGTGAAGGAGGGTCAGAGGATTGAGACGCTTGAGACGCGGTCTTCATGTGCGATGCAGTGCGGTGAGAGATGTAGGGTGAGAGATTGGGCGAAGGAGTGCATTTTGTCGAATTTGAACGGCGCGGAGGAGTTTGTGTCAAGTAGGCAGGTCTAGTTGCAGAAGGTGGAGTGGAGGGCCGTGCGGTGGTAGAAGCTTCATCGACCTCAGCAGGAGGATCCTCCCAAAGGGGATTCACAATTTTTATTGAATCTGTGGTGATGTGCTGCTGTGGCTTGGACGAAAAAGTTTTTTTGATCTTGTCAAACATGTTGCGCGATTCCACCGAATTTTTCCGGCTGCGCCTTTTGACATTGTCTAAATACTGATCAGGTTCCGTGTCGTACTTGTTGAGGCTAGTGGTGCTCAAGTGCTTCGAACGCATAAGACTAATTATGCTGTCTTTTCTTCCCCTGGCTTCGTCCAACTCGTCATCGTCGTCATCGTCTTCCAGCCACACATTTGCCATTGACGGCACTACACTCATGAGAGATGTACGGGTAGACGAAGTTAGAGCCAAGTTTGAGAGGGATAGATTTTGTTGGTGAAACCCCTTGGGCAAGGACATGATGTTTACTGCGAGTGTGTCTTGTGTTGTATCAGTACTTTGTGCATGTTGCTGGGCTGGAAACAAGAGTGCGTCTGCAGAGGAATTGCTAGACGCCCCCTCGGACGGTGTGTCACGTTTGGTCTGCTCCGGAGACGCAGGAGATTGCAACGCTTGAAGCGATTTCGACGTCAAGTGGAGGTGACGTGACATCCGTGACGATGATATTGAGTGCTTGGGGACATGGCAGCTGGCGACGGGAACAGAGAACTGGAGGTAGCTTTTATGTGAACGGGATTTACACAAGGGTGAGAGAGGAGACACGGTTTTAGCGCCTGGTAGAGAGGTTGATGAGAGGGTGAAAGGGGTGGTTGGACTAGTCTCTACAAAGGATAGCGTATTTTGGCTGGGAGATGTGTCTAGTTTGTGTAGCGGTTTTGGTGTGCCGGGGGGTGTGGTGTGACGAGATGGAGGTGAGTCGAAGGGGGGATTTGTGTGCCATTGAATAGGCGTGCCTGGCTGAGTCGGGTTTTGCTGAGAAGGCGAGCCTGGTGACCTTGGCGACCTAGGTGAAACAGACGATCTTGGAGAATGTCTTGAACGGGTCCCAGAACTATGGCTGCTGCAGTCAGATAAACTTCTATGAAGCTGCAGTTTTGTGGTGGCTGGAGGCATTTCGCTGCGCGGTTCAAATGGCCAGGCAGAGGCAGTTGAGATGTGAGAGGGAGGAGAAGAAGTCATTTGCACAGAGGCTTTGGTGGTGAATTAAAAGTGGGCCAAGGAGTTGAAAAAATAACAAGATAAGAGACAGAGTCTATTTAAAGAAAGGGGAGTCGAACCATGAATCAAGATCCGGTGGTGTTGTTTCATCAAAGGTCGTTTGGATAGAGTTTGGAAGCCGAAGCAGCGAAGCAGAGAAGAAGAAACTGAGTTTGTCTAGGGAAGGTTTCTACTATCGAACTAAGTTGTTGGGCGAGTTAGTGCAAAGACCCTGAGGTTGCACACTTGTGTGGGATTAGCAGTGATTGCAGTGCTGGAGGTGGTAATTGCGACGGTAAAGGTCAGTTTGATAGAGATGGCGATGATGATGGCGATGGCGAGTTGGAAGTAGAAGAAGGAAAGGAAAGGAAGGAAGGAGGTTTTTTTTGGATGATTTATATGGAAAGATGGTGTTTTTTTCATTTTTCACATACATTTTCCCATCGTTACTAGACTCTAGTAATAGTAGCCCCACTTGTTACCTAAAAAGGGAATATTGGATTACATGAGCGATGTGGTCGTTTTTGCAGGGGCAACTTTTAGCAGCAAGAAAAAGAAATGTTTAAAATTCATAAATTTAACTTTAACAGTGCGATCTTGATTGATATCAATTTAAAGTACTGGGATGAGATCTCAGATAATTAACAGCACCATCTCAACTCAAATTGATATTGACAAGATCTGTTTAAACAGCTGAGAAGACCAAAAGATATCTTGTCATATTGTATACGGCAAAGGGAAGAGATTAGTACAGCCGGTATCAATCGATTGACAATTGACAGCCGTGAATACCGCTCTTTGCTCATTATTATTTCGTGTTTCGCGTGTATCATCTTAGCTAACAGACAAGACTTATAATCAAGTCCGCGACCACCCTTGGGGCTAGTTGCAATATTTGGTTGCTCATGACCCATACAATATGACCTGCACACACGCACAAGCACACAGACACACCCCTAGATAGACATAAATATAAAGGTGACACACAGATAGCTCCGGGTTATAGGTCTATAGGTCCATGTGAACTATGGGCCTTAGTCTGGCATTGTAGCATTGTCTATGCAGAACCTTGACGCACCACGCACCCACGCAGTTGCTAGACAGGACGTGGTATTAATTCGATATAATATTAAGATCCGGTGGTGGGTTTTGGAAGAAAACGAAAATAGATTAATATAAATAAAGTAAGAAAAGGCTCCCTTGCTGCAACCAGAGCTTGTTCTAGAATAAAATCGTGTCCCATGCTACCTTGTATTTTTCGTCGAAAAACAGATAGCTTGCTCGGCAATGTCACAACGTCGTGGGGGTAGACACAGTATAGTCCACTTCGCTGTTTCAGCGTTTTTAATCTATAGACCTCTCAGATCCAGCTCGTGGGGCCCTTTTGTGTTTCAGTGACGGCCCTCCTTGACCCAAAAGTAAGGGACGTGGACCAAAAGCAAGGGTCCTTCCTAGCACAAGACAAAGTACTGCTACTTCAACAAGAGGAGTTATCAAGACAAAGTGTTACTCTTGGCACAAGAAGAAGCTTCACTCTATCGAAATGTCACCTTCTTCATCCCTCGCAATCCGTTGGTACTCTCCGTCACCACCTCCAGCCGAAGCAGACGCAGCAGCACAGCGCGCCTTGTTCCGCCTCACACTCTCCCCAATCCTAAACCCTCCTGTCAGCAGTTCCTGTACCTCCTCCAATGTACAATTGGCCGTCTCCGGATAACAAAAATACACAAACACCTCGCCCAGCACACACAGACCTGCATAAAACGCAAACGTGCCGGCTGGGGTCACCTTTTGCAGCATAGACAAGAAAGTGGATGAGATGAGAAGTGAACCGGTCCAGTTGGTGGCAGTGGCGAGTGAGGTGCCGACGCCCCGGACGGACATGGGGAACAGCTCGGACTGCTGCCACGGCACGTTGCCGATTCCACAGGCATAGAAAGCGATATAGAAAAGCATGGCCACAATGACAAGCAGGGACCAGCCGTCCCCGCTGAGAGCCTGGGAAGACCCACGTTTAGTCCCACCTAGATCAATGTCCAAATGCGAGAACGCCACTGCCGCAAGCAGGAGGCCAGCAACCATGCCCCAGATCGTATACAGCAGGATCCTGCGTCGGCCAACACGGTCAATGCACAGAAAGGCGACAAGCGTGAACGCAAAGTTAGTGCCGGCTACGATGAGGGACACAGCGGTCGGGTTGTGGAAACCTACAGACTCGAATATGGTTGCAGAGAAGTACATGAGCGCGTTGAAACCGGAAAGTTGCTGGATGGCTTGAAGTCCGCAAGTGATGATGAGCGCACGCAGGTGAGACGGAACCCGGTGCAGCTCGATGTAGTCCTCGGCCCAGCGGCGGAGGGCCGACTGAATACGACCGTGGCCTGTGCTACTGCGACCACGGCTTCTAGTGTCATACTCTGGTGCGTTGTAAGTGACAAGCTCAGCCAGCTTGGCATCGATCTCAGCAGCGCTTGAGTTCTGGTACGTCGACTCCAACACTTTGCGGGCCTCGGGCAGCTGGTTACAGCGGACGAGGTACCGTGGGGTTTCTGGCATGAAGGCAAACCAGACCATTTGGATTGCAGCTGGGACGATTGAGATCGCGACCAGCCAGCGCCAGCCGTTGTGAGTTGTGTACAGCACGGCAGCGAGACCGTACGCGATGAGCTGGCCAGCTGTAATGGCCAACACGTTGATCACGACCAGTCGGCCACGGTACCTAGCTGGCGCCATTTCCGAAATGTAGAGGGGCGCTACCAGCGAAGCCAACCCCACGCCCCAGCCCATCACAAACCTGCCTACCACCATCACGCTCAGGGACTGCGCAAAGACCTGGATAACGGCACCCACAATGAACATTACATTCGCACCGGCCACGACCCATTTCCTGCCCACAGCATCCGTGAGGGGCCCTCCTATTAACGCGAAAACAAGTGCGCCGAGGGACGTGGCCGACGTAATCAGCTCTTTATCCTGTGCCGATAGGACCTGCCCCAGATCCTCTCTAATCACGACCAGAGCGCCTGAGATGTACCCCGTATCGTATCCGAACAGGAACCCGCAGATGGATGTAAGCAAGGTCAACGCGAAGACCAGCGGGTTGACTGCTCTGTTTTCGATCGCCTGGGCGTCTTTGCTGCTATTGGGCTCGTCGTCATTATCAAGCTGGTGGAGAGAGTGTGGCTGGCTGATATTTGGATCTGGTGTGGGGAGAAGCGACACTGTCGATGGTGAGCGCACAAGGGGCATTATACAGTAGGAGGGTATGCAATAGTAAATGGTATTATGTTATGAGATATGCATTAGATGGTCTATGATCTGCTCCAGGAGTTGGATTGTTTTTTTGGTATTTTGGTGCCTGGTTGATTGAGTTAACTGTAGTTGATGTTGATATGGGGTAGGAATACAGTTGACATAGTAGTTGAATTTAGATTATATGTCATGTGACTACCCACGTGACCTTTGTATTTCTGGGTGCATTTGGTACCATCCCCAAATGTGCCTAAAGCCAAAGAAGATCCCAAGCGATCGAAGGCAATTGTCCAAACACTGATCTAAAAAAGACTTTTTAAAGTATTGTAGTATATTAGAATTTGATATAGATGAACTGGTTAATCAAATGTTTGATCTCCATATGAAATCTTTTTTTTGTGTGTGAAATTCCGATATCAATAGTTGAAAACCCTCATGAGACTCACTACCATAATCAACACAATTGACCAATTAAATGAACTGACACTCAACACCAACACCATCCCGACGAAAATGAATATCTATGTGATCATTGTCGTCGTCAGCTATATCTTTATGAGCCTATCTGTTCAAACTGTCATTTGTCATTAATTCGCTAAAAAACGCTGATTCTAACTATGACCAGTACTGGTAAGTTTTAGTGGCTTAACAGAGATGGCAGACAGACCACCACCCGGTCTTACGTCATCTGAATTAGTACTGCTTAGCTAAACAAGGGCGCGGTCAGGTGTATTAAAATGCTTCTATACGACTTTAGCACGCATGAACTATTTCCTAATTGGGAAGGAATACAAAGATGGCGCATGAAATTCGCGTTTTTTAAGGTTTTGAACTGGGTCCACTTGATGGAATGCAGTTAATTTAAGGTTAAGAAATAAGGTTAGCGCTAGTACTGTATTGGGATAGATGGGTCATTTATGAACGTGGTTGCATACAAATTTCTACTGGTTGCAATGGTTAATATTAGGTTTTAAAAAGGTTTAATTAACCAGTTGGAGTATCCCTCAACTATGATGAGTCGCATCTTGATCCAAACAGAGATTTCCTTATGAGCCCCAGTAGAATCATATAATATATAATATCCTAGTCATATATATAATTATTCATATGTACAACTGTAGTACTATTATCGATCATGCCAGTTTCAAGTCTCATCCCCGTTCTCTTAAATATTCGGTCTCCGATTCTCTTTTCTTCTTCTTCCTCTCTTCTTTTCTTCTTTTCTTCCTCACCTAAATCTCTAATTCTTTAATCTCAATACCCCCTAATCTACATCAATTAACTCCCCCTAGCTAATTGATTCCTTCATCCACAATGACTAGTCCTCAAGGTGTCGCCCCTCCTGGTATGGAAGAAGCCATCCTCAAAGACTTCACCAACCCGACCTACAACCTCATCACTCGTCTCGAGTCCTGGGTTCATGTCGTTGAAATGATTGACGATTACGTCGACTGCCATATTACCATCCAAAAGAACATTACCCAGGGCCTCGAGAAAGCCCGCAAGGCCGTTGCCGACGCCCCAAGATTCGACTTTGCGGCTGCAACCCCGCCTGCCACCGCTGACGGGGCAGCGCCCACCGAGCTAGTTGCCCCGGTCACGGGTATGCCAGAGTCCTTTGAAACCCTCCGCACTACCACCGACAGCCTCATCAACAAGTCTGCCGAGACAGAGCAGTCACTCAAGACCTCCGTCCTCCCCCAGCTGGCCACCCTCAAGGGCGACATTGAAAAGCATATCAAGGGCCTCAAGTCCACTGGTGTCAAGGCATCCAAGGACATTGAAAAGGCAAGACAGTTGACCCAAACCTCGATCGAGCACCTCGGACATCACGTGTCCTCGCACGCTATCAACACCCACAAGGTTGACTACAAGAACGACCCCTATGTCCTCAAGCGCAACGTGCTCAAGGCCCTCGAGGACCAGGTCAGCAAGGAAAACAACCAGATCGATGGATTGATCTCGGTTGAAAAGAACTTGGAGACCCTGGAGCGCCACATTGTGCAGGTGATTCAGCAGGCCGTGGCCCTCCTCAACTCGGCGCTGTCCAGCTACTCGAACCTCAAGGCCGAGGCGTACCACAGCATCTCCGAGACCTTCAATGCGATCCCCCACGACCTGGAGTGGCAGAAGTTCATCAACAACCCCAACTCCATGGTGATCCCTTATGACCGCTCCAAGCGCAAGCTCGAGAACATTTACTTCCTCAACAGCGACCACGCGTCGACCAAACCCGTTCTCGAGGGCATTCTGCAACGCAAGGAGGGCCGTTTGGTCAAGTCCTACTCCAGCAACTACTATGTGCTGACGCCATCCCGCTTTTTGCTGCAGTACTCGTCCCAGAACCACGTCGCAGACCCCGCGCCCGAGTTTGCCATCTACATTCCCGACGCCCAGGTCGGCGAGATGTCGCCACGCGGGTCTGGCAAGTACAAGTTCACGATCCAGGCCAAGGACCGGTCCAGCACCCTTGGCATTGGGCACCGCACGTTCCAGTTCAAGACTAATACCTATGATGAGCTGCTGGCGTGGCACAATGCGATCACGGGCAAGGCGGCACCTGCGCCGTCGTCGGGATCGACGCCTACATCGCCGGTAGTGGCGAGCCCGACCTCGTTTAGCTCCTCGACGCCGTTGGCGAGTCCTGTAGTGACCAAGGCTCCGACTTTGGAGGCCCCGGCTTCGCAGGCTCCGGCTTCACAGGCCCCTACATATGTGGAGTCGAATGTGGTTGACCCTGTTGCCGACGGTGTTGCTGCTACCAAGCTGACTTAATTGCGTTCATGAACTGATCCAATTTAAGAGTGTGTTACCAATAACAGTTGATCTTGCTTTTTTATATATAACTTGTGTTTAAGACCCTTTTTATTCATTTTTTTGCAGAAGTAGTTAACTTAATAATAATTTTTGATATTTTCAATAACACTTGATGATGCAATTCAAATTGATCTAAGGTACGATGAGGGTGTATTTCAAACCAGACCGAGTTGGACATCCGGGGCAGTTAAGTTTTTGCGCACATTTCATGTTTAATTTTTCACTCATGTGTTAATGTTGGTATTAAAGTACAACAGACAATAGACAATAGACTAGGACTAGCCATTAGATCTCATCGATCCATCAACAATTTATGCTTGTCTTTAAGTCTATCTAAGTCTAAAAAAACTGAGCTATTTAGCGTTTAAGCGTCAATCACTATTCCGTGTACAACAACTGTCCAAGAGTTTCGATACATTCAAAGAATGTAGTTTAGCCTATTGACTATTGCAGGCCTAGTCCAAGATCTCAAAACCATGTTTTCTTTAAGGGCCTAGCTTTGAGCTTATACTTTCTTGCCAATGAATTCCAAGAGATTTTTCAGCCGTGGATTTTAAATGTGCTGCAGGTACCATGCTCTTGTGAGTTCTTTTCAATTTCGGCTTTTGCCAACATACATTTCTTCATGTATCTGTACATGTATCATATCAGCCTTATGGTTGTATTTCTTGGCTTTTTTCTTTCTTTCTCAAACCTTCATCCATACATCTTTTATTGATGATGTATATGGTGATGCATGGCCTGAGTTCTCTTCTTGGGTTTTGTTGAGTTCAGCCTCGGCCTAGATATTTATAAAGTGCTCGCGTGAGTTCTTAACTTTTAGGGCCTACGTACATCTAAATTTTGAGTACGCACATCACAAAAAGCTTGATGAGGCTTGGCTTGTTGCACAGGCAGGCAGGTAGGTGCAATATTTTGGTTTTATAACATTGTAGTAGATCGTCAACACAGACATCACAAGTTGGCTTTAATGACACTTGTAATTTTTTAAGAAGAAATAAAGTGCGAGAATTGATGCTGATCGGTGTATGCTTAGCGGCCTTGTACACAATATCAAAAGCCAAAAGCCGGGCGAGGCGTAGGGTTGATGAATGACTACTATAGACTTAATTGTGTGGGGATCTTAAGACTTGTACCGGCGGCTCTTTGATACAACTTAGGTCGGTTGTAAAAGCTAGGCAAAGTCTAGCATCATCTGAAAGCGTTCATGTCCAAGTCAAGAGGTCCATATCGGGTCAGATCACGACACCTAGATCGTGACACCGTGACCAGCGACCAAATTATGTAGCAGCGAGCTGCAAGAAGAGCAAACTTGCTATTATGGAGCCGATACTGCAGTGAGTAAGCATGTTAAAAACTTAATCACTGACTCCAAAACCGATACCGATACAGTCTTAGATCGCAATTAGTCAATATGCATAAGATACAGAACATTGTGACTCAGGCCAAAACAAATGACCGAGTTGACTGAGTGACCGAGGAATTGAGTAGAGTGGACCGATATCTGAAGACATGTATATGAATCACACGTATACATGAAAGAGAGGGACCCCGCTAGATCAATATGGCGGGGGAGGGCTTTCAAAATCCAAAACCCCTCGTGTTGACTTATCGGCCTAGATCTATATATGCATGTAAGATACGTCAACTGATAATAGGACGAGAGGAACATTGGATCCACGTTGTATGTTGAGTCTTGAATTTGTAATGCGTGGATGTAAGGTTCCGTCTGGGGTACACAGCTGAATTAAGCGCCGGCCGGTTCCCAATATTGTACGAGTACTTGAGGCCAAGTCTTTTTCTTTCTTTTTGGTACCTTTTGTAACTGCCTTGTATACACTTTACTTGCTCGCGGTCAGTAGTAGGCGACGCCTCGTGTAGCGTAGCATGACGTCTGCCTGCTCCCGTCTTACTTTTACCGACCCTTGAGTACTGTCACTTTATTGAAAATAAATACCTTTTTGTCTCTCTTGGCGGGACCCTCCTCGTCGTCGATTCCAGTTAAAAGTTTTAGAGTCACTTCCATCCACTAATAGTCTGGATGTGTACATCCGATTTAATAGTTATGGGCCCATATGTTGTTGCAATAATAATAAGGTTGGTGTTGCTAGTCAGCAGCCATAGATATATAGTAGCGGTCCGGAAAACGGTGCGGTTGGGAAGCGAAGGGCGGGCCGATTAAAAGCCGTGCGCATTGCGACCGCACCGAAATCACAAAAACTATTTATTTAATATGGAACAAAAAAGAAAAAAGATATAGCTCAACGGCGGTATTCATAAAATAAATACAAAACAATACCAATATTTATTAGAAAGTCCTGGCGATTGAATGAAGGACCCGTCGGTGCTTTTCATTAAAATTTTCATTAAATTCTCAATTTATTCTGGGCAGTCAAAAATGACTTTACTTAGAGCGTACTAGTGCAACTAGAGTGGGCTCACAAAAGGAGTTACCCCGAGGCATTTCATGATTTTAATTGTATTTTCCGCCTATGGGCGATGAAGTAAAATCAGTCGAGAAACTACAAGGTCAAGTTAAAAGAACAGCACTTGGGTTTCTATGAGAAGTATAGCAAGTTGATTTCAGTACAAATAAAAGAGTAAATGTTTGGTTGCGGTTCAATGTCGTCGTTTTATTCGGGATTTCTCTATATAATATATTCAATCTATAGTTATAGAAAGACGATGGTTGGCGAAGGGAACAAAAAAGTAAAAAAAAAAAAACAAAAAAAAAAAATTATTTCTACCGTCTTGTATACTTCTTGATATAAATATTAAACTATATTTCCTTTTGTTCTTGGCTTTTTTTTTTTTTTTTTTTTTTTTTTTTTTCTTCTTCTTCTTTTCTTCTTCCTTGAGGTCTTTAAAGTTTTTTAAAACTCTCTTGAAGATTTTTCTTCTTTTTCATAAAAATAGTTTCTTGTTCGTCATATCATATCTTTTAGTTCTCAACAGCATTCACCATCGTCACCATTAATTGAAGCAAAATAAAAGATACCACCAGCTACAAACGAGCTATTTTATTTCTGAACATTCAAGTACTTTTAAAAGTATCAAATACACTCCATCAACAAAATTTCCAACCTTGATCTCAAGTATAAAAGCCTTCCCATCTCTCAATCTCAGCCTGATTTCCATGAGTATTCAGTTTCACCTTCAATCATGACCACATACCCACAACAACCATCATCTATGCGCTCCTCGCGAAGCTCGTCTGAATCCTCTGCAGTAGAGGTCCCAGTCAGCCTCGTGCGTGACGACAATAATGACCGAAAGCAGTATCCCATTACCTCCTCTTCCGTTGATCCTCCCACGCAAAAAACTGCAACTTCCGCCGCTGCCCCCACTCCCAAAGATGCCGAAAAACACAACCAGCACAATGAGCAACACCAGCAAGTACCCGATGCCCCTAACAAATTTGAGGAATCTGATGAGGATGACGACCCCTTTGTGCCGCTCAAGGAACGACATGGCCTGTTGCCGTTCTTGTGCTTGGTCAGAGAGAGAAAAGAGCCGCGGGACTACCAGAAAGGCATCAAACATCTTATCGTAGCGTCGGTCTCATTCGCAGCCATGGTCGGACCTATGGGCGGCAGCATCTTCTTGCCGGCCATGGACGATATCGCGCACAAGTTCAACTCGACACGGTCCGTCGTCAACGTCTCGTACGGTCTCTACATCTTGTCCCTCGGCATCTTTCCAATCTGGTGGAGTAGTATCTCGGAACAGTTTGGCCGAAGAGCAACGTACATCATTTCCTTCTTCATGTATACTGGCTTCTTGATCGGATGTGCAAAGTCATCGTCGATCGGCATGCTCATGGCGTTTAGAATCCTGTCGGGTGCCGCAGCTGCTGCTGTCCAGGCGGTCGGCGCTGGCACGATTGGTGATATCTATGTCAACGTCGAGCGGGGTACCGCAATGGGGTACTTTTACTTGGGTCCCCTGGTCGGCCCGCTCGTCGGCCCGCTAGCGGGTGGTGCTATCGTCGACCAGTGGGGCTGGCAGGGTACACAGTGGTTTCTTACCATTATCTCTGCTGTTATCCTTGCAGTTGTGACCTTTGCCCTGCCTGAGACCTTGCGTGTCACCCGTGTACCTAAAGAGGTCATCGAGGTTGTCGTTGAGGAGAAGGAGGAGGAGCGCATCATTGAGAGAACCGTCGCTGCCGATGGCGAGTACGAACGTCGTCCTTCTCAGCACCGTCGTGCGTCATTGGCATCGATGCAGAGCTTCACTTCCAACCTGAACAGAGATGAAGCTCTCGGCGACCCTGTCGTTCCGTGCATGTCATACTCTTCCAGAGTCCTGCAGAATAGCGGCACGCGGGAAGCTGAGGGTTTTGATGTCGAGCCTGGCATGGTAATGCCTAGCTCAGCTCGCCCCGCTGCCCCAGCCGATCGCCCTGTGGTTATCGACTTTGGCTCACTCACACCCAAAGAAAAAGCATACACCCTCTTGATCAAGCCCCTGCACAGCATCCTCTTTTTGCGGTACCCTAGTGTCCTTTGCGCCATCACCTACAGTTCTTACTGCTTTTGCTCTCTCTACTTTTTAAACATTGCCATTGAGAGTCTGTACACAAGCGAGCCTTACGACTTTAAGCCGCTGTTTGTTGGTCTCACCTACATCCCCAACTCTGTCGGATACGTAATCTCGTCGCTGACAGCAGGCCGCTGGAGTGACCGTGTAGTGCGTCGTGTACGCGCCCAAAATGGTGGAGTTTTCATCCCCGAGGCCCGCTACGCTGAGCACGTTTTCTTCGGCGCTATTCTCTACCCTCTCGCGCTCATTTTTTTTGGCTGGACCGCACAGCACAAGCTGCAATGGGCCATTCCCCTGGTCGGCACATTCCTATTTGGCATTGCGTCCATGATCATTTTTGGAACCACGATGACGTACCTCGTTGATGCTTTACCTGGGCGCGGAAGCTCGGCTGCTGCGGTCAGCAATTTGGTGCGCATGATCCTAGCGGCCACGGCCACTTTCGTGGCAGAACCGCTTCAAAATGCTTTGGGCTTTGGGTGGCTGTTTACGATGTGGGGGCTGTTGGGTCTGGCGATGGTGATCTTGTTGGTGTTGCTGAAGCGGAACGGTAAGGCGTGGCGCGAGAAGACGGATTTCGATATGCGGTTTAGTTAAATCCTGAGAACCAACTTGGAACGTCAACAGCAACCAGCAAACAAGTTGATTAAAACAAAAAAAGAAGAAAATATGGCATTTTTAGAAAGTAACATCTCTGCATCTCTTGTGTATTCAGTCCTTAACTTAATATCAACATTATTATTCATTAACAATTGTAGTCTACTTTCTACAGTTTGTAACATTGAGCCTCACAATTGCTTTCAAAACCGGTGATTATTAGCAGCTCAATAAATACATGTCTCATTCAATCGCAACCAGTCTGTGATTATAAGGATGATGGTTTAACTAGGTCCCAGTCCAACATCTGAGGTAGGTCTAGGTGCGCAGTCGCTCATGATTAGAACAAGGGTTTGAGTCCAAACATCTGCAGTATACGCTGTCGGTACAACCTCATTGCTATCATTTTCAATTGACAGGGCTTTCAAACAAGTTTGGTCTGGAGTTGGTGTAATGTTGAGATTGTGATACACACATTTCAGCCGTGCGAATCTCCACACTAAACAAGGATCTCCAATTTCAAACACTGACCGACACTCCAAACCTATGACCGTTGCCGCCACTCCAGTTTTCATGAAACTATGATGGCTGGATATTTATTAATAGAGAGTGTTTCATGTAGCTGCTGCTGGTCCTCGTAGTAGTATATAAACGAACCGTGCTGCTGCCACGATCAGGGCCAAGCACCAAACAAACATAATCAAGTCAAGCACAATGTCGTCAATACTACACTATTGCCAGGCGCCCCGAGTAGGCGTAATTCTTGCAGTGTCGGTTTCCATTTTCCTGCTCTCCTTTGTATTGGTTGGATGTGTCCACGCCTCGAATCCATTTGCAAGCATCTATCTCGTCGAGTTCCAGTACAACACAAATAGCCCACACCACGCATACATCCAGGAGTACTTCAACAATACTACAGTCCAGTCTTCGTCCAATTACACAAACCTACCAAGTGACCCCTACGACGGCGCCAGCATTAGAGTCAGAGCAGGCCTCATGGGCATCTGCACAGTCCTCAACGACGAAGTTCTGTGCACCAGTCAGAACATAAACCACTTCAATACTTCCGAACTCCATCACGTCTCGAATTTTACGATCTTCGAGGGCCAGGCCAACACCGAGATAGGTACTATTAACCTGCTAGACCTGGCCAGGAAGTACTCGAGCAGGGACAAGTACGGCCTGCTGTTGGCCTCTTTAATCTCGCTGAGCGTTGCGTTGCTCTCGTTTTCGTTTGTGGCGTGGTTCATGGTGCCGACGACGAACTGGCGCAATTTGGCGGGATACGTGGGATTGGGCCTGGGACTCATGTTTGTACTGGTCAGCAACATGGTCATGCACACGGGATCCAAGTCGACTCAGACCATGGTTCGAACGGCGAGCATGGACTTGGTGTCAGTATCAATCGCTACCAAAACCCTGCTCATGTACTGGTTCGCATTTGTGTTCGTCCTCGCGGCATGTGCGTCCTCTTGGCCAGCTTGGAAGCGGTTAGATGACGAGGTTTATATGGAGAAAGAGAAAGCCGAGCTGAGACTGTAGTTGAACTGCTTTATACCATACAAATATAGTTAATACATTGAGTAGATGTTGTGAAGTTAAATCAAAAAGTAAATCATCTCACATTGTTATGGTTGGGACATTGGCGCCCCCATATTACAGCGTGGCACCAAAACCCAATCCTCCAACTCTCTAGTCATTCTGACATTTCTAACTCACTGCCGCCCTTTCGCCACAATCCCCCATCGCACCCTCTACAACAAACCCATTGGCTACATAGCCACTTCAATGCTTCTTTGTCGATAAAGTCGTTTCGAATTACCCACACTCCCCGCCCTTGCGCAGCACCCACATCTTTCACCAGCAATCTTTATCATGAGATTTCTAGCATACTTTATTGTACGTAGTCATCACCACCCACCCTTGTGTCCCTGCTAACATCCTAATTATAGACAAGTAGTGCGCTTACGGGACTTGTTGTCCTGTTGGCCTTGCTGGGCCGGCCCAACTTCTACTCGGCAGCCATTGCCATCTACCAAAACAGCGCGTGCCTGATTGTGATTGTCAACATGCTCTTGATCCTGACTTTACTGTTCGGCAAGGGCCTACAGCTCTTATTCTTTGGCCAGCTCAGGGTCTTAGAGTTAGAGCATTTATACGAGCGCGGCTTCTACGCCTTGACTGAGAGTTTCCTGGTCTTGACGGTGTTCAAGGACGAGTTCAAAATGCAGTTCCTCGTCTTCTTTAGTACGTTACTGTTTCTGCGAGTGTTCCACTGGATCATTTCGGATCGTGTTGACCTCATTTTCCAAACAGCGCGCCCAGCTTCTTGGCTGACACACGCCCGCCTCGCTTCAGCCATTGTGCTGTTTGATTTGGCTGATATTCTCTTGGTCCGATACTGCGTGATGCACGTTTTGGCAAACGGAACAGGTACGCTCATCATGTTTGCATTCGAGTTTTTCCTCCTCAAAAATCGCATGATGCTGGCGGCGTCCCGGTACATTTTGAATGTTATTGAGGCCTTCTACCTATCCTACCACGAAGATGAAGACAACTGGGAATCAAAATCTTTCTGGACGTTTGTTGTTGAAACCACTTTAGACACCACTAGGCTTCTCACTTATGTCGCTTTTTTCTTTGTCATTCTCAAGCCTTATGGCCTTCCTCCGCTTCACATTGTGCGCGATGTCTACGTCACAGTCATGTCGCTCTTTACCAAGGTCAACGATTTCTTCAAAGCTCGTCGTGCTCAAGCTGCAATGGATTTGGAAATCCTGAATGCTACTGAGGAAGACTTGAGCAGAGACAACGTGTGCATCATCTGTAGAGAAGAAATGTCAGTCGGCAATCCTCAGTCTCATCGTTACGTTCCCAAAAAACTGCCTTGTCGTCATGTTATTCACTACGGTTGTCTTAAGAGCTGGCTAGAACGCTCGCAGCGATGTCCAACTTGTAGACGTCCTGTTATTGAGCGCGAGCGGGTCGTTGTCAATCCACTGAATGAAACCCGCCAAGACTTCCCACAAAATCCTATCCTTGCTGCTACTGCTGCGGCCGCAGGCGCCGCTGCTGCTGCCGCTGCTGCTGCCGCAAGACCGAACGATGACAATCAGGGCCAGCCCCAAGATGTTCAAATCCCGGATTTCTTCCAGCCAGCCCCTCAAGACCAAGATGCTGGTGCAGATGCTGGTGCTGGTGCAGCTGCCGGTGCAGCACCCCGGACCCCTATGTTTCAGTTCAACTTCAATCCCAATCAACCTCCTCGTAATCTCGCTCCTACCCCTACACAACCTGGTCACGGCACACCTGCAAACAGAACACAAGATATGATTTTGCAGCACCATGTAGAATTCCCGACTGGCCTACAGTTACCCAAAGGCTGGGGTGTGCTCAGCGCAAAAGACGCTGGTGGAATTCGACAAGTCCAATTAACACCAGGTAACTGGGCCGTGGTTCTGCCAACCCCATCTAGAAGCTCGCAAGAAACAGACAACCAGGCCGATCAAGAGTAGTCGCTTGGCTCTTTCTATCTTTCTTTATTATTTATGCATGTGTGTTTATTTCTTTTTTATTTCCCTATCCTTCTCTTCAATTCATGTCTACAAAAGTTTATCTGTAGCAAATGCAAAATGTATATAGGCCTATATATTACACATTAAAAAATAGTGCTATCCTTATCAAAAACCGTATATAATGGCCGATACTTTGGAACGCTCTTCACCGGAGGCTCGTTCATTGTTGGAACGAAATGTGCGTTATCCACAATACCTTTCTCAACGTAGTTGTCAATGAGCTCCATTTCAAAATTGATGATATTCTCTGGAAAGATCCCGCCTCTCTCACGGGCCTGGTCAAACGCGCTCCGCGCTTTTGTGATGTACTGCCCACAAGCGTCAAAATCGCCGACCACAACCATTTCCTTGCTAGAGGCGTAAAGATCACTCTCATCATTTAGTGACGAGGCAAGCACTTTTCGCGGCTGCTCAGTGCGCGCCAGTTGGATATATGCAACTCCCATGTAAAAGTAGTAAACCGGATTCTCGCTGTAAGTCGGTTCAAGCAGCAGTTCTTCGATTCGCTCTAGCGCCGATTTGGGATTGTTGAAGCGCAGTTTGTTCATGATCAGAGTTGGTTGCAAGTCCTTGGCTCGCGGCAAATCTTTCCACAGAGTGTGGCCGACCTTGATGGACGACGGATATGACACAATCAGCCACTCTAGGAACTGCTCGTCTTCAGACCGCGACACCCGGCTCGATTGACCTTGTGTGTACTGTGACGGCATGAAGCTGTCAGCTACTAGATGGCCTTCTGGGTTCTGTTGTTGCTCTCGCTTCCAGACTAAAAGTTCCAACCCGATTGTCCACGTTGCTCTGATATCTGTTTCCTTTATTCGTATCAGTAGGGGGTACGCACGGTTCAGGATATTAAAATCTCGGTTGACCACACTTAAGGTCACAATGTTGCACAGAATGTCTCCTAATCGTTTCACTGTGCCAGTTTCTCGACTTGATCCGCGTTCTCTTCCCAAGTCGGTTGGATGAGGGTACCAAACCGTTACACCGCTTTCGATGTCCATATTTTTGTTGAGTAGCCGCTGTGTGTGCTGGCTCAGCCCTGATGTAAGGAGCCTAACGCGCTCCGAATCTCTATGAACCTTTGCAACACGTGCTGTTCTCGGGTATCTCTCTTGTCCCGACAGTTCAATATCCCAGTCTCTCAAATATCCGTCTCGCCTCATTGTCGAAGTCGGGTAGTTCAAACCCCCTGCCATCTTCGGTTCTCTAATTCCAAGACCTCTCTGCTTTGCTGTTGACTTTCTGATGGCTCTCATTCGATATTCTGGGAACCCTCTTTCAGTATTGTCCAATTCTTCCAATACATCTTCAGTCAGTTCTTGCTCGCCTGGCTCTCCAAAGAAGTTTACCACCCGCCTGGGGGTATTTATAATTTCGCCGTCTATGGAATATGTGATTCCTGAATACAACCCCAAAAACTTGAACTCCGGGATAGGAACTTTCTGGCCTTCGTTTTTCTTTGTCATGGCTGGTCTTGACTTTGCTTCATCTTCCTCAGCGGCCTCATGCAGCATTTTCAACCAATCCATGGAGCGACTATCGACGGCTCGGAACCTTACTGCTACCGGCGTGCTCTTAGGAGTACCATCCTCGTTATATTCCACTTCAGCCCCTGGTTTTGTGTGAGCATACCACTGCTTCTGCTCCTTGATTGACTTGACATGCAATTTGTACGTGTTTCTGGCTGCCAACTCTGCCTCAAGACCCTTCTTGATCTGAGCCAAGGACCGCTTTCTAAACGCCAATCCGATCCTTCTCAAGTTCGCCTTCAGTTTCACGCGTGGTCTCACCACCACAAACTCCCCTTCAAACTGGTAAAGCACGTCGTTTTCGATTTCTTCGAGCCGATTTTTCCGTTTGGCTCTCCATTTCAAGATCTCTCGCCGCTCTTCGTACACAAAGCGCTCTCGAAGTATCATATCTGAGGTATGCCCCCTCACGGCAATGCTCCTGATATATGACTCCATGGCCAATTGATTATACTGCCAGAGTAAGCTTTGTGTATATGTGGTTCGCTTGCTTCAATGATAAAAACCTGAGAATGCAAAAAAAAAAAAAAAAGCCTGGGTAAACTCCCAATTTCTAAAGTCTTTCGCTATAAAAAAAAAGATCTTCCTTGCCAGGGGTCGAACCTGGAATCTTTCGCTGTGACCAAGCTAACGTTTCATTAGAAATCGTAGGCGAACGCCTTGCCATTGGGCCACAAGGAATGGATCTTGCAATCAGATATTTTTAAGCATACTAAAACCAGATGTTAGTCATAATACACAATATTGACTTTATTGGGACTTTTCGCAGTATATCCTTGTTCAAAACATTAGTTATTGTCTATTATATCATAAACTTTTGTATGGCAGAAAATTTGGACGAATCGCAATTGGTTTGGCCGTTCATGATGTTGAAGTTGGGCCATGCACAAGGTTTTTTAACATTTTAAAGAGAAGACCCCTCAATTACAATCTCAATTAAATACTCTGCTAATCTTATGATTCAAGGATTAATGTTCCAAATAAGTTTTGTTCATGTCAGTGTTCTTCGTTCTCACCTTTCGGCTTTCTTCACTTTACTATGATCTAGGTGACTAGAGTCAACTTTGCAATAAATGGAAAATTAAAGTAATTTCCATAAAGTAAATATGAAGAACAGTATGCATATAAAAGGCAGGTAACCTTTTAAAAGTATTGAAGCATACAATAGCACTCTGTTTTGCATATACAGATTCTGATATTTTTTCCAACTGCTATGACGCGAGATTCCTGTCAGATTGCTCAATGGTTCTAAAATGGAGAACCAGAAGTGGATTGATCTTTGCTTTATTGCCATATTCAACTCTTTTTTTCTTCCCTTGTCACAATGTCTAACGAAGAAAATATTCAGCGTAGAAAAGTTAATTAAAAAAAAACATCAGTAGTCTAGAAAGATCACTATTCAAAAGTCATAATAATAAAAATGCATCGGGCTCTACAAAACAAAAAATAATTATGCCATCGTTTCTTCAGTAAGCTGTTGACGAGCTTCAGCCTCCTTGACAATCTCATCCCAATCACAGTAAAAGAGATAAACTGTTTCGCAAAGCACTAAAGTAACTAATGCAAAGCAGATACCAATCCAAAGACCGGCAAGCCCCATGTCCTTTGTGAACGCAAGGTACATGGAGAGAGGAACAGCAATAATATAGTAAAGGAAGAAATTGAGGTAGCCACCAATGCTCTGTCGCCCCATTCCACGCAAAAGACCAGCAAGAATGGCACCTGGGCAATCGAAGAAATGTGCAACCATAATGACAGGAACAAGCTTGGCAACCAATTCAACTACTTCTTCATCCTCAGAAAATGCATGGCCAATAGTGTATCGGAAGTAGTAACAAATCGAGCAGTCAACGATGCCAATGAGAACAGAGATGGCGAGAGAAATATAACTTGTAGTCTTTGCACTTTGGCTAAGGGAGGCACCAACAAAGTTGGCAACCCGAGTAGAGGCAGCAATACCAACTGCAAATGGAATCTGGTAAAGAAGAGACATAGTAGTAGCCACCACTGACTGGGCCGCGAGGGCAGCAGTTCCAAAACGAGAAGCAGCTAGTGTGAGAATCTCAAAAGCCAGGAACTCGGCCTCAACCATGATGACACCCGGAATAGCAAGGCGAATCATAACTCCCCATTTCTGGAAGATGCGGTAAGAAAGTCCACCCCAGCACTTGCGACCATCAATAAAAGCAACGTACAAAAAAAGAAGAATGGCCATCAACCAAGTGGAAATGGCTACAGCAATAGGAGCACCAATAAATCCAAGACCTACGGCGGGATCCCAGACAAGGAGGTAGTTGAGGAGCGCGTTCACAGGTGCACAAACAGCAAGCACCATGGTTGAAGCATGGAAGTTTCCTTGAGCTTGAACAAATCGCTTTCCGCATTCGAAAGTAACATAGGCTGGAATTGAAATAAGCACAATGCGAAGGTACTGGACAGAGAGAGTGACTAACTCAGGCTCATCAACAATAAAAGTGAGGACGGGATGTGAAAAGTACCATAGAACTCCAACAGGTACAAAGAAAACCAAAATCATGAGAGTACATTTTTGGAAATACTCACCAACCTGGTGGTAAGACTTGGCGCCATATGCTTGTGCACACAGTGTGTCTAAGCATGTGGCCAGGCCTTGGATGAGGGCAAATCCAGTAATGTTGGCAGTCATAGATGCAAGTGAAACAGCTCCAAGTTCAGTCTTTCCCAAGTGTCCGACTGAAAATACTGATGCAACCGTCAGCGAGTACTGGAGCAGAAATGTGATAGTCAAAGGCGTCGATGCCTGTCCTAAATAAATAAGTTCTCTCTTGGTCGTTGTATGAACCTCGCCATGATCGACAGCTTCATCCCAGGCCTTGCTGATAAAACGTACTTCTTCTTCGCTATCAGCTTCAGTAATGGGCTCATCATTAAGAGCCCCGTATGAGATTCGTGTATTCAAGAGACGTGCAGTACTGCTATCGGCAGTTAAAAGGGGACTACCCGTGACTCCAGAATCTCTGAGCAGTGCTTCCTCCTCGTGAGCAAGCTTTTTGGCTTCCTCTAGAGTAGTCCTTGTTGATTGAAAATCCTCAAACCCAGCATCTACACTGAGTCTACGGAACATCCCTCCTCGACCTACTGAACCAAACACCACAGGAGTCCGGCCGGGCGACTGGGTAAAGCCATGGCGGGAAGCGTTTGGGCTGAGATGGGTATTGTCGTGGTTGTGATTAGGAATATCCATTGTATTGGTCGTTCAGATAGATCAATAGCAAAGGAATAACTATAACTCTTGAAGACTGAAGTAATTTAAAACCGATTAGAATAATCGAGGAGATCGGTCTCTATTTATTGTCTGAAGTAGAAGTGAACTTGAAAAACCAAAATTTAAATTTTTTTTTCTTCCTGTTATCAAGAGATTCCCGCGGTTAATAGACTTTAATGGACAAAAAGAGTATGCATGCAGATTGGGCTGGTTGTGGATTACCTTAAGGAATCACTACAGGCACTGTAAAAGGCAACTGCTTAATAACAGAGCAAAAAGAGACCACTGACCATTCCAAAAGAGTAAATTTTCAGTGCAGGCCCAACCAAGAAGCAAAAAGACCGTTAGCTGGGAGTTCAGGCGGACGGTATATTGGATCTCTAAGAAGTCGGCATATAGGCCTACACCAAAATGTAGCATCCCCGCCTGAACTCTGCTGAGTCGAACTGCCAGTGCTGACTCAGAAGAAGGTCTTGCACATGAGATTTTAGACTGATAAGATAGGACTGGCGTGCAAGAATTTCATTCTAAACCACCCTGAGGGATACTGGGTAATCGTGGCCGCGCTATAGGCCTGTGGCTCAGGAACGGGCCGCAGCTTGGGCCCAACTCCCAAGTGAAAAGTGTAAGAGGGTCAGATAAGGTTCAACCCAAATTCATGGCCAAACCAGAATCCACAATAAATCTCCACTAATTGAAAGTCAGCAATTTGATTTCTATGAAACGAAAGCTGAGGAAATGATTCTTTTCAATGATGACTATAGGACTATTATTAGTCATAGAGCCTTGGATTTGACTGGGGTTGGAACTCCAGTAATATTAATATGATTTTCAAACGCAACGCAATGCAACGCAACGAGTTTTTGATTCATTGTTTGATTTGGGTGTGAAGCGTTAAATATACGAGAGAGTCATCAAAGGGTTTTTTCAATCCCTATTGTTTGAAATGATGAAAGGGAAACCTTTGTTGATGGAGTTAGAAGTAGTAGTCTTCCGCAAGTATCGTTCAAAAAAAAATTTGGCACATACTGATACAGAATGCATAGTGAATCATAGCTTCAATGGATGTTTTAATGGATATTTCAATCTATATTCAAATAAATGTTTTGAAAATTGTTGGCAGAAGTTGTGGAAGGAGAGATTTTATCAAGAAAAGAAGGTTGGATCTAGAGTTTTCTATCCCAACGCCGCACACCTGTGACATCTCAAAATCACAAATCAAAAAATAAGATATAACTAACGTAGCAAGATTCTTAATGCTCTTGATTTAATTTTATATAAAAGATATGCAAAGGATATGTAAAAATGAATGCGTTGAGTAAATGAAAGTAATGGCTAAGGCAGAGTTTTCCGCTAACATGTCTCTTCACTTTAAATGGCTGAAGATGAACTTTCGATGTAGTATCTTAAGATCATCTAAACATCATAAAGGCCAAGAGAAAGATATGCAGGCACAACTGCTAGAAGAGATAATGCCCACCATGGAAGCCATGCAATTTGATGATCCTGTCCTGCCGCCATTAAAAATCCCCATACGATTGGGCCAATAGCACGACCACCGGCTGCAAACATTTGAGAGAATCCGTTGACTGTACCAAGTGTAGTTCGATCAACCACAGATCGCTGAATCAATAGCTGAATAGATGGGAACCCGGTACTACCTATTCCTGTTTTAAGAAAGTATACCAAGAGAGCACCACAATACTTGATATTGGGATTCTCGAAAGTGGCCAGAAACACGAGATAGGGGATTCCCATGAAAAATAGAGGGGAGACAAGAGTAACTGTTCTAAAGGGCTTCAAACTTCCAAACTGACTATCAATCCAAGGAAACACAAAAAGCATGAGAAAGATACCAAGGACACCAGTTGCAGAAATCAGACTGCCGACTTCCGCACTGGTGAGGCCAAGACCGCCCACAACAGTGAATGGAAACTTATTGCCTGGAGTAACGGATGTCGAGAGTAAGACAGGAAGAAGTTCGTCAACGACAGTGATGGTCATTGAAAAGAGGGCATAAGCTCCCATGGTTTTGCTGATTTGAGGAGTAAAAATTTGCTTTTTCTTTGCCGGTTTTGACAATTCACTGATGCTTTCGTCGCTGCTGTCATATTGAGTAGATTCAGTTTCGCTCAAAAGAGCAGTTTCTTCATCAACAGTAACATCAGCGCCATCTTTTTCGCGGGTTCGACTTAGCCTTCCGCGGCTGACAGCTTTGATGATGCCGTCACCAAGCTTGAGTCCGGGATCCGTCTTATTTCGTGCATGTCTTAATGTCTCATGAGTTTCCTCCATGAACAAAATGATAATGATAGTACTTGTGAGGAGCATGGCAGCTACGACAATATTGGGCAACAAGAATGGATATTTCAAGAATGTAAGCTCAGCTGAACCGCCTTTCTTGAACCACTCAGGGTGATTCTCTACAGGACTAGCGAGTGAGCCTCCCAACATTGGACCTAAGACACAACCCACCTGCCACATAAGAGGCATAGTGGAAAATGCTAAAGCCTGGTGTCTGCGTTCAACAGCTACTTCTCCAATAACCGTTCTCATGACCCCCACGTTACCATTCAACAGACCTCCTAAACTTCGAGCTATGAGTGCAGTCCAGAATGATCCTGCTAGACCAAACCACAACATCGAGATCGAAGATCCTAAAAGCCCTGCTATCATAATAGGCTTTCGGCCATACCTGTCGCTTAATCCACCCCATATAACGCCAGTGAGCGCCTGACTTAATGCAAAACTGCCAGAGATATACCCAGCATAGCGGGCAACACTGGCTTCACTATCTTCTGGTCTTAAATGCTTTACCATGAAGAAAACATAGGGAAACAGAGATGTGAATCCGATGGGTTCCGCCATCCGAGCTGCCATCAAGATCAGGATCTGTGTTATAGGAAAACCTTGGAGTTGTTCGCGCAAAGTGTATTTGCGGTTCTTCTCATGCACCTCGGGAGTGCCCCTAGAGGCCTCATTTTCATCGTTCTGCTCTAGTACTGCCGTGGTCATGGTTATGAATTTTGGAGTCAAATCATTAAAAATATAGTCGCAAACCTTTCGGCTTTAGGGGATTCTTTGGTATTTATATAAGTTCTATGGTTCAAGAATTTAGAATGGAGCCGTTTTGGGATGGCTTTTATGACTCGACGCTCTATGACCCGTATATGGACATCTGATTCATTTGTACCGCATAGAGTATACTTTTCTCCTGAACAGTCCGAACATTGTAGATTTTATTCACCAATAATATGGATCTAAGGAACGAAGATATTCTTGTTGAACCATCTCAGTTAGCTGGCAAGCCACACCCAAGGAGCCAAAAGCCACCATAAAAAAGCCACAGTCTATTACCAATATCATTATAACAACCGGTTTTAAGTTTAATATGCATGATAACAACGGACTAAGGCACGAAACCCTCGTTTAAATTCCGGTAATTCCACGTGGTAGCCTATCGGACCTGACCGCCGGGCCTATATCTCCTTCAGCAAAAAAAAGCATGAAAAATCGGCCTTTTGCGCTGGATGTGGGTTTCCCAAGTGTGAACGCTGTTGTGTAAACTATAGAGAAATTTTGTATTAACTAGCTTGCAAGGCTGGAAAAAATAAAACTTTATTGCGCATAATGTGATCGGTTCGAACAGTCACCCTTGCTAGTTCGCAGATAGTTCGGACAAAAGTTAACGATGATCTCTGGAAAAAAAAAACGTCTACAGTGGCGTAAAAGGCTCATGGTCTGGCTAGTGAGGTCCAGTCTGGAAAAAATACATTATTCAAGTACGGAAATACTCATGGTCAGTAGGCTTATTGCCGATGCAAGTTATATTAATGAGTTACTTTAGTCAGTCAATTCAATACTATTGAGGTGTACAATGAACCTGCAATACCCTCGAGAGCAAAAAGCCACAGATTAATCAAGCTCAGACTAGAGAGGAAGCTTATCCCGAACATCGTTAACACGTTTTCTATTTAGATATATCATTAAGCATTCAAAACCCTTCAGTCCTTGAACCATTTCTTAGCTTTTGATCGGGCTACAATTTTTGACTTAGGTATTTCATTCAAGTTAATCTCATGATACAATTTTTGTGATATGGATATAAATAGCGACAATTACATTTTAGGCTCGCCAGAGTTGGCCTTGATAATGAACTGGGGGTAGACACCAGGAGGGCTCTCAGTTGATCTCCAGTGACCACCATCAACAACGAGGGTAGTACCAGTGACGTAAGCAGCAGCAGGAGACAAGAGGTAGATAGTTCCATCTGCGATCTCAACGGTCTCAGCGAGGCGACCCAAAGGAACGGTCTCAAGAGTTCTATTCATGCCCTCTTCAGTGGGAATCAAACGAGCAATACCCTCGGTCTTGCCGACAGGGCCGGGAGTAATGACGTTGGATCGAATGCCCAAAGGTCCCAGCTCAAGAGCAAGATTGTTGGAGAGAGCATCGACACCAGCCTTGGCGGCAGTAACGTGGGTCTGGAGAACAACACCAGTGTAATGCATGGAAGCAGAGACAAAGATGTAAGAGCCCTTGGTCTTGCGGATCTCTTCGAAGGTGGCCTTAGCAGTGTTGAAAGAGCCGATCAGGTCAATGTCGACAACTGATTTGAAAGCGTTGGCAGACAGTTGGTTGAAGGGTACCAAAAAGTTTCCAGCAGCGCCAGCAATAACAATGTCGATTCTTCCAAGCTGCTTGACGGTCTCAGCAACGGCAGATTGCAAGCTCTCGATCTTGCGAACGTCGATGTTTGCGATTCCAATCACCTTAGCGCCCTTGCGGAGAGAGGCAATTTCTCTAGCAGCAGTCTCCGTCTTTTCTTTGGCGCGGCCGATAATGGCAACGTTGGCTCCGAGCAAGACAAGGGCCTCAGCTTGGACTCTGCAAATGGTTCCTGCTCCACCGGTGATGAATGCAACCTTTCCAGCGAAAAGGTCTTGCTTCCAGACGGAGTTCTTAACGTATTCTTGGGTGAGAGTGTTGGGCATGGCGGCAATCTGAGATCAACTAGTAGCAAAGTTCAGTGAATTATAATTATCCGTTTAAAGTAATGAACACAATAAAAATATCTGTAATGTTTCAACCAAGACTTTCTTGATGCTGGTATAAGTTGATGTATTTATAAGAGTGTGTAGGAGACTGAGTTTATTCCTCGGTTTGATGAACAGAAGAAGTTGGGAAGTTGTGCATGCTCTTTATTCTTTTTTTTCTTGTGAGGGGCGTTGAAGATTTTTGTGCAGCACTAACTGAAAATAAGGATCACAGATTACTGATCAATATCTGGGCATTTTTCTTATAGAAGCTGCGGGAGACATACGAGATCTCATGCTACTCATAATGCGGCCAAGCTTAGTTAGTCCCTGATGCTTTAAATCATAGTAATTTGTCGGATAGACACTCCCTACATCCTTATGTAGCAAATGAATTTCAGGGTCATTACCTCCAAGTTCAATGCTCATTATGATTCTATATAAACTTTGATGAGCTCCAATTCATCCTGGAAAGATCCAAACAACACCTCTATGATAACCGGAGATACACCGAATACAAATACGGTCTAAAGGTTAAGCTTTTTGCTGTTACAATGCAAGATATATTAATTTCTTATTCCTTGAATCGTGGGGATTCGTTTTCAAGACCTATCATTTTCATTGTAGCGTCGCTACCATGTGCACCGGTGGTACTAGCCGGTATAGTCGGGATTTATGAGCTCAGTTTACCCCAGAGTTGGGTCTTTCGTCACTGTCACGTTATGGAATTTGTGACAAAACACCTCGGCATTCAATGTCCCAGCTGAGAATTAAGCTCATGGATGTCTTCACCCAAATCAAACTTAGGTTCAAAGGGTTCTCAAGCAACTCCCAGAGAGCAGCCAAAGATTCGTTCAATGCAGAAAAAGCCTACAGAGTCAAGTATCTTTATAATCATTGTTTTTTTTCAATCATGAAGAGGGGCAGAACGTTGAAAAGTGGAGCTGCTAGGTGCCTGAACTTCATGAATTAAGGGCCTAGGTAAAGCATATTTTTCCCTCAATCATAGCATTACTAAAGGTAATCTTCCTTTAGCTTTCCATTAGCTTTCGCAATAACCTAGGTCTTTGAGTTCAAGTTCAATTGAATGATGTTTTCACATTTTATCTAGAGAGATCAGACTGGGTTATCTTCCCGTTAACTGTTGCTATCGTTTGACCAGTTAACCAGCGCATCCTTTCGTCCATACTAAACACTTTACTCACAACTGATTTTTTTCTTTTTCTATGTCACTCTCCACTCCTTCAATCCTGTGTTTTACAACTATCCTGGATCAAGGGTTCAAATCGATGAGATAACTAAAGAGTGGACCTAACAAATAAATGCCCTAACCTCCGTAGTTGAGACGCGTAGTTCATCCCAGTCGGGTTTGTATCATCAGACTTTCACAGTATGGGCAACCAGGCGATATTTATTGGCTACCATCCTACAACTTTATGAGAATTTCAGCATTGATTCATTTCTCATCCATGTCGCGCTTGAATTCTGTGTTATAGTTGTATCAAATAGTAGCGTCCTATCACAATGCAGATTCATCGGGGGGTGTTTCTGATGCTGTTGATCATCTTCATATTCTTCAAGCCAGCAGGAAACTCTCCCCATCTTTCGACGCCTGAAGAAGTGGCACAGCTTAAAGAATACTTCCAATTACAGCGCCATGAGATTGAAATGCTAAAAAATTCAACTTGGCAGGATGCCCCAATTGGTCTCACTGGAGTCGAACTCAACCCCAATACCGGCAGTCTTCTTCCTCAAGAAATACTAGACATGGCTCAAAAGTTGTGGTTTTCTGATTTATCCAGTCTAAAAGGTCTGAACTTGGAGCGCAAACCTCTGAGTATCGGCAGTTTGTCTTCTCTTACCGATGCGGAGTACAATAGCTTTGTGTACTACAATAACATTTCTGGGATCTATGAAGGCAGATGGGACAGATCGACCATTTCAGATAGGTTGATTCCAGCCAATATGACAGTTCCAACGCAGCTCATTTCAAAGCACAATTCTCCGCTATTACCACATTTGAAGGCATATAGCCGAGGAGATATTTCAGATGAGACCGGGAAAGTCTCAGTTACGGTTCGAGAGATTCCATCTAGGAATCATCAAAGCGCCAATGTGACGCTATTAGACATGACAGTAACTTTTTCCGATGATGCCGAAAACTCTGAATTCACTGTCAAAATGCAAGGTTTTCATATCAAATCAACAGGCAACCTAGTTATGTCGACCGAATCACTGAAATTCTCAGGCATGCATTTATTACCACATCTTGTTTTGGACCAGCAGCATTTCACAGAGTCCCAGAAGTTGATGATGAGGTACCTCAACGGATCAATTCACTACATGGAAGCAGATATGTCATTTGACTTCTTCCATGAGATCGAACAAGAGGCACTGCAGTGCGAGTACATTGTATATGGCCATATGCACCCAGCTCCTCTGAATCAGTGGGAGATGCATGAGATGGAACTTGAGTTACAACACCCACTTGGAAGGCCAATACGCAAAATTCCAGAGTTGGAATTTTCAGCCTTGTTTTATTCTCCAGATTGTGCATTTTGTTTGAAATCGGATCAGATCATTGGCGAAAAGTATGAGACGTTTTCGGTTCGTCTCCGAGTCGTCGTAGTCGCAAGTGTGGTTCTCTTCTTTGCTCAGATGGTGCTTTTAGCTATTCAAATGAAGGATACAAGTACGCCATCTTTGCTTTCCAAAGTCAGCTTTTATTCAATGGGCCTGTTGGCCCTAGTTGACGGAAGTGCCTGGATAGCTTCTTTTGTCTTTTCTTTTGTCGAGGGCCTTACCTTACCATTCACTGTGGTTTCTTTCCTTTGGTTCGGACTAGCCTCCAGGTACATGGTAAAAATCTATCAGTCGCAAGGACCTGAGCAACTTGCTGATGCCCGAGTTCGCCAAGTAATTCAATCGAGTACTCGCAATGGCAGAGGAGCTTTGTTCGCACTAGCAGACGGTACATTTCTCGGAAACAGCACCAATACATCAGCAGGGTCTGAAGGTTTGCTCCCACTCCCTGCAACTGCACCTAATCAACCTCCGACTTCGTCACTTGATCAGAGCGAAAGAGCAATTTCTCGGCTCATTTACTCTAGACTCTATGTTTTGCAAGTCATCTTTCTCATTGTCTCGCTCATCACAACATCGTGGCCACTTAAATACAGACTCATGTATGAGTACGTTGTGGTGATTTTCATGTACTCAATCTGGGTTCCTCAGATTTACCGCAACACTTCTAGAGGATACCGTAAATCATTTCTCTGGTCATTCATTTTGGGCACAAGTTTCATCCGGTTACTGCCATTACTCTACCTCTGCCTATACACAAAAAATATCATCAATCACCACTATGACCCCACTTTAGTGATTTTGACAATTGCCTGGATGGGTCTGCAAATAGGATTCTTGGTAGCCCAAACAGTCTTTGGCGCAAGGTTCTTCCTTCCAAAAGGATTTCTTCCCGTGTTGTATGATTACCATCCTGTGCTTTACCAGGGTGACTCTGAGACTGATTTTGGAATTGACTTAGTCGCAACTGCTGGCCAACAGCTTCCAGGCCAGGCTCAGCGATCGAAGTCATTTGGTTTTGCCTCAGCAGCGGCCATGCTTGCGTCGTCTTCTCCATTCAAGAAGAAAAAGCTTAAGGACGATCATGATGACGGATTTCCACTCTTTGATCCAAGCTCCCATTCCAAAGATTCCCATTCAGACAAAGTATTAAGACCTAATGTTGACTGTGCAATCTGCATGATGCCTGTGGAACTCATTATAATTCCCAGATCCATGGCAGCTATCACTTCTTCACCAGCCATGATGTTAGCTCGCCGACGTTACATGGTAACACCGTGCCAACATGTATTCCATACAGAATGTATGGATCAATGGATGAGATCTAGGCTTCAATGTCCTATCTGTCGAAATCCTCTTCCTCCTCTCTAATTGCAGCATATCATTAACATCATCTCTACATTATATCCCTTCGATATCCCTATGCATATTTCCGACTTGATCATAGAGCAACCCGTTTGTATACTTCATTATGTTACTGTGGAACCTTTTTTTTTCAATTTTTTTTATTTTTGAGATCTACCTTTAAGCCAAAAGAATAAAAATACGTTACATTATATGAGAATAAGCAGTTTATTTCTTGGCGGTGATTCTCTTCAGGTAGAAAGCAAGCTCCTCACCCTCCAAGATGTAACCGTCGACACGGCCGCTCTGGCCAGGTCTGGAAGAGACAGCAGCGTAAAGACGACCAGCACCGAACTGGGCATCGAGAGAAGACTCGATGGTAGCGTTGGCGGAACGGGCAGCAACCTTCTTAGACTTGGGGGCAGCCTCCTCATCGGTGGTCTTCTTCTGGTTCTTCTTCTTACCAACAACGACACCGTAGTGGGACTCGAACCACTGACGGAAAGGAGTGGCATCGATCTGAACAATGGCAGCCTTGGTCAGAGTGTTGGTTCTGATCAGCTCGTTGTTGGAGGGGTGGAAAGCGACGTTAACAACACGGGTCTTGCGAGTAACGCCCTCAGAGCCCCAGGAGAAGTTACCGGTCTCAATACGGAGAGCACGGAACTTCTGGTGGCCACCACGGGTGCGGACAGAGTGAATTCTCTTGGGTCCAATACGAGTGTTAGCGGGTTGGCGTCCCAATTCGAACTTTCTCTTCTTTCTGTATTGGGCGCGCTTGGCACCGGTATGCGAACGCTTGTGGCGTGAATCACGAGAAATACCCATAGTGAACTAAACTTGGACCTCTGGAGGTGAGTTAGTATTGAAATCAGAGATTAAATTTAACATGACGAAAAATATGGTTGACAGCAATATCACTCCAGACATCATAACAATAGTCAATACACTGCGAGTCAAGCTGTTGATCAAGAGATTTTGGCGATGCAAAGTTTACATGAAAGAATTTTCAACACTTGAGTGTCTGATAAATTTTTCACATCTCCTTACGACAGCAGGAGTGCAAAGTGTCGACGACGTTGACTGTAAACTATTGAGATGTCTTTGGATAATCGCTGATACCATTCATCATGAAGTTGTAGTTCAAAATGTTCTTACCTTGTCGGATGGTTGTCGTGAGAAAAGGCTGTCTAAGCTGGTCAGTCGAAGGAAAAGAAAGGGAAAAAAATTGAGTGGTATTCTTTTTTCCACCCAAAGCTGAAGGTTAGGGCAGCTTGATTTGTTAGGGGACTACTTACTATTGTAGTTTCGCTGGGACATTACAGAGTGAAAGTCTGGAAGGCAAATTGGGACTGCGTTCTGACAATTACTCAAAAGCTTAAAGTGTACATTTATGTAGTTAGGTCTGTACCCTAAGATGCACGGCTGAACAGTTTCAGAGCACCCAGTATTAAGATTAGAAAAAATGAAACATTGAACTCTGATAAATATTTATGATTATAGTAATCTGAAAGTAGGTATGGAATAAGCATTAAAAACACATCCTTTCTCTGCTTCATCTTTTGTGGAGTGCTTAGTATAGGTGATGGTGTATTAAGAATCTAGTGTGGGAAGAAATTATGCTGTACATGTATAGTTGAACCAACAACAAGAAACATAATGAAGGGTACTTATGTTTGATTTACGTGAAGAATAATAATACATAATGTACTCAACTCATGAAGAAGTATGTTAAAGCTATCGGGGTATAATTCTTTTATCTTATGCATTCTATCTCGGCTTATATCTTGACTATTCAATTGGAGAGTCCTGGTAGTTCCTGCTTGAAAATCATGCCTAGAACTAGTTCACAACAAAAGACATCCTTATATGATTACAATATTCTTTCTTTAAAATCATGTACCAAGACTGTTCCTGCCCAGCCTTGGAAGTCAATTTGGCTCAACGGTGACAGCAAGGACATGGATGTCAAAAGCTTGTCAGGGTTCCAAGATGGAACAACTAGGATGAAAATAACAGCATGCATGAGGGTAAGGGTATTACTTTTGATCTATAGAAAAAAAATTTAGAATGGAATAACGGTTCTTCTTCACCATCATTTGCACTCCCCTATACCAGGCGCCGCGCTTCTCTTTATTTATTTCTCTTTATTTATTTGATATCCCAGCTATTTGCATAAGTTTCTAAAATGAGCATTTACGACGAGGTTGAGATCGAGGACATGACCTACGACGAGGATACTATGCTCTTCACATATCCATGTCCCTGTGGCGACAAGTTTCAGATTTTTATCGACGACCTGTTGGATGAGACAACAGATATCGCAGTATGCCCTAGCTGCAGTTTGAAGATTCAGGTCATCTTTGAAATGGTGAGTACTAGGTGTGGCGATGTTTTAATGTAGACTGAATACTAACTCGGGTTCTAGGAGGATTTGCTGAAGTACCAGAGTCCACCAGGGTCCCCTCTGAAAGCTGCAGTCTGCGTCTAAGCTGACTATAATTGCATTAGGTCGTTTACTCACAAGACCTGCCCTCATATTTTGTTTCGTTTGGCATTACTGCACTTCCAAGGCATCTCTCTTTCCCCGCTCAGCAACATTTTCATTTCTGAAGCTAACTCAGCTCAGTAAACTCTTGGTTATCTTTCTTTGAATTCTGTTACTCTAATTTGCTTTTGGTTATTCTGGCGCTCTTGATTTATTTTGTTTTCTTTCATCGTACCATAGTCTATCTTCCATATCAGGTTGTCATTTTTTTTTTTCAATATAATTCAAACCAATGGCTTATGGTCACCTCTGAGAAGTCTGAGTATGGGAGCTGAGATTGACAAATTGTCCAGTTATAGACGGTAGATACATGTATGATGCTACAGGGTTTCTATTCTACAGCAACATCATGGGTTAAAGCCATTCCAGTCTTCACTTGACTCATTTGTTTCAATACCCAGATCCGGATGAAACCCACTCGAAAAAGGAAGGAAGCTTGGGTATTCAATGATTTTAGCGCTGAGATCCTGTTAACCGTTTTGATTTGTATTTAAATTGAGCTTGGAACTTTGATGCAACATCAAGGAATCCAGGCTAAAACATGTAGTTCTCAAAGATTGATTGATGGTATATAAATATGACCCTGTAGTACCAAGTTGTCACTACAATTGTAGATTTTACTTTCAACTCATGAAATGCCTTCATTCTTTATATGGGCAATTTTCTTCACAGTTGTCCATGCCTCACTATTGAGCTGGCTTTCTCCATCGAAGAACTCGGCCAATTTGGAGACCCTGCCTCGCTCAGCCTTGACTGACATTCAACGACACAATGATACCCCATTACGACATACCAGGCAAAGAAAGATAGATCAAGCCATATTTGAGCATCAGATTGAATCTTTCATAGCAACTGTGTTTGCAGATGCGCATGCCGAGATTTCAGCGCTCGCACCAGATTCAGCCAAGCATGCAGACTGCATTCGAGAAGCCTTACAAGATCTACTGCCAAAGTGCTTAGGCTTTACAGAGGAGAAGCAACAACCCTTAGCGTTTACTTTGTCCGACGAGGAACGACGCAAATATAGTATTGCATTGAGTGTATGTCAATTCAAAGCTGCATATATGGAGTTTCCAACGGTTTGTGACGTCCCCATGCATACAACTACAAGTAGCGATAGCACCAAACTTTGCCTTATCAAACTCCACGCTAATCCACAATGGTGGACAACCTTTAATGGGTACTATCAAAGTGTCGGATCGCTCTGCCTTGAGCAAGCGAACTCCTTTCAGAGTGACCGAATATTGTCATTATACCAAGACATGACGACTATGCAAGAAGGACTGCTGCGGCATGTGCAAGTTGCTGTTGCCGAATTGATGAAGCAACACCAAGATGTTAGCAATACTGCTGACTTGGTTGCCCAAGTGCGCACTGATGTTGAGGCCCAAGTGCAGTCTGTCCAGGCCCAGATCAGCAATGTTCTGGCAGTTGTGGCTAAGGATGCAGCAGATCATTTAGAGATTGAGTTTAATCATTTGGTTACAAGTCTAACTGGATCTGTAATGAATGTGGTAACAGATTTAGTGATCAACGTCCAAGAATCTTCCAAGAAGTCCTCAGAAAGCTTAGCAATTGCAGTTGATGGCCTGACAATGAAAATTGGAAATGAAATTGTTCAATTTCAGCATGAGTTGGAGACGACACTTGTTGATATTGGGGATCAATTCGGTCATCTAGTTTCTAGTGCAGATGAGTTAACCCAGTCTCACCACGATTTGAAGGATCTACAAGAAAACCTTGGTAAACAGATTGGATCATCAATAGTAAGTTAAATTGTTTCTATTCAAATGCATATCTAACAGCACAGGAACTGGTTGAAAGTACGCTTTCTCCCACACTTAACAACTTGACTGCCCAAGTACAAAATATTACAGAACAGCTATCTGAGCTATCATTTGTCTCGTTCTCTGGTCCAACATTTTTCAAGATACTTGGCTCCTACAATAATGCTTTTGTAATCCTAGGATTTTTGATTTTGGCTAGCTATTATCAATCGCTCATGAATATGGCTGCTCTAACGAGCCTGACACTTGTGATTCTATACCCTATCGTTTCCAACTTTGTCTCTACGCGCATCCAACAAAACTACTTCATGTTGCAAGATTCAATCGAGCTTAATATTATTTCCGGCATTTTAGTGACTGGTTTGATCGTCTGTGTGCTCTGTGCTATTTTTCTGAGAAGCAGCCGAAGACCTAGGTTCAGGTCTAGAAGAGAACATGATGCAGATCTCTGCAATGTCTATAGAAGTCTACATGCAATTAATACGATCCAGAAAAGCAAGACATGATAAATTAAAGATGTTTTATCAATGACTGTTGCAGCGATTTATAGCGAGCATCCCTGAGTTTACAAATGTCTGGAGAGTTGCTTGCATGTTCCTAAGTAAGACATTGCAGGCTAAATATACTCAATCTTAATACTCGAATACCAATAGAGAAAGCATTAAGTTACTAAATACTATCTATGTACATTGCCAGAAACCCCAAAACAGAGCCAGTAATAAAGAGAAATGTTATAAAATGTTCAGCGGGCTATTGGCCCCGATAATGTCACGGAATTCTTATGATAAAGTCTTTGAATCCTGTAAATAACATGTAATATTTTTCGTTTCGCGTATTGATGTTGTCAATATGGCGTCTGTTAAATTCGGTTCGACTCACCCGAGGGTTGGATGATGCCGGTTTTGGTATTTATTGAGAGATGGCATTACTAGATTAAATCTCTAGCATTCTTATGAAACTTTTTTGGATTGCTGTTGGCGTAAATGAGAAAGAGGAGGAATTGTGAGAGATTCGTTAGAGTCGTGAGCAACCGAGATATCAGTTGCAATGGAATTTGGGTCAGCAGTAGAAGTATCGCTGGGCTGAGAGCTACCACTTGTGTTATTGGGCGCCTTTTCTTCTGGTGAGACGGTTCGAGCTCTGTTTCTGGGTGGTGGGGATACCCTTTCTTCTGAGGTAGAATGATCGCCTTCGACATGATCACTTTCACGTAGTCGCTTCAAGACCCGAGCAGATTGACTCTCAGGCTCTTCATTTGCATCTTCGAACAGCACTTCTTCTTCTTCACTATCATCATATGGAACTAATGGTTCAATTTCCTTTCTTGAGTCGTCATCTGCAGAGGGATCTAGATCAAAATGTTTCAAGGTCTGAATTTCTGGAGTTTCTGGTGGCAATATTGGAGAGTGGTCGCTTAAGCCGTACTCCAATGACGAAGATATCGTCTTGAATTTGCTGCTGGGCAATAGCGATCTCTCTTCTTCCAAATGATTCTCATATTCTTCGATAAGTTGTTTGCTAATGTCCGTGAACTTGAGCTTTTCTTCCAGTTCAACGCGCCGCGATTTGATCAAATGACTAACAATCGCAGATATCTTGTCTGCCGAACTGGTATTGCTCATTTCAATCCTCATGAAATCCAGGATTTCCAAGCATGTAGATGTCACTAGGTTATTTTTATTGCCGATTCGGACCAACACATCCACTACAGACTCTGCCAGCCCGTTGGTTGCAAAATGGCGTATGTATGTTTCATCCTCCAAATTCAAGGCTTGCTTCCAACACCGTAGCGCAGCAAGCTGAATCGTCTGAAATGGGCAAGCAATCAGCACAGCAACACCTTTCCACAGGCCTTGCTCGATTGAAAACTCACGGCATTTCGCCCCATGCATGCGCACACAAAAGTTTAACAAGTCACAGAGCAGTTCGTAGAAGGCTCTTTGCGAAAGTGAAATGTTGGGCTTTACGCTTGCTCTACCCTCTCCTAGGTCGCCAAAGCTTGAAAATAACTTTCTTCCACAGTTTGTGTAAAACGAGGCGACAAAGACATCATTTTCAAGCTCTTGTGATGTTCTTCGAGAAAGTACCGTATCTTCTAATGAACTGAGCAATGCGGTAGTCATGGTGTCTAGCATGTATTTGAGAGCTTCAATGACCTGATACTTCAGTCCAATATCGTTCTCCTTGAAAAATAGCGTGACAAGAGTTTGCATTAGCGCAAATGTGCTGTTGGCCTGTGAATTTTGGGTATAATTGCGAATCAACGCAGCATCAATATCTATAATCGTGAGAAGTAATTCGGTGCCAAGTATGCGGATGGATTCAACAGTGTCGTTGAGGGCAAACTCTAGTAATGAATATAAGCCACTTGATATAAGTTTGGTGAACGTCATTTTCTTTTGCTGGTTTTGAAATCCCTTGGTAGCGAGCGAGATTTGATGTACCAAGTGGACACCGTCCCTCTTCTGTTCTACATTGCCGGGTGATACTCCGTAGATTGCGAACAATTGTGTCATGTAGTCGGAGGAAGTCTGGAGGGCGATGACTATGGAGAGTTGATTAAAGTAGATCATTGATGTGAAAATAACGATGGTAGATTCGTCTAATATGCGAGCAAGAACATCTTTCATAAACTGAAGTCGGTAGGTTTGCTTGATTTTGAACCGGATTTCTTCGTCCTGTATTGGTACCACTTCTTTGAATAGAGAATCCCCATTAAAGTACTCTCGATGATTGGCTTTAAGATTCGGGAATGCAGGGTCGTCTGTGCTGTTAGAAATTGCTTGAAAAAGCACGGAATACTTACATTCAAGGGCACCAAGAACTCCGACAATGTTCTGATCTTCTATTAAACTCTGAAGCACCTTGGAGTCGTTCAGAGAGACTGGATTGTTAGTGAGACTCAAGGAAAGCACGCAAAATACTTACATAGTAGCTTCATTATTCGACAAACATTATGCAAAGCTGATAGGCTCTTGATTTCTTCGGCCTTGTTGAATACCTCCACCAGTTGATGAGCGTAATCTGTTTCTGTTATGAAGACACATATCGCCTCGCGCGCAAACTGTACACCCATCAACTGTGAAAAGGATTCTACCACGTCATATAAGTTGTCGAGTGCTGGGCTTGGGGGATAGTTTAATGGTCCTGCTATCAGTTCAGAGTAGTCGCCATCCTCTGTACTCGTGACAACGGTGATGGAGATGGTCTTGGTGACGTACCGTTGAACGAATACAAGAAAGTCGCATACTAGTGAGCACCCGTCGGCCTCCTGAAAACTCAGAGCCATGTCGTTCTTGTCAGTCTCGCTCCAGACGATCAACGTCTCTTGCTGTTTATGAAATTGGATCTCGCCTGCAATGTGCTTTTTCAGCAGTATCTCTGAGCGGTTTTCTTCATTTCGAACGATCACGTACGCCTGTTCATTAATCAGTTCTCCGGAACAGAAGCCGGTTCCTTTGTCGGTCCATTCTTCGTTGCACAGTTCATATACTTTGACTCGTCTCGGAGTGGTTGGTATACTAATATTCACGTTCATCGTACGTGCTAACTACTAGTACAGGGTAGCAAGGCAGACCTCTGTTGTAGCTCAAGAATAAGCCACTGTATTGCACTTTTGATTTTTTTTCTTCACCAGCTAGCCAAGGGTTTAACTCTGAAATCCGTTTGTTGTTTAAATTTCTGGTTTTTTGGTGGGTGTGTTTAATGTAGTTTTACAGATCTGATGGTTTTTCGCTACCAACTATGGTGGGCGGAAGCAAAACAAAAAAGCTCTTACGCGTCAAATTGGGGACAACGAAGTGGCTTCGATGTAAAGAACTATCAATAACAGCACCGTATAACAGCAGAAACCGAGGCAAAACCTGTAACGCAGGAAACAATACGTTTGTCAAGTTCATAATGAGCACAGCTACGGTGCAGAGGATTCTTTGATTAAAAAGGCAAGGTTGAAGTGCTACGAATTCTGGATCCGACCAAAGAGGAAGCCATTGATTTACAAGGCTACACTCTGATACTGCAATAAAAGAAGGGAATGAAAACTACAAAGAGATAACGAAAGAAAATTTTGGTTGGTAGAAAAGTATGAAACAATATCGTAAACGTCTATAACTTCGAGGCCATGGTACTCTCTACCAACGAGTTGACATGGGTTTCCTCGAGTTTCCAAAGCGATGTAACACGCTGACTGACCTTCTTCTTTTGCCCATTCTTGAGCAGATCCCAGGCATGCTGTAGAACTTCTGAGGGGAGGCTGAATGCCATTTGGGGAATCACCTCGCCAGTCTCGTTCACCCGCCCGTTGCTTGTCATCATGGATATGACATGGCCAGTTGCAGCGTCAAAAAGAGCACCCCCTGAAGAACCATTCCAGCATCCGGCGGTAGATACGAGAAGTACGTGGTCTTTACTCTTGGCTTGCGCTTGCACTTGAGATCCTGAATCGCTGACCTCGACTGATCTGGTAGCTAAGTCAAAGTCGCGATACAAGTCCATGCAAACACTTCGTGCAATTATTCCATTGGATGTGAGAGGCTGGAAAGGCAAGCTGCCGGTTCCATGAGGATAAATCAAGCCATAACCAAGCGAACGCACTGGCTGGCCAACCTTGTAGGAGCCTTTGTAGAGAGTGACAGGTTTGGACTTGGAACTAGAAATGGGCTTGGTAAGCTTGAAGAACATGATATCCAAGCCTGGCAAAGGGTTTCCAAGTATTTCAAGAGGAACGTATTCAGTTTCGGAGATCCAAGCAGTAGCACTTTGGTGATTGTTTCCGAGTAAATGCATGTTAGAGACTACTGTTGTGTCGTCGAGCAAAATGCCAGAGCCCCAGCCTTTGCGGACGTTTGTGTACTGAACCTCAATCATAAGCACGCCGTTGAAAGAAAGCCATGGAATGACAAAATCAGTCACAGATAGGTCGCTGGAAAGCTGTGATGGAACATGCTTTACGTGCTTTGTGACGTACTTCAAAACCGTACTCCATGGCACAATCACAGTCATGTCACCTTCTCCCGAATGCTTCTTCAAAGCTCCTGCAACTAGTCCTATGCAACGGACACTTTCTGCAGTTGAATTTGAAATAAATGCTGACCCTCCATCCATACCATCTAGATATCGTGTATCACTTAAAATGAACTGAATCTTGTCGTTTTCTCCAGCTGAAATGTAGGATATGTTTCCACTGCTTAGATAGTCCATGAAGATAGCTGGGTTCACCAAGCCATAGGGACTGCTTCGAATGCTGAGAATGCCTGGATCACTGTGCTTTGCCTTCAACACTTCAAGCTCATTTGGAAACACCACTTCTTGCCATGCTTGGGGCTTAAGCTTAGTGATCATCTCTCGTGGAGGTCTCAGTACAGATAGCGAGATACGAGATCTATCCTTATCATTTTTGCCTTTGGGGAGGAGGGTGAAACTAGAGGTAGTGAGTGGCGATAAAATGTCATTAAGTTCTGCTAAGTGATCTACCCCGATCAATGAAACTTGGTACCAGTCAACCATATCTGTGTAAACGTTAGCCAAAGTAGTAGCTGTTTCACTTGTTTGAGCATACCTGCTGAGACCAAATCCTCAGCTGTGACTAAAATGCGAGAATATCCATATGCAAGAAATGGTAAGATAGGAGATCTGATTCTGTTAGAGCCCTGCTGAGTATTTCAATCTTGAGTAACTTACAGTGACAAAACGTAGCACTCTTCGTTCCCCCACAGGAGCATGCCAGATGACCCGTAGGTTTTGACATCCTTCCCTGCTTCCATATCATCAATGTTCTTTGCGATGTCTATTCGCAATGCTACTGTCGTATATTTCCAGCTCATGATTTGCTCAGGTCTTTCGATAAGTCACTCTGGAGTAGAATGCAAGTGGAGAAGATAACCGAGGCAGGTCATTGTGATTAAAGTTGAGACTTGAGAGTTAATACTTGAGACTAGTTGCTCTATTTCCAAATACAGACTAATGGTCACCATAGCAACTGGTGTAAATTTTCGTTAAGCGTGAAAACCGTCGGACTTATTTTCCACTATGACAGGAACTCATATATGCAGCAGAACAGATCAAGCCATATTCCCATATTGCACTGGGACTGGCTCGACTAATATAAAAAAATTTTAACTCTCGCAAACGTTTTCTTTCCTCTTCTTTCTTCACCAACCGCTGAAAAATCACCTAGGACTATTCGCACGATTGGCCTTCGAGGGTTCTACTTTCGTGTTTGCTTCTTACAGAACTCCTTTGCTATCAGCAACATTGTTGAATCAACTATTGACGACGACAGATCGAGAGCGACGCACCGCTAATTTGACTTACTATTATACCATTAAAGACTGAGACAGAAAACGAAGAAAATAAAAAATGAGTGAAAAGATTGGAGAACTCCCTTTGAAAGAGCCTGTGACTGAAACTGCTTTTGTCAAGGCTGCTGACTACCCTTCGAGCTCTAACAGCGAGAAGGAAGTCAAGGATGAAGTGATCGTCACCACCGAGACGCAGGAACAGCCCCAGGAGCCGGTCAAGCCGCGCCTCAAGCCGTTCTCTTACATGAGGACCAAGCACTTCTGGATCATTTTCGTTCTTGGCCAGATCATTTCGTTGTCTATCACCTCGACCAACACCTTGACTTCCTTCCTGGCCAACGGTGGTAACTCCATGCCTGCCTTCCAGAGTCTGTTCAACTACGTCTTGTTGGCCCTCATCTTTGTGCCCTACACTCTTTACAAGAAGGGTTTCAAGGAGTATGGAAAGATGCTGGTCAGCATGGGCTGGAAGTATTTCATCCTGGCGTTCCTCGACGTGCAGGGAAACTACTTCATTGTCAAGGCTTACAACTACACCAACTTGCTTAGTGCCGCTTTGCTCGACAACCTTGCAATTGTGTTTGTTGTGATTCTCTCTTTTCTCTTTCTCAAGGTCCGCTACCACTGGACCCAGCTTATTGGTATTTTCGTTTGTCTTGGCGGTGTCGTGCTTATCGTCGTGTCGGATTTTCTTACTGGTAAGAACTACCAGGCTACTAACGCTCTGAAGGGTGACTTGTTTGTCGTTCTCAGTGCCTTCTGCTACGGTTCCTCTAATGTTCTGCAGGAGTTCCTTCTCTCCAAGCGCCCTGTCTACGAAGTGCTCAGTCAGTTGGGAACTTTTGGCATGATCATCATTGGTGTCCAGGCTGCCATCTTTGAGCGCAGCTCTATTGAGAATGCTCAGTGGAGCGGCCAAGTTGCTGGCTACTTTGTTGGCTACACCTTGTCTCTTTTGCTCCTTTACCTCCTTGCTCCTATTCTGTTCCGTATGTCTTCCAGTGCCTTTTACAACCTTTCTCTTTTGACTAGTGATTTCTGGGCTCTGGTTATCGGTACTAGAGTGTTTGGATACTACGTCTACTGGCTCTACCCTGTTGGATTTGTGCTCACCATGGTTGGTGTCATCGTCTACTACTTGGTGCCCTTGAGTCCTTTGGGTGATTCAGTCAAGCCTTGGCTTGGTGAGAATCAGGAGCAGGGTATTGCTGGTGTTGGAACTGCAAAGAAGAGAATTCAAGATGCTGAATCTCCTTCTGCCGAGTCAGTTAATCCTCGTGTTGAAGAGGACTTGGAGCAAGCTGCTGGCGTCAGTACTTCGCAAAAGAAGGAACACACCGCGACCCCTTCTGCGTTTTAAGTGGACGATCCACATTCAATTAAACATTCAAAAAAATTTAAAACCCTATTAATAGTTAATATATACCTGATTTCGTTACTTTTGCAAATGTTTTAGATTTTCGTAGACGTGGTTGACTCTTCTGTGATTTCGGCAACCTGTTCCAGACCTTCATAGTCAGGCAACTCAAAGCCCCATTTATCTGCAAACTCCTTCGACACAAACCGGCCACCTACAAAATGCCGACCCTTGAAATACTGGGCAACTGGTTTTGGGCATGTCAGTGAGACGAGAACATCCGGATTGAACACCTGCCCCGCACCATTCGCAATGGGTCCAGAATCAACATCCCATGACGACGGAATATCGACAGCTGTGACCGGGATTTTACCCCCGTTCTGGCTGTTGCTATTGGTTTGCAGCATCTCAATGACCTCGTCAAAGGGTGGGCGGATCGGTGGTTTGAACGAAAAGCCAAAGAGGGCGTCAATGATATGGTTGCTGATCTTGAACTGGGACGAGACCTGGGCTGTTGATTCAAGGACCGGAATGCCGAGATTGTGGAGTTGGACCTCGAGGCGCTGAAGATGAGGATGTTTGGACTTCTTGGGATAGTATACCTGGAGCTTGTAGCCCATGAGATGTAAATGGCGAGCAGCTACCAACCCGTCACCACCTGATTTCAACTGGTTAATGTCTTGTTTCCAAAGAAATTGGCTGTCGTGTTGAGTTCAACCTTACCATTGTTACCGGGACCGGCCAGAACCAAGATATTGCGGCCTTGTTGAATAGGGTGCACTTTGTAAACAGCCTGGGCTACACTCAAGCCGGCCAATTCCATCTGTGCGTTAAATCTATTAGCGAGAAAACCCCGGGGCCAAAAAATCTGCAATCGACAGGCCACTGTCACTTAACCTACCAACTGATCAAGCGAAAACCCGCCTGATAGAGACATGAGCTCTTTATCAATGGCAGCAGCTGTCGCGGAAGATACCTACATGGCGTTAGCCATCGCGCAAATTCTGAAAAAGTGCGATTGACTTGCAAATTTCATTTTACTATCAAGGTCGTGTGAATTGTAGTGGGGTGAGTTCAGAAACACTGGAGAGCGGCGATTTTTATGCCCATCTCAGAAAAGTGACAATAAATTAAGGTGCAGGGTAGGCTATAGTAAGAAATACGGGAGACATCTAAATATACCCAAACAAACTTTGTACAAATGTAAACGAAAACTAAAGCAAAGATGAAATGCACACATGCCGACGACACTATCGAATTTGTGGGAAAACATCCAACAAAGATGATCCTCTCACGTCTGCTTTCTGGTTACCAAAGACGTTCCAAAACCGCAGTGTTTCGTCGCCTGCGCCAGTCACAATGCTCTGGCCATCTGGACTCATTGCCAGGTACAAGACTCTGTAAGTATGACCCGTCAGTGCTGCAACCTGTTGCATTGATGGGTATTTCCAAATGACCACCTGGTTCTTGGAGTAGCCATGCGTTGACACCAGTTCATTTGAAGTCTTGCTCCATGCAAGATTACACACCTGGCTTCCAGTATCGATTTCACTTAGACAAGTTCCTGTCAATGTATTCCAAAATCGTATCCGGCGATCTGCTGTACCCCCACCAGTCGCTAAAAGACCGCGCTGATGAGGACTCCATGCAATTGCCTTGACAGCAGCTGAATGGTCTGTAAACCTGTACAAGGGCTTTTCTTCCAATCCATCCCAAATGATGAGGCGATTGTCGTTGCCTCCACTGGCCAACTGATTTTCATCGGTGTTCCACTTCAATCCGCATATCTCTTGCTTGTGTCCTGTAAGTCTCTTAATGTAATGCTCAGGAATGCGCACATCGCGATGAAGAATGGTGCGATCTCGGCTTCCTGAAGAAAGAATATGCTCATTCCATGCTAAGGAGCCTGCTCTCATATCATGGCCTGTCATTGTTCGAACTCTTTTTGATTTCTCGGCATCCCAAATCTGAACAAGCCCTTTCTTGGTTCCCACAGCCAGGTGGGTACCACGCTTAATCCAGGATACCGACGTTACCTGATCATCTGATCCAACATCACATAGTTTACCCACGGTTCCAGTTTGAGCCTGCCAAAGATACACACATCTTCCCAAGCCAACACCGAGAATGTTTTGGGAGCCCCAGTCTACCAGGTTCAGGTAGAAATCGTTAACCAAATCTGGCGCGTCGAGAACTTTGTAAGGAATTTTGGATATACCTCTAGGCTCTTTGCGAGGTGATAGTAATAACCTTTGCGACTCGAGTCGAACTGGAGATAGTGAGTACATTTCGTGATTGGGGTTGATTCCCCCATGAAATATTCTAGTGTGATCTGAGGGTGAACTGGTTCCTCTATGACTAGGAGAAGATAAGACAGCATCATCTCGTTTGTCTGCTCTTTTACCTGTGCGTGATGATTTACGTACAGAACCTTCACTTGGAGGTGTAATGGCTGGGAAATCATTGTCTAGAGCAGGTACAGATGTGTAAGCCTTGGCTCGGTTGGGGGATCTGTAGCGAAACATGTTGCCATTGGGAGTAGTTGGAGCTGATCGACTTGATCTTGGGGGAGTGATGGGGTCTCTTCGACTGAGATATGATGAGCTTGTCGGTGATGGGGTGGGGATGTTGGGTAATGCGGAAGGTACTTGGTTGCCGAAGATTTCAGCTTTGAGAACCGTCGAAAAGGTCCTGTTTGCTTCTTCAATCTTTTGATGCCCGAGTTCTGGTACAGACTGAGAACCGGAAGCATTTTCCTTGTCCTCTTTAACTAGACTGAACGCTGCTTGCAGATTGATGCCATTGCGATTGGGAATATACCTATCTCCATACTGTAATCGGCTCTTTTTTCGAGCTGACCTGGTAGGTGAAACTGAATGATGCGGGGAATAGTGTATGTGTTTGCTGGTAGTGTTGTGTATGCTCGGTGAAGAATGTGGTGGGGAGCTGGTTGTGGCAGACTTGTCTTGACGTTTTGAACGACGAGAGGATAGAGGGGTCTCGGGCTCGCTGCCCGGGGCTGGATTCGACATTGAGTAGTATAATATAGAGATTGAAAGTCGTTAGCTGGGATTATTCGTAAGATATAGAGATCTTGAAAAGTCACAAAGCAGAGCTGCCTCAAGGTTTGTGTTGATGAAATGTAACGAAGGACGACAGCCCTGATGTGCAAAACAGGATGAATGAAGAGAAATCAAAAATAAAGAGAAGAAGAAGAAGAGAAAAAAAAAATAGAAAGAGAAAGAGAGAAAAAAACACGTAAAACACGAAATAATAACTGTCTATATGGAATAAATACAAGTAGGCTGGTTGTGCATGGGGCGTCTTTAGAGTTGGAGGTGGAATTAATCACAGAATGGTTGAAGATTTAAGAGAGAACAAGAGAAGGGAAAAAAAAAGAAAAATAAAGGTGGAGGGTTTTCTCACCCACCGCGCAGTAACACAGTAGGGGCCTGTGTGTACATTGCGCATATAATGCATGTTCTGCCTTACATATCCATCGTGACAAAGAACTTAGGTAATGTATACTATAATGATTAGTAATGGAATGATTTTTTTGTATGGAGAAAGAATTGACTGTCCATGTAGGCCTACGATCATGATCACCTCAGGATCAATATATGAGCAATGGTTTTGAGTATGCGGTATTGTTGAAGTCTTTTTAAACTTATGAAAAGACCTTCATTAATTAAACTAGAGTTTCTAGAAGCAAGAACAAAAAAAAAAAACAACCATAATAAAGGTATATATGGATCTAACATGACCCAATTTCCAAAGGGGAATTGCTCAATTTATCAGTGCCATGAACAGACCCATGAAAAAGGCATTTTGTTTTATAACACTAGCTGTTTTATAGTTCCAAGGCAGTCAGTCAGGTCAGGCAGTTTCCATCGCAAGGGTATCTCTAATATAAGCTTGGTTCGTTCTATATTGTTTGCTCTCTACTCTTACACGCACTTTCCATACAATCCAACTATATAGGCCTATATCCAAACAACAATTACAAATCGGCATTTCAACAATTGATAATCGCCCACCCCTTTACCATCATTTTATGCCCTGCTGTTTCTAACCCTTCCCTTGCTAAGGGTAGTCGTTTTGGTGGTTTAAGTTCATCTCCACTACTGTAATTATAATATATAGTTAATCAACCATCATATATTGTATTTATTTCCAACTGATTCTCTCTGTTTTATTTTATTTTAAACCATTGTGGTTTATTTTTATTTTTATTTTATATTTCTTCTTGTCTCCGTTCCTCTCTCTTCATCATTTCTCATCTCCTCCTCCTTTCTTCCTTAGTACTGGTTCCATCATAAGTCGTCCCATCTGGCCAAACGCGAGTTTTGTTTTTGCTTTTGCTTTTGTGGAAGATATTTTTGGGCGCTTTAATTTTTCACTCCCTCAACAACAACAACTGCCACCTTTTTTATAACTGCTAAACATTCATCTTTGGCAAGACCCTTCTGGCCATCTTCGAATCCCATTATGAATATCCAAGGCTCCGGTCTTGGGCTCACCGTTGATTTCAATCCTCTAGTTGCTGAAAGCAGCAGTAATCGAAGTAGTAACAACAACACTCCTGATTTCTCTGTTCAACTCTCCACAGTTTCAACAAACACCACCACAGACTCTGATGGATCATTCTCACTGCGTTCATCCCCAGATACGATAATTCCTAGCGATGGTGAAATGTCCAGCCGCAAAGATTCACGCAGCAGCCATGGGCATTATTCACGGCCCTTTCGCAAACTTGCTCCAGTAGAAATGTTGCCACCAGAGCTTCTCACTCACATTTTCTCATTTCTAAGCGACAAAGAGAACCAGTGGTCTACTCTTCTGGTCTGCAAAAACTGGTATTCCGCTACCGTTGATACCCTTTGGTTTCGACCCAATATCCTTCATCTCTCCACACTGGAGCTTCTTTTAACTACTCTAGACACCCATCCTTCCCAGCTGACCCTTGACTATGCATCTCTCATTCGCCGTGTTAACCTCATCAACTTAGCAAAATCTGTAAGTGATGCAATGCTATTGCGTCTGCAAGCATGTACGAAATTGGAACGCCTGACTTTGGCAGGGTGCAGCAAGCTATCTGATGATTCTCTGGTTCCGCTCCTCAAACGCAACAATAGCATTCTTTCTGTCGACATGACCGGCATCGACTTGGTGACCGACAAGACTCTCACTACCCTAGCTACGAGCTGTTCCAAACTCCAAGGTCTGTACGCTTCCGGTTGCAAACACATTACCGACGCCTCAATAACTGCATTAGCCCTCAACTGTCCCAATCTTAAACGTATGAAGTTGAATGGCTGCTCCAATATTTCCGATGAAGCTATACGCAACTTGATCAATCGCTGCCCTATGTTGGTTGAGTTCGATCTTACAGGCTGTGCTAACATCACTGACGACACTGCATATTTGGCATACACACGCCTTACTCAACTCAGAGAATACAGATTATCACTGGACAGTAACATTTCAGATCGCACAATCCTGAGCGTACCTGCAAACCTGGTCTTTGATAAACTCCGCATTATGGACTTTTCTGGCTGTGTTTTGCTTACCGATGAAGGTATTGGACGACTTGTTACTATTGCCCCCAAGCTCCGCAATGTGGTACTTGCAAAATGCTACAATATCACTGACAGAGGCCTTTTCTATCTCTCTAAGCTAGGCCGTAATCTTCATTACATCCATCTCGGTCACTGCAACAATATTACGAATGCCGGAATTAGTAGCCTTGTCAAGCCCTGCAACAGAATTCAATATATTGATATTGCTTGCTGCAACCAGCTTCAAGATCAAGCTATCAGAGATATCGCCCAGCTTCCCAAACTCCGTCGAGTTGGCTTAGTGAAGTGCCAAAACGTAACTGACCAGGGCATCCATGCATTTACCTACCGCACTGGCCAGGAAAACACCCTTGAACGCATCCACCTTTCATATTGCACCAACATTTCATTGATTGCTGTTACCCATCTCATCAACACATGCCAGCGTCTGACTCATCTCTCATTGACTGGAGTTCCTGCTTTCATGCGAGAAGACCTGTTTCAGTTTTGCAGAGAACCTCCTCCAGAGTTTACACAACATCAGCAGCAAGTTTTCTGCGTTTTTAGTGGACAGGGAGTCAGACAACTACGAGACTATCTCAATCAGATAGCTAACGAGAATCGACGAGCTGCACATCACCGAGCAATGATGACAGACTATAGATTCCCTATCGCTGGGGAAGTGGCGGTTCCAAATCTACCTCCCTTAACCAACCAGCCTTTACCTGTTATTGAAGGCGTTCCTCCTCAAGATCTTATCGATGCAGATCAACTTCAACGTGAAGATCTAGCCAGACGAGCGCAAACCACCCGCCAAATGCAGCAACTACAGGAGCATCGCTATTGGGATCCAGAACATGGACTGGAACCTGACAATGCCAATGACATGCTTCCAGGGTTCCCAACTCAAAACCAGTTTCAGGAACTCATGAACTTGCTGGACAACGAGGCAATTGGCCCTGTGAATGCTGGGCGCATGGGAAGACCGCGGGCAATGATGGCTCTTGCTCAGCAACTTGAACGAGGCCAAGTGGGCGATCCAGCGGCAACTGAGGAAGACCAACCGTCTGACACAGAGACCTTATTGTAGTTTTAGCGGCTTGTATCATGCTTGACATTTTATTATTTATTCAACTCTCATTCTAGTTCAGAACATGAAAACATTGCAAATCAATTAATATATTGCTGTGGTAATAGTAGGCTTATGGGATTTGAGTGTGGATTTCCTGAACACCCAAAAGGGAAAAACATAAACAGGATGCCAATCTCTTTATTTTCTCAAGTGTTTTCATGTTTTATTTACTTTCTTTCAAGATTGAAATCTTCTTCTTACTCTTCCTTTCTTTCAGTAAGATCACTCAAGCTCCTTTCTCTCATTTACTTGGTTTCACGTCTTGGTCATTCATTACAGCGTGTCCTGTTATCAACGTTGTCACTCGCCAGTGAAATTGTCGACCTCTCCTCCCCACTTTTGTCAGATCTTTAACAAAACGTCGACCATCAGACAACATATAGCCTAATCTTGAATTCAGCAGCCTGTCCTAATACTAGTAAGTGAATTTATTCATCAAACACTAGGTTTCTTAAAAGAAACAGCCAATGCCAGCGTTCCATGGCTCAGTCTCGTCGTTGGCGCGTTAAATATCAACTTCAGCTAACCATTCCACAAAGACATTTTGAACCCAACCACATTCAAACCAGCTTTTGAATATCTTTCTTTATTCTTTCATTCATTTTTTTGAAGTTATACCTTGTTTTACCTTATTGGGGTTTTTCTTACAAGAAGCTTTTAAAATTTCCCTTGGTTCTATTATTTACGCGTTCACGGTGCATTTTCGCCAGTCCAATTCAGAATTTAATAACTCCCAACTACACCAATTTTTCTCCCACAACCACTCACGCGTTTCACCACGAACTAGTTGACCATTTTTCTTCCTTCGAACAAGACTTGTATCATTACGCCAAACATGAATACAATCGAGGTATTACATTTCTTCCTTCTTTTTTACTCACCATCTTCTTTTAACTGACATTCATTCTCAATAGGGCAGAACACGTTCCCGTAAAATTATAGACGAGAACCCAACTATGATGACTTCAAGAGCAACGCGAGCCAAGTTGGCAGCCACTATTGGAGATGCCAACGGAGCCACAAAGCTCCCCGCGAGTCGGAGAGCAGCTCTTGGTGACCTGTCAAACAAGGTCCAGATTGCAAAAACCCAGGCCAAGCTCCTGTCTGTTAAACCTGCAGAGAACAAACACCACACTACTGACGCCAGCATAAAGACTCGAGTTAAAAGTGTGCCTACAAGTAACCTCAACCAACGACGCGCTTTGGCGTCCAAGACTCACGTTCCATCTGGAAATCACGCAACACATACTGAGACAAAGATTAAAGCTGATGTCCAGCAAAAATCATTACCTCTTGCCACACGACCTGGCTTGAAAGACGCAAATGATAGTTCTTCAAGTTCTGGCCGCGATACTCATCGATCTCTCTCCTCGTATCACTCCTCTTCGTCTTCAACGAACCCCTCTTCTACATCTTTGAAGCGAAACCGTTCTTTGGATGATGTTTCTGAATCAAAAACCAGCCATCACGATGATGACTACTTTGTGGAGGAAGATGTCATGGCACGACCCAAGAAGGCGCGTGTACAAGCATGGGACGATTTAGACGCAGAAGACGTTGACGATCCCTTGATGGTTGCCGAGTACTCTGAAGATATTTTTGAGTATCTCTACAAGTTGCAAGAAAAGTACATGCCCTATGCCAACTACATGGACGATCAAAAAGAGATTGGATGGCAGCAACGAGGTCTTTTGATGGATTGGATTATCGAAATCCACACGAAGCTTCATTTGCTTCCAGAAACTCTTTACCTCGCCTGCAACTTGGTGGACAGATTCATGACACTTCGCGTGGTCAACTTGGACAAGATCCAGCTTGTCGGAGTCACCGCGTTGCTGCTGGCAGCCAAGTACGAAGAAGTGTTTCCACCAGCTCTGCATTACTTTGCCTACCTCACTGGCGGCAACTTTGACGAGAGCGACATTTTGGGCGCCGAGAAGTTCATGTTGCAGGTGCTGGAGTTTGAGCTGTCGTATCCCAACCCGCTCAACTTTTTGCGCCGCATCTCCAAGGCCGACAACTATGATGTGCAATCCCGCTCCTTTGGAAAGTACCTCTTGGAGATCTCAGTGGTGGACCATGAGTTGCTGGAATACTCACCGTCCCTGCATGCAGCGGCCGCCATGTATGTGTCTCGTCACATTTTGGGTCGACCAGAGTGGACAGCCAACTTGGTGCACTACTCTGGTGAATATGAAGAAGCAGCGGTTCGCCCTGTGGCCCATAAGCTGGTCAAGTACCTGTCGGGCCCTGTTGAGCATGAAGCGTTGTTCAAGAAGTATGCTAGCAAGCGTTTCTACAAGGCCTCCATGGTGGCCCGACAATGGGCCAAGGTCAACAGGGAACTGTTTGCAGAGTAAAGAAGGACTAATATGCTTTTAATTTGTGTTTATTAAATTACGACTACAATTTGCATTTCTATTATTTTATTATTTTTTATTTATGTTTTTAGTGTTTCTACAAAAATGAAATCAAAAACCGCTTGATCTAACAAAAAAAAAAGACAATATTGAAAGCTTTGTTTACAGCTTCGATGCATTGAGTCGTGATAGTTCATGCTTCAGCTTGGGCACGAATTCTTCGCACCACGCGTCGTCCAGATCTTCACGCTGGCCACGTCCAAACACTTGGGCCGCATACGACAATCTGTTTTTGAACGACGTGACCCAGTCAATACCCGGTTTATTGTTAATCTCTGATCTCAGCAGCATTGGAATCGAGCGGGCCAAGAACCTCGTCTGCGGATCTGACGTTCTTCTCGCCACAATATGGAAATGCACATGAGGCACTATCTGGCCGGCCCCTGAGCCATTGTTCTGAATCACATTGACACTGATCTCGTCGTCCTCATCCCCCGCATGGGTTCCTGCTGATGACGCTGATGCTGCTGCTGATTCGTTTTTGAGCACGTTTTTAAACGCCTTGACGACCTGAGGTAAAAGCGCGCCTAAGTCAGCTGCGACGTTAGAAGGCACCAGGTCTAGTGTTTCGTAATGCTCGCGGGGTGTGATTAGCATGTGAGCGCCGGTGGATGAGACGAGCGGCTGGATATCCAGGAACCCCAGTACTGTCGGAGTTGACAGAAACACGTTTGCCGGCAGTGACGGATCTGACGATGAGGCTGACAATGCCGTGTGTGGACTGGAAGCAGACGCAATTTTGCAGAACGGACAGCTCTTTTGGAAGGACGTCATGGTTGGCTATGCTGAAATGAATGAAGTGATAAAACAATGGCTGGATGTATATTCCCCTGCAAAAGGAAAAGCTCTAGAGAATGACAAGTTGTAAAGGTTTAAAATTGTAGAATGGTCAAAACAGAGACTCTGGACACCACAGCACGGCTCATATAAGTGTATATATCCCTTCTATGCTAATATAGTTGTCGAATACTGATATCAAAGTGTGGAGATCTCGGCAAGTCGGTGTTTTTCACAAAAAAGACCAACCACGTGACCTGTAGCACTTTAAATGGGGTCCTCGGTTTCTAGCAGCTATTAATTAATGTAGCTAACGTTTGTGACATCACACTTATTCACTTGATCAAGTTTTCTAGGTGGAGTCTGGTAATACGATAGAACACCCCTCTCAATCCTCGGTTTCTAAACGTCTTTTTCTGAGTAATCTGATTTCAAATGGCGCTGGAAAAAGGGGTTAGATCTAAGTATCTTAAATCGGCGTTTGGCCCTCTTCTCGACATTATCAAGGTGAGTGAACCCGCTCCGTGGACAGTTGGCAGATGAGACTACTAAAGAGTTAGAAATTTTGCTGCTGATAACATAAAAAATGATTTTCATTGCTTCTTGATTAGTACCTGGATTCCAGTAAACTCAATTGAATTGCCCACACCTTTGTATATCAAGGTTGAGATGCAGAAGTTTGGCTTTTGCGCCTCTTGAAGCATAAGCTAGACCCCTAAATCTTTTGCTGGCATATGCTACTAAAGAGTAAGCGAGCCAAATGAATAATGAATCAAAAAAAAAAAAAAAAAAAAAAAAAAAAAAAAAAAAAAAAAAAAAAAAAAAAAAAAAAAAAAAAAAAAAAAAAAAAAAAAAAAAAAAAAAAAAAAAAAAAAAAAAAAAACAAGCAAGCAAAGTTACTAAAGACTATAATAAATAATATACTGCTACTGAATATACAGAAAAATGAAAATGAGAAATGAGAAATGAAATTAAGAAAACAAGTGTTGAACTCGCAGCGCTACTAGAAAGTCTTATCCTGAGGCCGTTTCCAAGTAGTACCGTTGTTTCCTCCCGCGCCTGTAGCTCCCTTATTATCCTCCGTCTCCAAAATCTGCGGCCAGTCCTGGTAATCACCCGAACTCAAGAGCAGCTCTAGTTCCGTAGAGTTCCAAATTCCCTGTGATGAAGTAATGGCTCCATTGGGGCTTCGTACACTGCCAACGTCAGCGGTAGAGCTGACTGGGTTCTGATTGTTGCTGGTGCCAGTGATGGAAGCTTCTCGAGGAGGCATTTGAGGGTGGCGCCCAAGCCCAGTTGCACTAATATTAACATCGCTAATCCGGTACAGTTTCTCAGTGAAAGTGGTGGACCCGTTCTGGAGATTATTGCGTTTGATGCGAGGAGGAAGACTAGGTGGCGTGGCGGACGGTGATATTGTGCTTTGAGAGTCAGGCGTTGAGGATGCCATTGGAACAGTCATTGGAACAGTTGGATGGCAACAAGGTCGAGGAAAATCAATTCCATCCTGAAGGCTCCTCATTGAGTATTGATTAGCTGCAATCTCTACAGTGATAGGGGTCGAAAATCCAGCTCGAATCATCTCAGCTTCCGTTGCCTCATAAATGCGTTCAGCCATGTACATCTTGTGCCTCAATGACTTGAAAATGGAAACCAGGTAATCCAACTGTGGTCGCATATTACAGGTGAAGTCTTGCTCGGCACCATCTCTGCCCAGATCGTATATCTGCCGTCCTTCCTCTAAAATAGTGATGATGCTTCGCGCTGTCATGTACAAACATAAAAGAGTACCAGGATTTCGGATCACAACATCAAAAATGTTTCCACAGGCTTGAGTAATGACCACAATATTGCTTCCTGCGCTCTGGCATCGGAGCTCATAATCGTGAGCATGAAATGGACCACCCGCTGTGCTAATTCTAAGAATGGCTGCACGGTTTAGGACCAGCGAGTCAATATAATAATTGACCTGGAAACTAGTTGCCATATTGGTGAGGGGTGTCCAGGCGGGCGGTGGTGTAGGAGAAACTGGTGGTAGAATCTTGGAAAGGCCTGAGAGCTGCTGGGCCAGCATTCTATATTTTGACCACCAAGGACCAGTTGGATCTTGGTCTTCTGGTGTGACTTTCTCCTTCATTAATAATGAGGATTGACGTAACACATATGCAAGTAGAACGGAGATTGCTATAAAAGCGTTTGTACCGCTCAGATACATTTCCAAGCCTTGTAACACTTCATCCAGGGATGCTACAAGGTGTTCAGGAACCCCATTTAAAAACGACTCATCGTCTAGCGGAAGGTTTGTGTTGATATCATCTTCACGTATTGATGCTGGCCAGCCAGTGCCCACGGAACAGTACTTATCCAGAATGTAGATACTCCAAAACGTACGACGCTTCTCATCTCGTTGCAGTTGCTCCGAAAGCTCCAAGTTCTCGTAAGCAGCAGCAGGCAGGGCGTCCATGTCATGGAGCATATTAACGTGCGACGACCTAACTGCCTTTCCAAGAGTGATCCAAGCGCGTCCAAAGCATCCAGCCCGATTCTCATGCATGGTCAAAAGTGTCGTGGCTTGCACGTATGACAAGTCGACAATCTCTTCGCCGTATCCCCTGTTTTCCGCCTTTGCCAAGTAATACACACAGCGCTCATACATTTGCTCTTCCAGCTCCATAAGAGGACTATCACTCAGGCTTGCACCAGTCATGAGAACAGCATATAACAGGTAAGGCTTGAGTCTGCCAAGGTTAAGGTTTTCGTAGAATTTGAGTTTTGCGACAAAAGCAAAGGCTGGATAACTTCCTTCAAAATACTTGTCGACTAGCTGATTAACAATGACTGGATCTGGATAGGGTTCATCCACATGGTAAGGTGAAACACGAGCCATGGAGGACGGACCACTCGACTGGGCTCCTCGTTCGAAGTAATAAGAGGTTGATTGTATTGGTTCCACTCCTTCCCTTGGGCCATAGGCTGAGTTGTTTTGCGCCCCAACAGATGAACTGCCTGATGAATTAGAAGGAGATGGTTTGCGCCTTTTTGAACCGCTCTCATCGTTATAGTGGTTGTACTGGTCTTGCTCATGGTCTTCACTCCCACTCCGCCGCTTCGCAGTCATCATCGTGACTTGTTTGGTAGCTTCTATGTTCTCGCTGAGTCGCTGCTCCAGTTGCTCCAGTCTGCTCTCCAGTCTGCGCAGGTATCCTTTCTGAGGCCCCGACTTTTTGTGCGTAGCCGTGTATTCGCATTCTGTTTCGAGGGTGGTGCATGTCTGGCAACTGGGTTTTTGTCCATTACATCGTAGCTTTCTGCGTCGGCAGAGATCACAAGCTGTATGCCTTTTGTTGGCAGGGGCATTGCCATTAGTGGCTTCGGCAAAGTCGTCTTCGTGAAGTGGAGAAGGAGACTCCTGACCCTCCTGTGAGGCTGACATTGTACTTTGGTAACTGAGAGCTGGGGTATAGAGTGTAGTAACTTATTGTGAAAATATCAGTTGAATAAAATCAAGGAGAGTAAAGAAACAGAAGAAGAAGAGGTTCCTGAAGACAAAAAGAAAGTGAACAGGATGAGGGCAAAAGTTTCCTCATGGAAATTAAATACAACATAGCCTGAAATCAGACGTCTCTGTTGAACGAAATTATATCAGGTCTTGGTAATTTGTCTATTCCAGTTAGCCCAAGACTGCCCAGACTATGATCACCTGCGGTAGAACTGTTTCTCCGCAACTATTGGGGACAATTTCAACGAGCCGAAGATGTAAGAGCTTAGGTAAGTAGACCTTATTTCGGTTATTCTAGGCGCGTAGAACAACCATGGTAGAAAAGAATATTTCACATTTAGGTCTAGTTAGCTACCACCACAACCCAATATAGGCATATTTTATGACTCAAGGGCCAATTGATTCATATTGATTGATCTATAGTGGATTCAGGAAAATTAAAACAAAAAAGCAAAGTAAAGTGGTGGAGCTCGTCCCCCTTTAACACTTCAGGGTGGATTCGTACGGCGGGAGGCAAGTAAAACCTACCACAGGATCCCAACGTAAAATTTATGACAAGACATGTTGGAACGTGTTGAAACTTGCCAACATTGAAATTGAAGGGGGGTATACCGAAGAAGAGCTCACCTTCGAAATGGTATCAGCAGACTACCAGGATATATATCCATGCTTAACGCTAGTTTAGTGCCAAACTAGCGCTGCCTAGACCTGAAATCAATGCACGCACGGTCGTTGTTAAATCGTGAGTTTAAACCTTTGAAAGCAGTATTTTACTAAACTGTAATCAGTACTAGTCTAGCTAGCAATTGGAAGTTCCTTCTAAAGATTAACGTAGTAAGGAGAATTCTGGTTGAGCTCTGTAGCTAGGCTAAACTTACCTTCGACCCTTTTCTGAATTCACCATATATGGAAGCGTCGTGGTTCAATTAAATGCCAGAAGCCCACTCACATGCAGTACTTTGAACAATCGAGAGAAGCCAGATGCATTTACATCAATTCTCGGGTTTAAAACGATTGATAGAAGGCAGTGCAGACTCCTTTTACTATCTTAGGTTTTATACCTTAGATATCGAATTTTGCTCCGCTTATGTTCTAAGTTGCCTTCTATACATACTAGAAACGACCTAAAGCTGCATGTTGAGTTCTATAAGTCATTCATGAGCTCTAGATGAAATAGCTAGTTAGCATAGATGAAATTAAAAAAACTTGATCTAGACATATAAAGAGAGTAAAATACGAGAGATGAATCTAACCATCGTAGATTCCTTATAACATACTAGAACTAGATGACTCGATTCAGTCTCTATCAGAGTTTCACTTGTTTACAAATTCTTTTTAGCATTAAACTTCAATACTATGCCATATAGAACTGAAAGAGAGATCAATCTATGAAAACATGGCAAACCTGAAAAAACCATAGACATTCCACACTGATTGACTTGAGATATATAGATCCATCATAAATATTTCGCCTGTATTTTTATTACTAGTCCTACCATTATTATTATTATTATTTTATCGAACGCAGCTTTATGCACTAGTACACGGCAAGGATTAAACCCTTCCAAATTTTCCATGTTGACTTTTGCTTGAGTGGTTTTCTCCCTCCTTCCCTTTTCCCCAACTCTTTCACTCTAAAGAATTCTTCTTTCCATCTATCAATAGACGCTTTTCTCTCCCAAGCTTCAAAGCTAGCCTGATCGAAGCAAACGGCTGGCAGATTATCGCAATCAGTCCTATCTGTCTTTCTAGACTTCTTAATAGTATTCATTCAGTCTAGACCAAGGCCTCCCTGGCCGAAACTGGAAAGCAGCCATGGATAGCGCCGACATGATCAACGCTTATACTGAGCACCAGGCGTATGTCCTGCGTGTGCTCTCAGTCACTGCATCGTGCCTCAGTATAGGAGCTGGTCTGCTTGCCTTTTATCTTTACGTATCTATGCGAGTAAAAGTTTTCAGACACCATCTTATTCTTTTACTGCTAATGTTCGACTTTGGAAAAGCTGTCGTGTTACTGTGGTATCCAGCAAGAGTTTTACTCGTACCATTAGCTTATAATAACACCAACTTCTGCGACGTCGTCGGCTTTTTTTCTTCTGCATTCATTGAGGGGGCTGACTTGGCAGTTCTTTCACTGGCGATCCACACAGCCCTCCTTGTTTTCACAAAATCCTCTACCCCCGAAGGCGGACTCTACAAATATCGTTACTACGTATACGGGATCACGTTCCTACTACCTCTCGTCATGGCATCATTGGCTTTTATTAGCCATGGAAGGCATTCCTACTTTCCTCAAATCACTTGGTGCTACCTCCCAATCAACCCCATCTGGTATCGACTCGTGCTTTCCTGGATCCCTAGATATATCATCATTGTTTCAATTCTTTCCATCTACATTTCCATTTACATTTACGTCAAACTTGAGTACGCCAAGGTCGTTAAAGACTTCAAACAGAGCCAAACATATCTTCATAAAGACTTTCGACCCAACAGTGTATCATCGGCCAGCAAAGGGAAATCAACCACGAAAATCTTCACCTGGTTTACAAAGCCATTTAATTCTTCTGATGCATCCATCCGTTCAACTGAAGATGAGAATCAAGAAAACACTCAAAGCCAAGCCGCAAAAAAGAAATTTTCCTTCAATAAGCTTGCAACCACATTTAAAGTTGGAATCCTAAGGTTCATATCATATTTTCCTGGGTTTTCCTTCCTGGAGCCCTCTCGACAGAATGGAGCCGCAGTAGTTGATAACACTGAGATGCTCGATGTTCAAGCCATTGCCATTCGAGAGTTCCAAAAGGATACTATGGCAAAATTCCAAGTACGCCGAAACATGATTGAGCGACAGATCAGATCTATCTTTGTCTACCCTGTGGCTTATGTGTTCCTTTGGCTTGCTCCTTTCGCAGTACACTGTCTTCAATTTAACTATGAGCCAAAGCATGGTCCGATTTTTTGGATTGGAGCTATTGCTGCTTTCATGCAGCCTTTCAATTGTGTGGTCGACACCATTGCATTCATGGTTCGTGAGCGCCCATGGAGGGATCGCAAAGAACGAATCTTCACGAAAGACAACGGGGATCGTGTGAAATACTACCTTTGGTGCTTGGTACCATGCTCAGGTGAAAGGCGATCTAAGTACCGCAAAGACAAAGCTAATTCAGCGGTAGATGCTGATACTACTGCTCGGGAAATATCCAATGATAGAAGAAACAATGTGTCCCATGATGTCAGCATGGCCTTTTCTGCGTTTGACGCAGACTTGGAACGTTTCGTCGGCAATAAGAGCAATAATAATGACGGCTCAAATCAGTCCTCTGCTCTTCAGAGCAGTGCTTCCGACAACTCCACTCTAGAAGAGAAGCTTACAAAGCGTGGGCCATCTATTAGTACATTACAGGCTGCGCAACGACAAAGACAGCCTGGTGATGTATTTCTACAACCGCCAAGGCGGCCCACTTGGAGGAGCCAAGAATCTGATGAAGAAAGTGAAGGATCTATGGACCTTATGGAATTTTTGCGATAACACCTACAATCTCGCTTTCATTTTTTGCATTTAACATATGGACTACCTCTTTTCTCTTTCGTTTTCAAACCTATTTATTTAATTCCTCATGTTTGCTTATCCCCTTTAATATCATTCTTTTCTCTCTTTTTAGTTTTGTCATTGTTGTCAAGTTCATAAATTTATCATATAATTACATGGTTTTGGTTGTTTTTTTCTAAATCAAATTCTTAGCAAGCAGAAGCTCAGCAATGAGGACACCAGAACCAGCGGCTCCCAGAATAGTGTTGTGTGAAAGGCACACGAACTTAATGTCAAAGACAGGATCAGGACGGACACGACCAACAGTGACTGCATAACCAGCGTCACGGTCACGGTCAAGTCGGGGCTGAGGTCTATCTTGCTGTTCCAAAACATGGATAACATTCTCCGGAGCAGAGTGAGTTTTCAGAGCCTGAGCCTCGGTCTTGTATTCACGCAGAGCAGCCTTGACCTCTTCAACTGAGGGAGCAGGTGAGCGAGCGAATTTGACGCTCACGCAACCTGTGTGACCATCTGTGACAGGAACACGAGTGCACTGAGCAGTGATTTTCAGGTCATCCTCAGGGATAATGTCGAAGCTAACGCCATCAGCACCAACGTTGCACAAAATCTTACGGGGCTCCCACTCCAGCTTGTCTTCTTCACCTCCAATGTATGGGACAATGTTGTCAATGATGTTCATGGAGGGCACACCAGGAGAGAAACCAGCACCAGAGAGCGCCTGCAGAGTAGTGATAGTAACGATAGACAGTGGTCCAAACTTTTCTTGAAGGGCCTTGAGTGGGACTACCAGACCAGCAGTGGAACAGTTTGAAATGCAAATCTGGAAACCGGTCTTCTTGCCCTTTTGTTCCTTGACCTTGGCGAAAATGTCGAGGTGCTCAGGGTTGGCAGTAGGAACAACCAAGGGGACCTCAGGAGCTCTTCTGTAGTTCTTTGCGTTCGAAACAACAACAAGGCCAGCGTCGACAAAGGCCTTTTCGATATCACCAGCGTAATCGGAATCAAGACCGGAAAACACAACATCACAGTCCTTGAAGTTCTCAGCAGCGCACTCCTTGACGACAATGTCCTCAGCTGACTTTGGCATCAGAGCAGTCTGCTTCCACTCAACTGCATCGACGTACTTCTTGCCAGCTGATCTCTTGGAAGCACCAAGAACTGCAAGCTCGAAATCGGGATGATCAGAGAGAAGCTGAATAAAACGCTGGCCAACGCTGCCAGTTGCGCCCAAAACACCTGCTTTTTTTGATGGAGCCATTGTGAATGTGATGTTAGAATAGTCTATAAAACTGTTTGAAAGAGAAAGAAAAGATTTGTCAAAAGAGTTTTCACGAGATATTTAAACCAAGCAATCGATTGTGCAGGCCAAATGAGTCAATGTATAGTTATATGCGTTTCCTGCACTTTCAACAGTTTCCATCGCATTAAGCTTAGCACAGCCCTAACCACATCCATCCGCTTGAAGATCATAGTAGACCTAATCAACCTCACTATGATCTTCACCTTCACTGACATCGAAAACAGTTGCGCCAAAGCACAATTGATATGAGTGAAAGGATTCCACCGCTTGGCAGTTTTGCCCTACCATCTAGACTATCAGGGCGACCTAGAGTCTCGCGTAAAGACCGAATTGTTCAATCAACAGATCTTGACGCCCTCTCATCCAAATATTCGGCATTCAAGAAGGGATACCTAGAAGATCAGTATTTGGAGTCTATTGTAAACAGTACCATTCATCACAGTGGTCCTACTCAACCTGCATCTAACTTATTTATTTCCAAACTTCCGGTCATCAATATCGGTGAGTGTCTTATCCAAATTTTGAGCAATTGTGGAACTAAGTCTGAAATAAGGGAGTTGTGTACGGCATTTTGCTATTACGCTGCTGGTAGATCTGTTTCTGGAGAGCAATGATACCTGTCAAATCATCTCATTAGGTGCTGGCTCCGATACCCGAGCTTTCTCGTTATTGTCCAAATACAATCGTGAGACCGACACAAATGCTCCAAAGATCATCTACCACGAATTGGACTTTGACGTCATGACCAAGAAGAAAGCTCATACAATTGCCGAAACTTCGCTACTATCTAAAGTGATATATCAAAACAATCCTCCTCCACCGACAACAAGTGATAATCGGCCTCACGAAATTCACACCTCTGATTATCATCTTCACGGATGCGATTTAAGAACGCTCAATAAAGATTCAGATCTGCTGCCAGGCATGGACTCAAGTATACCCACGCTTGTTATATCTGAATGCTGTCTTTGCTACCTGCAGCCAGATGAATCAGACAAAGTGTTTGAATGGCTAGTGCGTCACTTCCAAAACGGCTTAGGTGTTATCCTGTATGAACCGATCGGTGGAGGGGATCAATTTGGAGAAGTCATGATCGAAAACCTGGCTTCTCGAGGAATTTCACTTCCTACTCTCAAAAAATACCCTACATTGCAATCTGAGATTACTCGCTTGGACGAGCGCAGTCTTGCAACAAATGGATTTGCAAAGGCATGTGATATGATGTACATATATGAGTACTGGATTTCAGTTCAAGAACGAGCACGCATTGCTCGCCTCGAGTTCCTGGATGAAATCGAAGAACTGAGTTTATTATTGAAGCATTACTGTGTGGCGTGGACTGTTGCCAACGGAAGTCCAGCTTGGACAGAATCATTCTCGAGCTTAACAGCTCAGGTCAGTAGTTAAAAAGTAACTATATACACAAAAAAAACAGCTATTTACATTTTGGTCTTTACACATCTCCTCCAAAGCCGACAGGCTTGGGTTGACTCTTGGGCACAATACACATAACCTTGTAAAGCTTTCCCATAGCACCTCCACCTCGCTCAACCAATCTATTATAGGCTTGTGCGACTCGCTGCTTGCCTTCTTCAGTTGTTTGAGCGTTGGAAAGCATGGTTGCACGGGCTCCAATACCCATTGTATGCAGCCAATCTCCTTGCTCAACTGGGCCATAAACTTCCACATCATCTGGGAAACGTTGTAAAGCAGCAACCTTTAGAGCTTGAAAGTCCACATCAGTAGACAAGTCACATTCTCCAGGATGCTCAAAAGGAGAAACTAGCTTATGATCCTTGATACCTCTTAACGAGTTTACAGGAATAGTATCAGCTGGGCCATAGTCCACAATAAGAATACCTCCCTTCTCTGACTTTACCGAAGGTGAGCTGGGCACAATTCGAGATGCCATTTGCTCAGTCACATCCCACGCTTCAGGACAAATCTCGACTTTAGAACCAATTGGTAACTTGTCATAACGATCGTGAGTTTTGGGAATAATTCGCGAAGCAATTGTCCAAGATGGGGCCAGCCCTAACTGGAAGGCTGGCTTCTGTTCCAAACTATCTGTTGCACTAGAAGCTTTAATGACAGACTGGTTAGGAAGTAAGATTTGAGACTGAAGTTCAGTTGGTTTAGGCACACTGTAGTCGACAACGAGCTCGCGCCATTGTGCCTCTCTTTCACTTGGAAGCTGGGAATGAGCAGCTGGATCAGTGGCAACTTTTTCGAACTGATAAATCGGTAAAGCATCAAAAAACTCATGAGCAATGATGAAATTGGCAAATTCACCGTCCTTGTTTTCTGGCAGCGATTTAGCATCGCCTACCCAGAATACAGGAATGCCATTTGCAAGTGCCTTTGATTGAAAGACTCCTGACTCTGTATCTTCGACAAGCTCGTTGGTTCCGCAAATTAGTTCATGTTGAGATGATCTTAAAGTCGGACTTGCTTCAACAAAGTAAATTTCCTTGATCGCAGCGTTGAAAGGTCGAAATTGTCTAGAGGACCTCATTACATCTGACATTAGCGTTCCACGACCAGGCCCAAACTCTATCAGTCGTATTGACTCTGGCCTGGATTGCTGCATCCATTGAGTCAAAACCCAGATTCCAACAAGTTCTCCAAACATCTGGGAGATTTCAGGCGATGTGATGAAATCACCACTTTTGCCGAAAGGATCTTTGTTAATGTAGTAACCTCCAGACGGGTTGGTTAAACATTCTCGCATGAAAGCTGCTAGAGACAGAGGCCCTTGCGACTATAATAAAAACACCATGTTAAAATAATGCATCAGTCAAAGAAATCAAAGCAACCATACTTGAATAGTTTGAGCCAGTACTGTTCCTAGTTTGTTCTCAGGAATCGGCTTTGTCGAATAGGAAGCAGCTGACAACCAACATGATTTGAGACCTATTGATCGTTGAGCACGTCTTCCAAACTGTGTCAGAGAAAGACATGCTTTCCCATAACCTTTCGCCTGCCTTGCACATACAGACATCGTTGAAGACTGTTGGATTGGATGGAAGGTTGGAAAAACTAGGTAAAAAACGATGCGATCACATGACTTCTCGATTTTGTGACCCCAAACAACATATAGGAGGATATGGAGGATATTCACTATTATTCACAGGAAAGTTGCATACAGAGTAGGCATACTTAGTCTATCATGTTAGAGATTGGAGGGGTTGGTGCTTCTAGAGAATTTACTGTCTCCTGAAAAGTTTTGCAATTTACTCCGTTTCGCAAATAGTGTGCAAGAAGTAATCTGGTTCAAGGATTGTGAGTTGTGCCTTCTAAACGGGCTCCGAGTCTTCCATAAAACCATTGGAATCAGACAATATAACGACCAAAGAAAGATTCAATAAATCAAATAGAATATCAGTTGTTTCATTAATTTGGGTTTTGTGGTTTAGTAAAGGAGCCCGGATATCAAATTAAACTATATATTATGCTTCTTTAATTTCAAGAAATACAAAGAATATCAACAACAGGTTTGAAATGTCAAACAAATATTTAATGTGATTGCCTCCTCAATTTTTTCCAATAGAGATGGATTCTAGTCTTTACCATCTAGCCACCAAATGGGTCAGAAGCAGTCGCAACTAAAGGCAGACAGGCCACCAGCTTACCAGCCAGCAGATTTTACAAGCAGCAATATCTTGTCTTTGAAGCGCTATGAAGTGCTTAAACAATTAGGAGAAGGCTCTTATGGCAGTGTTCGTATGATTCGAGAACGGGCAGCAAATCAGCTCTATGCTTTAAAGTACATTGATAAACGCCATTCAGCACATGTGCTTCAGACGATATTACAGGAACGAAATATGTTGGGAAGAGTGCGACATCCGTTCATTAGCAATCTTCATTATGCTTTTCAAGACGATAGATTTTTCTTCCTTGTGCTTGATCTGGGTGATTCTGGAGATCTAAGACGCCATCTTACAAGGTTCACATTCTCGGAACAAACTGTTCGATTCTGGATTGCGGAGCTAGCTTGTGCAGTGGAATACCTACATAGAAACTACATCGTGCACCGAGATATCAAACCAGAAAACATATTATTATCATCAAGTGGGCATGTCAAACTAGCTGATTTCAACGTTGCAATCAAGATATCGGTTAGTCAACCATTGATCAAAGGTGTTTCTGGCACTTTCAATTATCTTGCACCTGAAATGCATCAGGATGGACCTTACACAAAACAAGTTGACTGGTGGGCATTGGGGGTGGTGTTTTTCGAATGTATATACAGTCATGCTCCTTTCTTCTATGTCAAAAATAAGGCCAAAATTTTGGATACCATGATAAGTCCAGGTCTGGTTTTTCCAGACACAAATCCCAAGGTTTCTGAAGTTTGTATTACGGCCATAAAACTATTTCTTCAGCTCTACCCACCTGAAAGGGTTACTTCAACAATCCAAATTTTCAATATTGAGTTTTTCAAAGGAATGGAACGGAAGGCACTGGAAGCTGGAATGTTGCCTATTCACCAAGGGGATGAAGTGTCAGATCAAATCCATAAACCAATTTACCAACCATCAAACCTCAGAGTGCTCAAATATATTAACAGTGAAATGCGTATTAGCAGAGAAACACTAGAAGAAGAATTCCGAATTTGGTCAAAACGACGACAAAAAGATGAAGTGCGCAGAAGAAAGCAACAGGCAGCTGTTGTTAAAGTACCAGTGAAGCAAGACCATAGAGAAGCTTCAGTGCAAAGAAAATTCAGGGAAACATGTCAACCAAATAGTTCGGGAAATCCAGAACAACAAATCATTAAGGTGATCTCAAAACAATCGACACCGCAAGAGAAGCAAAACAGGCAGGAGCAATACAAAGTGAAATCGGGCGAGGCCAAAAGTAGCGGAAACTGTTTGCTACATCCCCTTAGCACACTTCGGAAAAAGCTTGGTGCTGGTTTCAAAGACAAGAACCCTGCAGTGCAGAAGGCTCCAGTCGTTTGGAAAAAGCCTTCAGTTCAAGAGAATAAGCCGACACCTGCCAACAAAAAGCTTATAAAAAAACGAGCTGCGGCTCTGAAAGCCAAACTTGAAATCCAACAAAACTTTGAGTCTTTCAACTTCCAGTATCAGAATCATGAAGCATTAATGACTTCATGCAGAGGCTTGTCAACAGGCTCATCAATTGAGAAATTAATGACAAAATCGGCAGCGACTGGATCTAATACTGATTTCAAGCATCCTCAAACACCTACGTCAAATTTCAGCACCCATAAAATGAGCAAAACCACTTCGCTAGACAAATCTCATGCGGACGAAAAAGAAGTAGAAGCGGAAGCAGGCGCAACAACAAGAGGAGATGGCCAGATCACTCAAGACATGACTTTGGGTTTATCATGCACAGAGAAGGAGCCTCCTTCTGCATCTTTCCCAACATCGCAGCAGCCAACTGAGATCAAATCAAAAGAAGATCAAACCGAAGATTGTGACGCAAATTCCAAATCTGCCTCATACGTTTCATTAGCAGGCAACTTGACAAGGAAGCAAACCTTAGTTGATGTTGACACGGGACTTCCCCGAGGTGTTATCTGCTTGGGATCGCATGGTAGAAAAAGGGTTGAAGCGTCTCAATTAAAACAGGCTGTATGATAGAACACATGAATAAGAAAAGAAGCCAATATTTTGTTTTGTAATGATAGTTTCGTCAAAAAAAACAATGACAATCCAGTGCCCACCAAAATTAGAAAGTAAAAAGAAAAGCTCCGCAACGGGGAATTGAACCCCGGTCCCCCGCGTGCTGTTCGTGAGAACTTGACAGGCGGAAATTCTAGCCACTAAACTATTGCGGATGGCATTGCGTAATTCTTGTTACATAGTTTATCATGAAGTACACAATCAAACAATTTAAGTAGAGGGCTAGGGTAAACTTTTATTACATCTGGTTTGAATTCAGGGCTAGAACATGCCAAAGAGGGCGCCATTGAAAAAACTGAAATGGAAACGACTTTTGACTACATGTGTCTTCAATCTGTGCAATTTGAAAGTTTGGCTGTTTAACTTGTACATATATATTTCTTACGTGCATCATTTAGTGACAAAGATATGTTCTGCTGCGATTTTCTCGTGGTCAAGCAGGGTCTGGCTGTTGAAATTATGGTTTACACCATGTAATTAAGCTTACTCTCTGGTCATTGCTGCATCCGAGTTTCACTATGGGTGCTATTCCAAGCTTTGGCTGCTTAAAATAGACTTTCACAATATTTCAAGCAGGTCTCGAACTTAATTTACTAGCTAGCTACAGCTATAGCTCGATGTTTGATATCATTAATTATCTTGAAAGCTTGTATTCAGGTTGTACCTGAAATGCTATTAAAATTTGATTTGTACCTCATTATTATGTCCACATCTATCTTCAAGGGCCCTTGATTTTGAGGCCTGCTTGGAGTTGCTTTCAGATTGAACGTCTTGATATAAGCGTTGAGAATATCTATGGTGAATCTATGCTGGAGTTAGGCCAGATCTGAGATTGAGATGTTATCAATACGGGGAATTAGTGACGTCGCGAAACATTCGTGGGACAAGTCCTGATCATATGGACAGATCTTTATTTAGAAACTTTCTGTCAAGCAGATCGATGAAAGGGTCCATGGTACTAGCAAAGATATCGATAATTCGTCCCCATGAGATATATATATATCTAGAACATCATGTGAGCTCAAGTTCTTTTTCGACTTGGAACAGCTGCCTTTAATTAGCCAACACGAGCTGGCCATTTCATACTAAATTTTTTATCTTAATATGGTGTGTAACCCAATCCAGTAGAGTAAATATTTATTTGGTGGAATACAGTACATATTTTCAGAAGTACAAAATGCGAGCTAGAGTCGAGTTCATGCGCGTGGAGCATTAATATGCTTGAGCTGTCCCTACTAATTTTACAAAAGATGGGTACGGAGACTCTTGTGAGCTCTGTAAATCTATAGGGCTACCTCTAAGCGTAATAGGGTCTTTCATGACTTTCTGCCTACAAAGACCGGTTTTGTCCACTTCTGGAGCAAATTCGGTTGTGCAGGATCTTGACATGTATGCGGTGGAAATAAGCCAAACTGGCTTTAATTAAGCCCAAGTACCTGCAATTGCCAATATGACGAAGGTTTACTTTTGCCTTTTTTCGCAGCAGAGTTATGCGGCTTTTCTTGATTTTGGACATGCATGAACGTCACCATCAGCTAGCCCAAAAAGAAATGCAATAGGTCCCCCAACTTAGCAGCTTGAGTAGAACAAGAGAATCTCAGGGGTCGGAGAGAACGGAAAAGGGATAGAATTCAACCACTCAATTCATTGTAGGCTATTGATGCAGTGTGTGATATATATGGCTTGAGAGAATTTCAGTCCATCATGAGTCAAGTCTAACCAGTAGCGTCGTCACTTTGAAAGAATTCAAATTCAAAATAGGGTCTGTGAAATGAGAGTTCTTAGTAGACATACAGCTGTAGATGTTTCATTTAATACCAAACTCTACTTGGATATATCAGGCCTAGACGTCTGCAAATTCTTTCAGCCTGCCTAAAGTTGTAGTATGCATTATTGAATTGTCAAATTTGTGGTTAAACGTCATCTAGATTTTTCAGATTCTACGAGGTCTACTCCTTATTTTATGTTCATTTTTCTTCTTCCTCTTTTCTTTCTTGCTTTTTGTTACTACGTTTTTCTTACTTTTCACAAACTCTGGTACGACAGTTCTTTCTCTTCTGTACTTTCATTCGCATCTAATTGTCCTGATCTTCGCTCGCTTTAATCTCGACCAGGATAGTCTTTCGTTGACTTAAGTACTACTCAGCCCACTTGAATATGTCAACAGGTCGACCTGCTCACTGGCAATCTTCGGTAGAGGGTACTGCTCCTGCAACCCGGCCACTCTCTGAAATTATTGATGAAGAGCAGCATGAGCAGCTAAAACAACTACAGCTTGACAATTATTCATCTCCACAGACCCTTAAGAATGGGTTTGATACTTACGACCAGGCGGCTCCATTCAATCACCCAAATCTTTCAGGCCAAACAGTCACCCCTCAAAACACCAAACCTCCACAACAAATTCGTCGCGTAACCTCCAACTACTCTCCGGGTTCCCAAGATACTTATACAGGTAATGAGACACTCCTAAACTCGCCTAGCGTTCAGTCACGCTTGAGAAACACCGGGCATATGAATACTAACGACGACGATGGATCTGTTTTCTCGTTTTTGATGAATACTCCAACTTCTCCCCACACTCCAAGCGGTTTTCCCGAAACTCCTAATGCTTCTCGCAGTGTTTACAGTGTTGAGAATGGAGATTCTCCAGCTCACGATAATAATCAGCCAAGCCTTGGCTCGTATTCTAGCGCGACTGCTGCAGCGCTTGCCAACTCCCAAAACAATCTCAACAGCTTCTATGGAAGTCAGTCGCTTTATCAATCTATCCAAGAAGATAATCAAACGAGCGACTCTGAGTACGATAATGACCATGGGTACAATCACAGTCGGAGCTCGTATGCGTCGTCCCACCATGATACCTCGAACTCGATCCTCAACCCGCGCGATCATCTCAATTCAGTCTTTATTCAAGATCCTGACGTGGTTGTTCTTGCAGGCAGTAGACCCCAGCTTGGTGCTCAGTCCCCTCCTCCTTCTTTTCCTCTGCCAACTCCTCGCACACTTGCACCAGATTCCCGTGAGGTTCAGTCTACATCCGCCGCCCCAGCTCGTGTTATAAACAACCAGACTTCTCAGGAGACTGTGGTCTCTCAATCCCAGAAATTCAATCGACCAGGTGAACTAATTTCTACCAATTACAACGATTACAGTGACAAACCTGTCAATCTCAGACTCTCAGACTCTAGCAGTCGGTATGATGACGATCCAGCAAACACCAACGTTGCTGGTGGCCCAGCCCTGGAGTCTGGCCTTGACAAAGAGCTTGCTTCCTCTGGAATGAGAACTGTTGATGGATCACCTCCAGGTGGTAAAGGCGGTTCTGGTAACGGCGGATCTCTTTGGAAGCGCAAGAGAAAGCTCTGCATTATCTTGATTATCCTTGCTTTTCTTGTTATTCTTGCTGCGGTGCTCATTCCTGTGGGTTTATTGGTGATTGGAAAGGACAAGGACGATTCGACTTCAAGTCCCAGCAAACCATCTAGCTCTGGCTCGAGCTCTAGTTCTGGATCATCCAAGCCTGCAAACTTGCCCAGCAATCTAAAGGGTAGTATTTATGACATTTCTACTTGGAAGGACAAATCTGGCTTCAACACTACCTTTACCGATGCTACTGTTGGTGGACTTCCTATCATGGGTCTCAACACTACTTACGACAATAGTGTGCAACCCAATCCCCATGTTCCTCCAATCAGCCAAAATTTTACTTATGGACAGCTTCCGATCAGAGGCGTTAACCTCGGTGGATGGTTGGTTCTGGAGCCATTCATTACGCCTTCTCTTTTCAGCAAGTACGATATCAACCAAGGTATTGTTGATGAGTGGAATTTGATCAACTACCTCAATTCTACTGGTGGTATGAAATCAGTTGTGGACGTTATGGAAACACATTATTCTACTTTTATAACGGAAAGCGATTTTCAGGAGATTCAAGAAGCTGGACTTGATCACGTCCGCATTCCATTCGGTTACTGGGCTGTGCAAACCTTTGATGGCGACCACTTTCTTCCTCAAATATCTTGGCGTTACCTGCTTAGAGGAATTGAATGGGCTCGCAAATACGGATTGCGTGTGAACATTGACTTACACTCAGCGCCTGGTGGTCAGAATGGATGGAATCATAGTGGTCGACAAGGCGTGCTTGGGTGGCTCAACGGAACTGACGGAGAATTGAACGGCCAGAGAACACTTGATATTCATGCCAAGCTTTCCCAGTTCTTTGCACAGGACAGATACGACAATTTGGTGACTATCTATGGACTGGTGAACGAGCCTCGCATGGAGGAGCTCAACGAGACGGTAGTTGTTAATTGGACTAAGGATGCTACCAATCTTATTCGAGATAATGGGTACGAAGGAGTCCTTGTGTTTGGCGATGGATTCTTGGGCGTGGATGCATGGAAGGGTGTTTTCCCAGAGGCTCAGTTCCCCAACCTGGCATTGGATGTTCATGAGTACACTATTTTTGATGTCAATCTGCTCAAAATGTCTCATTCAGCCAAGATTAACTTTGTGTGCACTCAATGGAAGGCTGAGATCGCCCGCTCATCTAATGTTGCTTCTGGCCATGGCCCTACATTTGTTGGTGAATGGAGTCAGGCTGATAACGACTGTACGTTGTATCTCAACAATGTGGGAGTTGGCAGTCGATGGGAAGGCAATTTCACTCCTGGTGGCACTGCTGCGAACGTCACCACTATGAGTTGTAGCGGAGGTATCAACTGTTCTTGCAATGTTTCTAACACTGATCCCAGCACCTACTCGGACGTTTACAAAAAGTTTTTGCTCAACTTTGCCGAAGTTCAAATGGAAGTCTTCGAGTCTGGCGGAGGCTGGGGATCTATGTACTGGGCTTGGGACACTGAAACTATTGAGTCATCGCAATGGTCTTACAAGAAAGCTCGGGACGCTGGCATTATGCCCAAAGTTGCATATGAGAGAACGTACAATTGCAGCGCTGCGACGGTCGACTTTTTGAGCCTGGGCCTACCTGAGGGAGTTTGAGTCTCCAGGTGCTTATTTTTCCTTTTTTGTTTTTTGTTCATTCTCGTTGCATGCTTAGTCTTTTTTTTTTCTTTCCTCCATTCTAATTGTATTAATATGTGTTAGTGTCTTTTTGTATTAATTTTGTAATATGCCATATCTTTTCTTGAACTCAATGGAAAACTAATGTTCTACTAGTGAGCGTATTTGACGTACTCCTTGATAGCCATGATGAAATCATGAATGTGATATCATGTACCCTACTATTAAGCAGTGCTCTGTGTTCGGAAGATAAGGCATTGGCTACATTGCAAGGGTCTCTGAGGGCAAATATCGTTGATTTACAATAGCCCTTCGAAGAACTCCTGTTTGTTTATTTTGGTCCTCATCGAGATCATGGAGGATTGAGCTAGGTGGGGAGTTTTTGTGAATAACAGATTCTTATCAAACCGCCTCAGATCCACCAAACACGTTTTTTTTCGCGACTTCTGTTGCTTTAATTAATTGGATTTGAAACGCGTTTTTGACACGTCCATATCCAAGCACGTTTTTCCCTGTTGTTTATATTTTTCCGTTTTGGACTCATTCCTCCCACTCCACCCAAGGAAACAACCATACGTGTTAACGGACCTTTCATGCACGCATGCAAGGCAAAGCGAAAGATAAACAATAGATATTTTTGATGGAGCGAAGCAGTTGACTTAAATGTAGAAACGAATTCAGAGCTAGTTTCCTTGACAACTTTAATCAAAAAGACCCAACTTTAACCCCGCAGGTATCATTTAAGCAGCCGCCGCCGCCCCAGGTTATTGGAATCCATTGCAATTGATGGTATCCAGCTGTGTGGTTAAGTTGTATACAGTTAACCAGCATCGCCATACGTTATATGGGCACAGCTGTCACATCGAGACTGATATAGGTCTAGTGACAACTTTGTAGACTTTTTTTGCCTCCTTGGCCGAGTGACGTGAAGAATGTGGTGCAATAGATTCCAGTAGTTTCTAAGCCAGAAAAGTTCATAACGAAATTCTTCAACCAGACGAAAACTCAACTTCTTTCATAGTTTCATTGAATCATCACGTTCATTTCATTGAAATTCTTCTTGAGTCGGAGCTTTGACAAATTGCTTTGATAGTTAAATTCTGATAGAAGATAAAGTTGACACTAACCTACCCATCCTTTTGCGTTTAAAGATCGACCTTCTTTAGGGCTCTTGGAAAAGTTTCTTTAGACTCAACCAACCCAAAACCCGGAGACGTTAAAGCTCAAATAGATTGGTTCTCGACTCGATATCGGAAGAATTCATTTAACGTCGTTGCCAGCATTCTGTTGAAATTCAACAGGGATCAGTTACATTTGTTGCACACCTAGTTTTTATGGCCAAACTTTTTTAATTAGCACGAGGAAGTAAACTAGTTTTTAACCTGATTAACTTGCCGACTCGGTATTTCTGCATACCTGGGCGCACTTCCGTTGACAACCCCCTGAAATATATATCTACTGGTTGATCTTGTTTACTTTTCGTTCGACTGCTTGTTTACTTTCCTTAAATCTTTTTACTTTTGTCCAAAGATCTTTTCTAGCATCTTACACATCACTTTCTCTTACCCTTGTCAACAGATCTTTTTCTCTCAAACATCCTTGGCGGTCTCAAGCTTGATTCCAGCACATCAGATCACTCCAAAACTTAGTCTGTAGCGTATCCTCAAAATGTCAGATGTGGCAGCTCCTTCGAAACGCCGCACCTGGAATCCAAATATGTTTCTTGCACAGAAGGTTGAGCTGGCATCCTTGATGAGCTCTCCTCCTTTATCACCAACTCTAGAAGATACACCTCGTTCCATGTTCCTACATGATCCCAGTGCTATTGCAACGCCGGCCCAATCAAGGCAAGGATATCATAGAAAGGGCGCATCTTCTACTTCAGACTGGACAAAAGGACACAGACGAGCAAATAGCAGCTTGTCATACTCTCAGTACTCTCTTCTATCATCATCAGCGACAAATATTTCTCGACCCCTCTCACCAGACTCCTTCGAATTTCCACCTTCAAAGCCTGGAACCAAAGGGTCTCAAGCCAAAGCCTCTAATAGCAACAGTAAAGATAGTAGCCAGAGATGGTCTTCCCCCTCCTCGACGCTGAGACATATTTCTGAACAAGAGCGGCTTTTGCAGGAAAAGCTCCAGCAATTGGCCCGCTCTGAGAATGCTCGTCTCTGCGAATCCGAGAGAGCCTCAAGCCCTACCAACTCACGACCAGTGTCCTACATTGAACCATCAACAAGACCACAAAAGAGGAATTCTATCAGCATTTCGGTAGGCTTCAAGCCTGGCCATCAGCGAAATCTTTCATTGCAACCTTATTTCAACACTAATAATGTCGTTCCTGGTCTATCAGAGTCTCCCCCAAAACCTACTTCCACGCCCTCACAAGTTCGCCCTCAACCTGCCCCTATGGCCACTCCTGTCCCATCTCAAGACTCTAAAGAAGCAGCAAGAGCTGCCGCACTTGCACAGCTTTCAGGGGAAGTTCAACCAAAGGTAACGAGTTTGAAACCAGTTCTAGAGCCACTTCAGATTCCTGATGCACATGCAGGAAGAAAGCGTCGGCGAAGTGTACAAAGCCCAGGTCAGTACATAATTTCCAGCCATGATATCCTCAAATTGGGTAGTGAAGCCGAAGAGGAAAAGCCGTCTAGGTTCAAGACTGAACTTGGTGGCTCAGCTCTTTCTTGGAAAATGGCAGGAGATATTGTAATGACATCTGGTAAGGCTTATCATTCTCCGGAAACGTTGTTCGAACTCGTGCGCTACTTGTGGGTCATGTTTTCAAATCCAGAAACTGCGAAGGGTATTAGCATTTCTGAATCACAATGGTTACCTCCCTCTGATTTAGTGGTAACTCTTAAGGACAATCTGATCTCAGGCATTTCACAAGCTACTGTCAGAAACGTGTCTGATTCGTTTTGGACACTCAGTAAAATTGTTGGTGGTTGTGCTTGCACTAGTCTAGCGTTTACCATTATTCTCCTTCAGATCTTCCTGCTCTCGTTAATGGTTTTTGCTTTTATACTGGGAGATATTGTCATGAGTCCTTTCCATTTGATGAAGCGATGTCTCTATCCGTCAAAAGAAGTGGCCAAAGAAACTACTGAGGAGAAAAAGACTCCTGAGGAGTGTGCAAAAGCTCATGCCCTGAAGGTTCAACGTGCTGCTCGAAAGGCAATCCGTCGCAGGTCCAAGAGACGTTCGCGACATTAATGAAAGTTCCCTTAACCTTTCTTTTTCTTTATTATTCTTTCACTTCTTTATCTTCTTCTTCTCTATTTTTTTCTATTTTTCTTCTCCTTAATGATAAACGAAGGTAATATCAGAGACTGCCTCAGTTATTACCATGAACAATGTCTATTTATTGTTCGTATTCCAGTTATGATGTATACTTCAATTCATTTTGACTTTGCAAAAGTCAGTACTTTGTTAGCATAATCCGTGTGTGGGATTTTGTAAAAGTCGTATTAGTTTGAGACTGTGTGGGATGGGAAAACTAATTAAAAAATTCACGTACCACCACCTCCACCCCTCAATACTGACGAAGTCTAGTAACTTTCCAAGTACAAATACAACGCGAGTACTATTTGGTTGAGTTGTATAATTCACTCTACAACACCTTGAGGCTTTCTTGACTTGGAAGTCTTTCTAGGTCACGTTTGCCCATTTCATTGCTGGATTGACTGAAGTCCGCCATATACGCGCTTTCCTCGATCTCCAGTTTCCCCAGTGGTTTGATCAATTCCACTTTCCAGAATTCTCGACTCTGTCAATTGATATCACTTGATTTGCAATGGCTGATGAGAATCAGGAGAACACTCCTGGCCTTCAAGGGGTTCAAGACTCCATGATCCAGCAAAACTCGGCACTTTCTACAACCTTGATGGGTCTTGATTCCACGAGCAATTCAACGCCATTAGACGAATCCGTAAGTCGCTTCCATTCGGTTTGCGTGTCTTTTGCTAACCCTTACTAGTCATCTACGCGTGGAACATTCAAAGAAGTGGAGGATCCTTCAGAGACTCTTTCAGTCGTCTCCGCCTTCTTGTCTCTGAATGTTTCTCTCATAAGCAATCTTCCACATACAGTTTTGCAAAGTATTGCCTCTCAAGCAGCCAAGTTTGAGGGTTTCAAGAGCCAAAAAGTTCTTGACGATGTTTCATATGGTAAGTTGTTTTCAACTTATTGCCTTACTTTTCTAACAATTGATAGAGCAAGCAATTCACACTTCAAACAGCAAAATCAAGTCAATCCGTGGTCAGCTCGACGCCTCACAAGTTCATGCCAACGGATTGCGTGACAAGCTTGCAGAATGCGAAGCTGCAAAAGAAGGACTAGAGCGCGAAATCTCGAACGCCAAATTGAATTCCAACAGCACAAGAGAAGAGATTGGATCATTAAACTTGAAAGTTCAGTCGCTAGTCTCTGAGAAAATGCAATTGCTTGAACGAATCGATAGCAAAAACACCGAAACGAAAGATTTACAAAGCGAGCTAGATACTCTACGCAGAGCAGGCGTTGCTACTCGAAAATCTGTAATCGAACTCGAAGGTCAAGCCCAGCAGCATAGATCATATCAAATTTCAGCAAATCTTCGGCAAAAGAATCTTGAGCAGGAAATGTCGCTACTGAAAAAGAGTAATGAGTGGCTGCAATCAGAATTAGATGCCAAATCAACTGATTTCAGTACATTTCGCACTGAGAAGCTCAATTTGATTGCCACTCTTCAAACTGATCTGGCTATGATTCAATCCTCTTATCGCACGCTGGAAAAGTCTCACGATGGTCTCAAAGAACGTTATACCGAAACTGCAAAAAAGCTAGACGAATCTTTAGTTCGAGTTAAGGATTTGAAAGATTCACAAACAGCAAACGAAGAAGCTTTCCGCGTTGAAATGGCATCTCAAAAGCGACTAGCTGAGCTATGGGAGCGATCTACGACGGATGCCAAGGATCGCATTCAAGAACTTCAATCTGTGGTAGAATCCGAACGCCTGCAAGGAATTGAAGAGATCAGCCATTGGAGACTTGAAGCAGAACGTGAGGCAAGTAAGGTCACTAAGCTCGAGCGACAACTCGCCAACTTGGAAACACAGCTTGAAACCTCGTTTGTTGGCGCTGATGTTTCTTCATCTACTCCATTTAGTCCATTCGGCTCTCCTAACAAGAGTGCAATGTTTTCGCCATCAGCTCAGATCATTTCCGAAATTCAAAAGGGTGGAGGATCTCTAGTTCAGTTGTATTCCGACTTCAAAGAAACCAAAACTAGACTAGAGCGCGAGAAAGTTAAGAACCAGAATCTGCGTGATCAAATGACCAGTATTCTGGAAGAGATGGAAAGCCACGCCCCTGCGATCTTGGCTGAGCGAGAAGAAAACGTTCGTCTTGAATCCGAGCTTGCTGAACTTAGCATGCAATTAGAAACTGCCACCAGTAATTGCGAGGAATTCCAAGGAAAACTTAAGACTAGCGAGATCAGAGCAGATGACAACGCAAGGGAATCCAAGATCTTGCAAAAGCAAGTCAGCGATTTATCTAGGCAGATTCAACACTTGTTGATTCAAAATCAACTCAATTCAGATACATCAAGCCCACTTATGCCGGATGAACATTCCGCGTTACAGCGTCTCTTGAAGGGTGAAGACCCTACAGAGTCTGATACTGATCGCCTTATTTCTCAGCGCCTGGTTCTTTTCACCAATATCGTCGAATTACAACGCCAAAATGAAAACTTACTAAAGATCACTAGACAACTTGGCGCAAAGATGGAGAAGGAGGAAGCTGCAGCAAGAAAGAAAATGGAGGAAGTTGAGTCCGATGTAGTCACAGAAGCCAAGGAAGCTATCGAAACACTTCAAACCGAGGTTGAAACTCTCAATACAAAACTCTCAGCTTTGCAGCGCGAACGAGATATGTTCCGCCGAATTCTTTCCAACAAATCTGAGAATGGCATGTCTCTTGATCAAGCTGCTGATGCCAGTCCAGAAGGAATTGCGAACCAGCATGCTCAACAACTCATCAAGCAAAACGAAGAATTGAATGCAAGCTTCAAGGAGGCCCAATCACAGCTTGACCAGCTCAAGACAGATAAGTCAGAAACTGTTAAGGAGTACGATAACCAGATATCTGCTCTTATGTCCGAGCGATCAACATTACAGGTTCAAGTTGCCAAGGCCGAGAGTCATCTTCAGCTTTCTAATGAACGATTCAAGAATCTTGAAGGCAATTTTAACAGCCTCCAAACCGAACACGAAGATGCTAAGAAGCGTATCAACACACTTCAAGAGTCGTTACAGCAGCAACAAATTCGCACTCAACAAGTTACTGAAGATATTTCGGCGACTAATTCTCTTCTCGAGAGTCTGCGAAACGAATCTGCAAACCTCAAGGCCGAGAAAATGTTATGGAAGTCTATTGAGGAACGCCTCAACAAGGAGAACTCTGACCTCATTGAAGAACGCGGCCGGCTGAATGGTCTTCTTGCAACTGCTCAATCTGTCGAAGCTGGGCGTGTGGCATCGGCTGCTGAAATTCAGCAACGACTGACTGCTCAAATCACTACTTTCCAGGCCGATATTTCAACCCTCCGAACGAAGCTTGATAACGAAAGCCAAGAAATTAGAAGTATATCACAACTCAAGGACACTCAAGCTAAGGAATACCAGGAACGCATTGACAGATTATCGAATGAACTACACACATCTCGTGAAGCTCTAATGCAAACCCGTGAAGAACGCCATCAGATCGATCTCAAATCTCGCGAGATCCAGCTGGAGCTTAGAACTACCCAGGATACACTTTCTCTTCTCCGCCTATCTCAGTCTTCGACATCTGAGGGTAGTATGATGGCTGAAGAGGTGACCTCGCTAAAGAAGTCGCTGGCTTTGTCCAACAGTGAGCTTGACATTGCTAGAGATCACATCAATGAACTGAGAGCTGTCAGCGCCCATGCTGAAGAAAGCTTGCAAAATATGATGCAAGACTACGACTCTTACAAAAAGGATATGGATGAATCTTTCAGTAACAAAGAAGTAAGTGTTTACAATAGCACATTTAGAGTTGAGCTAACAATTTTAGAACGAGCTTCGTAATACCAAGGAACAACTTGATATTACTTCCCAGCTGTTGACTTCTGCTCAATCAGAGCTGGAGTCTTTCAAGGCCCAAGATGCTGAAAAGGCCTCTAGATTTGCTGCAGAAGAAAAGAGATTGCAAGGTCTTGTTGATGCGATCCAAAACAACGAGAAGCATCTCCAGGAGTCAATCCAGCATATGAAGGACGATATTGCACGCCAAGCATCTATTGCTAAGGATGCCCAAGAGAACTATGAGCGGGAGGTTATCAACCATGCTACCACATCTAGCGTTCAAAAAGCCATCCGCGCAGAGCTCGATCTACTTTCTAAGAAGTATACCGATCTTACTTCAGAGGCAGAGAAAGCCAGACTCCAGTTGTCTTCTGCCGAATCCAGCTGGGAATCTCAAAAGTATACGTACGAAAAAGAGATTGAAAACCTCACCTCAACTACGAGCAGCATTTCAAATCACAACAAGGTCTTACTAGATCAGCTTGAAGTACTCAGTGCCCAGCTTGCAAATCGATCTGATGTCCCTCCTACATATAGCGAAGCTACCACGACGTCTGAGGAGCAACTTCGCGAAATCATCAGTCACATCAGAAATGAAAAAGAGACCATGGCTGGCAAGTATCAAATTGCACTTCATGATATGAAGGTTGTCCAGCAAAAGTTGGATCAGGCGGTTGCTAAGCTGGATCAAACCAAATTGGAATTAGAGAAGGAGAGAGCTCGCGATAGTGAGCGACTGCAGCTTTCTCATGATCACAACTTGGTGATGGCTCAACTAAATGATGTCAATATCTTGAGGGAAAGCAACGCTGCTCTTCGCCAGCAGAGTGAGTACTACTCTCAAAAAGTGAAGGAGTTGGAGGCAGCCGTCGAAAAACAAAAAGCCCTGTATGAACCATTGGAGAGCCAGCTTCGCGATGCGCTGGCTGAGGTCGAGACTAAGGAACAGCAAATCAAGTTGACACAACAAGACGGCAACAGATGGAAGGACAGAGCCCAGCAAATTCTTCAGAAATACGAGGTAAGTGTATTTCTCTTCTTGGTTGGAATGTATACTAACTTTACTAGCGAATTGATCCTGAGGAGCTCAAGGCATTGAAGAATGAAGTCGATGCCCTCAAGGCGCAGAACATACAACTTATCTCAAGCAGTGAAGAACAAAGCAAAAAGATTGCTGAGGAGTGGGAGGCCAAGGTCAAGACTGCAGAAGAGGCAACGGCCAAGGCAGTTGCTGATTTGGAAGCATTCCAAATGCGATTCACCAAGCTCAAGAATGAATTTTTGGAGAAGATGACAAAGCGTCGCCGTGAAAATACTTCACTCAAGGAGCAAATTGCCGCTCTTACTCAGACTAATACCACTCTCCAAGCAGAATTGGATGCCGCGAAGGCTGCTGCTACTACCTCTGCCACTGGAAATAGTGAAGCATCTGCCCTTCTGACGTCTGAGTTGGAGACAGCCAAGCAAGCATTAGATAAAGTTAACGCTGATCTATTGGCTCTTCAGCAGTCGTCCGATGCATCGAAACAAGATACGGAGGCTGCCCGAGTGGCATTAGAGGCTTCAGTGAAGACAGTTGAAGAAGCTAGAAATGCTGCAACAACTGCTGAGCAAGATTCTTTGGCAATCAAGGCTCAACTTGAGGCCTTGTCGACTGAGTATGAGAATTTCAAGGCTTCTGTGCAATCCATACAGCAAGAGGCCGAGGCGGCAAAGACCGAATCTGCTGCATCCAAACAGCAGTTGGAGTTGGCTCAAGTTGAATTGCAGTCTCTCAAATCAGCAGCAGGTGAAGGTTATGACAAGGTCCAGCGTATTGCAGAGTTGGAGGTTGAGCTCAATACATTACGAAGTCAGGCTGCTGAACTACAGCAGAGTTCTACTACCACTGTGACTGAAGTAGCTCAGCAGGCAGAGGCACTCAGGACGAATAAGACGGAGTTAGAAACCCAGATTTCCCAGCTCCAGTCTCGAGTTGACGAGATGACGGCAGCTGCGGCTAATGCTATTCCTTTGGCTGATCACGAATCACTGATGAAGGTTGCTCGTGAGTCTCTGGAGGCCTCCATTGCCGAAGCAGAAAAGAAGGCCAATGATGCAATTGAAGCAGCAAAAGTAGCCGCCAGCAATGCTGCCCCATCCGAAGCTACCATGGAAGCTCTAAAAGCTGATATCAAGAAGGAGGTGGACAAGGAAACTGAACTGCGCATTGCTCAGATTACCACCAATGCCAAGACTAGAATGAGGGAGATCATTACTCAAAAAACAGAAGCAAATCGGGTTCAGCTTGAAGAAGAGTATAAGCAAAAGGAAGCCCAGCTACAGCAGCAGCAACCAGCCACTGGTGCTGACAGCTCAAACGAGGCCAAAATCCGCGAATCACTGGAGGAAGAGCATAAGGCGGCGATAGCGGCCCTGGAGGCAAAGGCAGAAGAAGAGAAGAAGAAGGCAGCTGAGCAGGCGCGCGAGGCAACTAAGCGCGAAACTGACATGCGAATCAAGCTATTGCAGATGAAGGCGGATAAGGCCGAGAAGGCAAAACAGGAGCTCACTGCTCAGCTTGCATTGCTTCAGTCTGGAGGTGTTCCTGGTAGTGACGGTGCCCTGGGCGATATCCCAAAGGCACCTGCTGGGGCTTTCCAACAACAGCAACAACCACAACAGCAGCAGCAAGCTTCAGGACTCTCGTTTCAAGGAATGGCAGCCCAAGGCATGAGGGGTGGTCGAAATCAAGGCAGAGGCGGTAACCGAGGTGGTGGAAACATGAATAGGAATAACATGAACCACGCAGGAGGTCCTAATGCTGGTGCGAATCAAAACGTCAATCTCAACCTGACCAACAACAATGCCACCAACAACATGACCAACAATCAAAATCAAAATCAAAACCAAAACAATAATGCAAACAACGCTAATGCCAATGCCAATGCTTTGAGTGCGATTCAGCAGCAGCGCATTGCTCGGTTTGGAGGCGTGCCAAATGCAACGGGCGGACTTGTCCAAATACCGCAACAACCGCAGCAGCAGCAACAGCAGGTGCAGGTGCAAGGAGGGCTCAAAAGAGCCATGGACTCTGATGTTGCTGCAATCCAAGCCCAGCAAGAACTGAAAAGACGGAAGGAAGAGGAAGCCAAGAACGGAGGAGCCCCGTCTTCTGCGTTTGCACCTCCGCAAAACAATGCAAACAACAATACGGAGTCGTGAAAGAACCGGCAAAAACACCATCATTTCTAGCATCACACTTGAGATGGGATAGAAAAAGTTCAAACAATTTTATGTCTACTAAAATCTTGTGTATATTGAGTTCAGATAATACTGATTTTTGTTATTAAGTTTAATTTCAAACCGCGTTTTAATTATATTTACATCTTAGTCCTATTCTATGTTTCAGCTTTATCTCTTTTGATAATTAATCTAATATTATAACTCATAGGATTTTATACGACCCAAAACTCAAACCAGCCAAAGCCAATGTGCTTTATTGTTGCTTCTTGGATGCAGGTAATGAAGGAATAAGTTCAGTGGCCGGGATTTTGATGCCACTGGTCAGAATACCCGAGAGGTACTCCAAGACAATCATAAACAAGCACAACAAACTCGCAATACTGAAATGCGAAATACCCATGCCAATGTCAAGCCATGAACCCTCATCCACGACCAAGTAGAAAAAGTTGAGCGTCAGAATGTCAGAAACAGCCAGCACAATTGCAAAGAGGGCAGACCGGGGCAAGCCCAAACGCATGTTGAGAATTCCGAGTGTCACTGACAGTACGACAAAGGGAGCAAGAATCTTGAACAATAGCAAGGCGCCCATTGAAAAGGGGTCAAAGATGGGAATGAGACGGTAGACCGAGTCAAGCGAGAACGATGAAATGGACGCAATGTTGCCGATTCCGAAAAAGCCAACTTGTGACAAGAAAAAGAAAAACAAAGCAAGACGCACTTCATTTAGACTGAGCTGCTTTTCGGGCTTGCCGGAGAGTGACAGGGTGGTTGAAGAAGAGTTTGCAGATTCTGCGCTGGGAGTTCCTGTAACAGTGGTAGAGGTAGAATCACTTGACTGCACGTCTCTCAATTCTTCCTCGTACGGATTAGAACGCTGTGACTCTTCAGAAAATATGGACTCAAGCTCCAGCCAGACAATCAAAAGCGAGAAGAACGCAATGTAGAAGATACCCTCGTAAGAAATGGTCAGGATGATGAAAGTAGGGGCGAAGGCCATGTAAACAATGAGCATTCTGAATCTGAAATCTGAGATTGGCGCAAGAAAGTGAGCGAATGGAACAGTGATGGACGCAATAAATGCAATCCATCCCACAATTTGCGATCCGAGAGGAAGACCTTCTCTGGCCTGCAGTGACAGAACAGATGATCGAGTTACAGCAGTGGCCAGAGCAATGATACCAACTTGAACTCCAGCAATCACACGGGTAACGGTTGGCAGATAGAGCTTAGTTGACAGGTAAACGATAGCACCAGCACTGGTGAAAACCATTACCACACCAGCAAACATGATTTGAGCCAGAGATTCAACCTTGTTGGCTGGAAAAACTGTGAACATGCCAAGTGCAGAAGACAGAACAGCCCAAGGAATAGTGAGACGCATGTTTGATGATATTCGAGGATCCTGGATAGCTGGCCACATGGAAGCCAATCCAAAACAGAATGAAAAACTCTCACGGTGGAAGTATCCGTACACAATGGCCTCCATGATAAAGATGGAAACCACCAAGTAAACGGAAGCTGTGGCCAAAGGTGACCGGGAATCCGTTCGCAGAGCAAGCAACTTGGCACCCTTGACGACGGTCTGAAGATTGGCGAAGATCTGTTCCCAGAAGAAAACGGGGAAGATTGCATACAAATAGTAGTTGATGGGGGAGTCCTGCTGATAAAACAGTGCAACAAGAACAGCCAGGATTAAAATAAAGACTGAGCGAACAACAGGGTGAGGGGGTTCAGCAACGGCTCCTACAACGAAAACATGAAGGAAGGAAGTTGTAGCATATCCAATCCAGCCAATGTAACCCAGAGTGACCAAAGTACGGAGCAAAAGCCAGTTATAGGTTTGAAGATAACGGAGACCCTTGATAGCTTCTTTCATGAGGTCCTCAGACTTGACAATAGCTTCTTGGTACTTTTGTGACGCAATGAGCTCATTGATTTCGGCACTGCGAGCATCAATTGACATCTTGGCAAAAGCAGGATATTTAGAGTAATGAAGTTGGGATGCAGCCGTTTTGGCTTCCTTGACATGGTACTGTTCAACAATAGTCATGGCATTAGCATAGATAGTCTTGGCCTTAACTTCCTCGGAAGCATCCAAAAAGGCAAGAGGGATTTCACCCACAGAGTTGGCAGGGTAGTTAAGACCAACAAGGTATGACATCAAAGATGCAACGTCAGCTTGAGCAACGTCGTTTCTGCGCACAGAGTTGAGATCCCAAGGTTCAGAGTATTCATCGTGGTCGCCGGCAGAGCCCTTGACAGGCTTAGCTACACCAGCACCCCAAGCAACAAGAGGAGTGCGAGTATTGTCGGGATGACCGTCTCCATGAGAACCCCAGTCACTCATACCATGATCTGCTGTGAAAACATAGGCGGTTTTGCCGTCATTGTAGAACTCGTCAATTTTCTTAACAAGCTGCTCGATCTTCGTATCAATGTACTTGATGTTGTCGTAGTACTCAGCTGAGTAAGGTCGGTAAGAGTGACCGGCAGTATCAATTCCCAAGAGGTGGAGGAAGAAAACGGTTTTGTCTTGGCGGAGGGTCGCATCAAGAGCAGCGTCGGTTAGAGCAGCGTCAAACAAAGTATCAATATGGTCAAAAACAAACTGATCCAGCTCGATTGATGATTTGGTGAAATCCTCAAACTCATGTCCGTACATGATTGCATCGACACGGCTCTCATCCGAGGCACCACGAGAAAACATGGGCAGAATATCGGGAGATCCATACGAGTATGTATGTCGAGACTGGTTAAAGACGGAATCGAAATTGACGGGGTTCTCCTTCCAACCCTTGGTGACAGCACTGACATCTTCGTAGAATCCGGCAATAAGTGCAACATGTCCTGGTCGAGACTCAGTTGGCATTCTAGTATGTGAAATTCCAAAGGTTCCGTCATTCAACACCTTACTGCGAATGAACGGGGCAAGATAACCAGTCTCGCCGGACGTGGGATGCGTTATCGTGTCAAAGCATTTGTCGGCACGCAGTCCGTCACCTGCAATTCAATGTTAGCAATTCCGGGCTCAATGGTATTGATTCGTGTTCTTTACTCACCCACCATGAGGAAAAGCCGCTTTGCAGGGGCTTCCTCTGTCGACTGCCAATGCTTCATGCCATGTGTCAAGGGACTCACAAAGTAGATATCAAAGATGGACATGAGAAATGCTATGTGGAATAGCACGCCCACAAAGAGGACAACTCCTTTTCCGAGAAAATCCATGTTGTATCAATTCTTCCAAGAAATTGGGTCGCGCTGCTGCTGTTGATTCAAAGTAACCTGAGCTGGTTGTTGGGTGTTTCGCGAGTTATGTGACAGGAGACACCTGGATCAAAGTGTATTTTCTGTGATCCTGTCAAAATCTGAGTTCAAAGGAGCGACAGTGAAGTAAAGAGTCTTAAAGAATAGGAAAAATATGTAAAAGGAGTGAATAGAAGAAAAGAAACTGAAAATTTGAAACAGGTCAGAGAGTACCTTGGGGTATAGGTCAATCAATTACTTGATCTTTTTTTTTTTTTTCAGTCCCAAGTTGAACACGAACACCATCGGATCACATGACCCTTGAAACTCTCTATAGAACGGTAGAGTCTTGTAAGGCGATATGGCCATTCGTGTCAGTCTCAATAAATAAATAAATAGTTTGGATTCGTAAGCTATATCGTTACATGACGTTGAGTTCGATTCTTGCACTCAAGACGCGTTCTCCAGCAGCTGCTTTAAAAGAACAAAGTCTGCCAATGCTTGTTTGTGTTTGCTGAGGGCTGTTTGCCACATTCTGTTCACCTCGTCATCTCGCTGAAGCGCTTCAAGATATCTCTGAGACACAGCTGTTTCTCTTAACAAGGTAGTTCCCAAAGCTTGATCTGCTTCTTGGCGCTCGGTCCGGTATGTAGCCAGGTTCTTGTTGTATTGATGCCAGAGTTCCATATAATTGATCATGCCTGCACTATACTCATCCAATTTATTTTGCTGGAATGGGTGCTGGGGCAGCAATGGAGGTGTAGGCGCAGTGAGGGTAAGAACAATGTCAGCGTCGTGAAAATCAATGATCGGGGTTTCGTGCGGCTGTGACGGAGAGCTAGATTCAACTTCATCTAGAAGAACATTGGCCATTCCTGGCATGGAAAAACTTCCTGAATTCGTATTGCTGTCAGCTTTATGTTTCTTCTGTGAGCCTGTCACATCTTCATCTTTACTGGAAGGTTCACGCTTTGAAGGAACAGATGCAGTATCCCCATTTGTGTCATCCAGTTTCTGTCGTTTTCCTGTACTTTCGGTTTCTGAACCTCCTTCTGTTGCTCCGCGTTTGGCTTTATCATGCTGGGGTTCTGCTTTAACTGTTGAATTGCTATTCAATGATGCTGAGGATTTACTCCAGGGATTGGAATATTGGCGACTTGCAGGTTCTGAAATTTTTTCCTCGCTGGTTTCACTAGGAGCAGGTTGGGCTTCAGGTGTGCTCGATACACTTTGGTTGGTTTCTTTCGGTTGTTCCTCGTCTACTGTAAGATCAATAAAGTCGGTCTCATGAGGTTGCGGGGTCTCCGAGTTATTGTAATATGTGCCGTTATTAGTCGCGCCAGATGTTGCCTCTTCAAGAATAATTTCGGGTTCTTCTGAATCAGAATCTTCAAAACTATCTTCTGATGAGCTAGAGTCGGTATCTGAAGAGAATGAGGCTTCATTGTCATCAAAATCCTTTGGCTTATCTGGACGGAAGTGTTTTTGTGATCCGGAGACAAATGAATAAGAAGATGCCGACTGATTGGCATCCTTTGTACTTTTAAACTCCCCCGTACGTTCCTCTACACCCTGTGAAGATTGCGAGGAACTTGGAGGGGGTGGCCGTTTGCTGCTAGTATAAGGTCGTTTGAAGGAAGATGAAGTAAAATTGGAGCTGCCATTAAACCGCGTGTCTTTTGAAGAATTAGACTGATTAGTAGCAGGCTTAGATGGCTTTTTAAATGTGTTGAATGGCTGCTTTCCTGATGATCTTCGATATTGGTAATACTGTGACCAGGGATCAACGTCTGCAAATGGGTCACCACCCGGCTCAAAGAAAGATCTCTGGGCTTTCGTGAAGAAGGTGAAAAAGTCACCAGACGTTGAAGTCGGTTGTGAGCGATATGAGGTGAAAAACGAATGATTTGGGGAGGTCTGAAATGCTGATGCTGGTGCCGTCGTGTTATACCGCGGAAAAGATTGAGTATTGATTGATGCGTCATATTCTCGACGCCGTGAGACGTCTGTTAATGTATCATACGCGTGCTGAACATCTTTGAACTTCTCACCGGCCGAAGGGTCGTTCTTGTTCTTGTCTGGGTGGTATTTGAGTGCGAGTTTTCTATACGCTTTCTTAATGTCATTATCGGTGGCGGTCTGAGGTACCTGTAACAGATCGTAGTGGCTTTCTTTCGGCGGCATGATAGCCAGGATATTTGAAGCTTTCTAAAGCAAATGAGTTGAAATAAATAGATGATAGAGTTGGATCATAGAACATGGAATTTGGACAAAGCATCTATTTGATCCTTGAAGCAAATGTTGCAATCAACTTTGAATTTCGTATGAGCCCTGTAAATGGAAAGAAAGAACAAATAAACTCATGAAATCATTCTTTAGGAAGGTGTAGCTGAAGGTCAGAGGCGAGAAAATGGCGACTTTTGTTGTTCTCACAGCTGCGATTGCCAGTGTGTGACTAAGCAATTATGACAGGTGTCAGCCGTGCACATCAGCATTGAAGCCAACGTCATGACGATTGACCATCGTGACAACTACGAGAGCTTGAGTCAAGACTAGGCATTAATATATTAAAGAAAAAATAAACAGGAATACAAGTACAAGATAACAGAAAAGCAGAAAAGTATAAATAAAACCCTCCTAATATAACCCCGTGACCAAAAAGCTAATCATGACGTTCCGACAACCAGACCTACCACGAGGCCTGCAATTGCCAGGATAAAGAAGGCACCTGATAATATGTAGGCAATCAGCTTCGTTCTAGTAGAAACCGTTCCAAAGAGACCATCGAAAAAACCTGCGCCCATAAGGAGCCACAGTGGCGGAAAGATGATAAATGCAATCAGCATGAATCCTTCTGCAGTGGGGTTGCACACCGGGCTGCCGTTATCGTCGTAAGACCTCATTTTTTCGTTCATCAATCTATGGGAGTTGGTGGGGTTTGCCTGCCAGTCTTCGTCTGTAATAGCTTGGGCTGCTCTTGCCGTTGCGTCAAGGGCCACGTCGTCAGCAGCGATTGAGTGGTGCTCCTGGGCACTTCGCTTTACACGGGAAACAAAATCGTTCTCTTGCCGTCGCCTATCGCTCTTGATGTCGCTCTTGGTGTGGAAGCTGGGATTTGGCAAATCCAGCTGTTCTGAAATCTCTGGTGCAACCGGAATTGCTCGAGGGAGTATACCTGGCAATGGAGCTGGTAACACCCTAGAGGTTCCGTTAGGCTGCATGAGGCCAGCAGGAAGCTGATCGGGCCCGCTGACAGCATCAGCGTAAGCAGAAGAGGAGGTCTCACTGTAAGACTCACTTTCCAGTGTTGTAGACGTAGGCATTCGCACGGGTTGTTCTGACATGGTGCGTGGTTTGTGTGAAGAAACGTTCAGCAAACTGGACATGCTAGAAATGGAAGATTTATTTCGCAGATTTTTTTCAGTAACCTTGTTTCGACGCCCAACCGGTGGAAGCATACCTGCGCTTACTGGGATATGACGGCTCGCTGACCTAGTTGCGAACAAATTTGGTAAAGGTGGTGACTTCATCTCCTCATCCCTATTGCTACGGTAACTAAAGTTGCTCTGGCCATGCAGTGATGAGGGTTTAAACTCGCGTTGGACGGGTACAGTAGCCAAAGGGGGGTTGGAAGTCTCAAACCTAACAACTTTACTGGGATCAAATCTAGCAGTTGGATCGCTTGCCGAACGATACTTGCCGTCGTTTTCATTATTGAACTGCTTGGTCGTGTTTGCAGAGGTACCCAGACCTTTTGGTAAAGGCGTGAATGTCTCCACCACCTTTTCAGGCATTTGAGAGTTCCTGTAGGGGAACCTGGAGAGGGATTCAATACTTGGAGACGAATAAACAGGAATCATTGCAAGGTTTGACCCTCGTTTACTGTCTTGGTTTCTTGCAGGCCTGTGAGAAGGGATGTGGGTCGCCAATGGAGAGGCCGGTTCCACTTCGTCTAAAGCTTCATTGTCAATGTCAACATCAACATCGCGCTTCCTGTATATGTGGGGCATTGATGGACGGGCTGGATGAACAATGTATGGAAGATATTCATTCTGTGGTGGCTGTTGGGCATCTGGAAGGGAAACATTGTGTTGGTGCAGACCTGACGTGTCTGAGGTATTATCGGACTGTACTCTAAAGGCGCCAGATGCAGTAACAGTTTCGTTGTTGTCGCCAAAGATTGAGGGAAAGGTTTCGTTGGGTATCAGTAAAGGTGCTCTAGTATGTTTGACGCTGGGAGGGAGTAGAGGGCTGCTATGGGTGCGATTGAAGCTTTTATTCTTTGTGCTGCTCTCATAGGAAGTATCAAAGACTTCATTGTTGTAACTGAAATCGCTAGCCTTGAGAGGCAAGTTGTGTCGAGATCCGTTCTTGGGTGTAGCGGCGCTAAGTTTTTCTAGCGATGGATTGAACACAAACAAACTGCTGTCGTCATTGTCAGTATTTGAATGAATAGCGTTGAATTCATGCACCCGCGAAGTTGAAGGGGTTTCTTCGTAGTCCTGATGCGATATTATTTGGAATGAAGAGTAATTACTCCCTGAGCCCATAGTCTGTGGGCTCGAGTTGCTTACATTTTGTGATGTTGGGGTTTCGGTGTTTTCGTTTTGCCGATGGCTGGATGACTGGACTGTTGCAGGCGAAGAATACAAGTCGGAAGGGTATGAAGCGAATTCAAAGTCTGATTGCATGCTACCGGCACTCGGTTTTCGAATCACATTTGGGTCCGAAAATGTTACGGGGGACGCTAAATCGACCGGAGGCTGCTCAACAGGATAGTTGTGTTCAGGGGATGAGTAGTAAGATGCAATCGAAATCATGCTTGGCTCACGAACCGAGCCCCGGATCGTCGAAGCTCCTATACTGCTCCATGTTCCTTTGCGTTCTAACTGGGTGATTTGGGCAAGAGCCTGAGAGGACCGATTGGAATTAGTTTGTTCTTGGGCGGAGTAGAATGAAGTAGATGTGTTGAGAGACGAGGTCGAAGTCGTTGAATGACTGTTACGGTGAATACTGGCTCTTGAGCTCGCGCTAGGTCGTGGTTCTGGGTTGCTCATTCTATCAAGTCTGTTGGCATTTGAAGTTGGTTGAAGATAGAAAGCGCCAGGAGGATTTCAGAGTTGATCCAACGGATATGTAGGCGAAAGCGGATCGACTAAGCTGGATCAGCTGGATCCAAAGAGAGTCCTACGTTAGTATTCCGCAGGATTCAAGTATTAAAAGGAATACAACTTGAAATCAAGGAAGAGAAAAAATCTTTGGATGTTTTACTAGGGAAACAGTTTTTTTTTTTTTTACTTTTTGCATGCAGTCGCTGCATTTTCCATCTTACATACCTTCGCGAGATGGAATACGTCAGGAGTACATTCGCGTAAAAATGTGTCTAGCACTATATATATGTAAAAACTTAACGTCAATTGGGCACGATCTGCTCTTGCTTATGCGGTGTGTCGAGTATTTCAGTGCACTTTTTTTGTCAAACCGGTGACCAACCTTGAAAACCGAGCACCGAAGTGTGCAGATCCTGGGTGCAGTGCACTTTTTTCTGGCAGTCGGGAGATTCAAAGGCTTGTTGATTCTTTGTAACAATTCTTTGTGATCCCATGCAGTTTCGCACTCTTCAGCCTGCCTCCCACCACCCACTATGAGGTTTGTGTCCCACTCTAGAAAAAAAATCTTTCACTCTACTACCACTTTCCGCACTATTCCAAGTCAAACCCGCCCAGATGGTGTTGGTTCTGCGTTCTTTGGTTGCCTTCTTGGCCAATAGACTTTGTAGGCGTGCATTCCAACCATACTTTGGCCTCAGCCCTTTTACTAAATTAGGCACAAGTAGAATGAGCTTGGTAAGACGCGTTTGCTCAAGTAGAAAAGAGATCGCGAAATCAATATAGCTATAGGCCGATATCAATACGAATCAGTAATTGATATATTAGCGAGAGCTCCACTGGGTTCTCATGCAAATGTGAGAGATCGGGCGTTTGTGCTCATATTTCGGTGCTTTCAGCCGCAGTCAATATTCATCGGTTAAAAAGGAGAAAAAAAGGGGCCGAGCTGGGAATTGAACCCAGGACCACTCGCAGAATTGTATGTAGACATTTTTAGTGTCTTCGCCCAAAGCGAGTATCATACTACTAGACCACACGGCCATTTATGGTAACAAGATGTTTAACTTTTGTTCATATTCAAAGAATTCAGAGTGGAAAAGTAACGTTTTTGCAGAATTTTAGACTTATTTTAGTGAATTATTGTATCCTTGAATGAAATAGAGCTTCTGGAAAGCTTTCAAGTATTTTTGAGTAGTTGGTGTGGATTTTATCTTCGTGTCGTGGATAGTGGGCTTTGCGTGGTGCAAATCAGCACCCTTCATAAAAAACTAAAAATAAAATAGCGATGAACTAAAGCTAGTTCACTAGGACTGATAATATTGTTACTAAAGTAATAGTTTTGTGGTCCTATTTATTTTGAGGATTAGAGTAGTAATTAATTGAAGTCTTCGATGTTTCACCTGGTGAGAGGACAAAACAAAACAAGAACCTTTCTTGAAGAGTGTAAATTGAAAAGTAGTTGTTAGTTAAAAGTCAATTGAAGAGTTAGATTTATTTCATATTTATAGACTCAAGTGAGAATAATCCTAGATGACACTAAAACTTGCTCTAAAGTTCTTTTTCAGTATATTCAACTTGAAGATATAATTTTTGGCTGCTTTCAATTTGATTTAATATTGCAAAATAAAAGCCTTAGCACTAGGCGTATTTGTTTTGCGATAAGTTTTGTCGACTTTTGCAGCTAAGGCCAGCAAGGATATTGAATGTTCCTTTTCGGCAAGAAAGACTTTGATCCAAGGAGAATTCCCTATAGGTTGAATAACCAATGCTTCTTTAACTATTATTGTCTAAAATCAACAAGTGGTTAAGGTCCTCAAAGACTTGAATTTTCAGCTTGATGTAAAACTGTGGCTTCAGTTAGTCAATAATAACAAGCTGACATTGTCAATTATTTGGATTGAGTAATATATTGCAGAGAATTTAACGTAGCTTTTAATGTTGGCTTAATCTTGTCAAAGAAATTCTTCGGTTATCAAGGCAATAACACAAGTTTTTCCTAGATTCATTGAAGTGAAAAAGACAAGTAAGTCAACTTTTTGATTTGTTTTAATCGAGTCAAAAGAAAACAATCTGTAGGTATCATATGCCAACCTCTTTTATGACATTCTCAAAAATCGGTAGCCTTGATTGTAGAGTAGTTGTGAACCCTTCAAGCACAAAACTGATTCATTTCCAGTCCTGCAGCTCAATATTGACAAATTTTGTGTTCTAGTCCCGTTTTCTTTGGAAAAAATTCCAAAATTAAATCATTGTTCAGTTGTTTTCCCTTTACAAAGCTAAAAAAAAATCAAAAAAAAAAGGCATTGGATTTCAACAAGTTCATGTCTTGTTAAGTTGAGTGACGTCCAGTCAGATCTTCAACGTACAGAGAGAGAGAGAGAGTCTCTATAATATCATTCTTATTTTAATCTACATAGTCTAATCCATTAATAACAAACTTCGATACCAATCGATCTACTCTATAGTTTATAATCCATACATCTGTTCCTGTTATTAACTATTTGTTTTTTGTGTGTGTCACAAAAACCATTCACATCGCTCTGCTTAGTCATCATCCTTCTAATTGAACATTCCCCAATCACTTTTCACCTCTCCTCTGGCTGGCTGGACATGATCTCACTCACACACACACCCAATCCAAAGAATTATCTAGCTCAAACCACAGTCCCCTCTTTTCTCTGTTTTTCTTTTTTGGTTGTCAGAGCTTCTACACCCAACAGTAATAACACCAGATTGAACCAACAGCATATACGTTTATTTAGACATAAAAAACCACCACCACACACACAATGTACGCAGCTGTTCTTGTCCCAGCCCGGTCATCTTCGCTCACCACCCTATCTCGAGGCAGCACCAGCAGCAGCTCGCTGCTGCTCACTCTCTGCTCACACCACCTCACATCTTCACCCTTACCGATCTCAGCTAGTCCACGACGACGGCCATTCACGTCATCGACGGCGGTCAAGTCGGGCCACTCGAAATGGTCTACGATCAAGCATGACAAGGCCAAGAATGATGCGCAGAGAAATAAAATGGCGTTGAAGTATGCGGGTCAGATTTCGGTTGCGGCTAGATGTAAGTATTATGCTCCATTACTCTTTCTTTCTCTCTTCTATCTTCTATAACCTGCTATCTGATCTGATTGACTCATATTATGTGTGATCCATCTTGGTCCATTGATCTATGGTCTCAGATCACCACTTCTTTTTTTTATTTTTATCACGCTTTAGGTCTAATAATGCTAACTCTCTCTTGATAGTGGGCGGCCCCGACCCATCCCAAAACTTCCGTCTTGCTACCGCAATCGACACCGCTTCCAAAGCCAACGTTCCCAAAAAGACCATCGAAGCCGCCATCAAACGCGGCTCTGGTACTGGCACTTCCTCCTCGGGTCCTGTCGAAATGGCGCTTTACGAGGGCATTGGACCTGGCGCTACTGCGTTTGTAATTGAAAGTCTGACTGATAACAAGCATCGAACGGTTGGCGTTATAAAGGCTGCGTTTACGAAATGTGGAGGTGTATTGGGGCCCGCGGCGTTCTTGTTCCAGAAAAGAGGCGCGGTGAGAGTTGGCCTGCCGGAGGGGGTTCAGAGTGTGGATGAGGTGTTGGATGGGTTGATTGAGATGGGAGCTGAAGATATCGAGGAACTGACCTCCTCCGCTGAGGAAGACGAGCCTGCTACTTCTGCTGGTGACGCTGCCTCTGCTGGTGGTGAATCAGAGGAAGGAGGAGTACAGGTTGCGGTGTACACTTCGGTTCAGGATACGGCCAAGGTGGCTCAGTCGCTCAAGGCGTCGGGGTACACGATTCACGATCTCGGAATTGAGTATGCGCCGAACCCGGATACGGTTGTGACGTCCTTGGACGAGTCCCAGAAACAGGCGTATGAGAAACTGTGTGGCATGCTTGAAGATATTGACGACGTCGTCGAGGTCTACACCAACCTTCGTCTTTAACCTCTTCTACTCGTACAATGTAAAAAGAACTGTAAATAGAAAGATAAAAAATAAAATCATTAATGTATCATTAGAATAAACAAAACCAACCCTATTCAAGAGCGTAATAAATCAAACATCCTGAATCCATTCCTCGCCGTACAGGTACCCTTGCTCCGGGATATACAGCTCTTCCGTCGCCGCCGGCGTCAGCTGCTCATACTCGTACCGCGGGGGTGCTACCCTTAGGCGATCTGTTTTCAGAGTGTACGCGGCCGCCTCTGCCACCTGCACCTCTGCGACTCGGCCCAGTCTAGACCCTGGCCGTCTGAATGCAATCCTTGGCGAGTTTGTGTCCGGGTCCAGCTCAGCAGGCATGGTCGCCCCGTCGCTGCAACCCGACTCGGACGGCGTTGGCATAAAGTACATGGCGCTAGGGTAGTCCACTCTCGGTCGTGCTGCTGCTGCTACTGGCTGCTTGCTAACCTTGGCGCCTACCTTCTTTGGTTGTAACGCCTGGACCCTGGCAAACGTCTTTTTGGGCGACTCCTTGGCTGGAATGGCTGCCGGCACCATTGATGACATGTAAGCGCCGGACTCGTCTTGGTGATAAACCACCTGGAACTGCTGGTTGTCGTAGGTAATGGCCGGATCTGGCTTGTACTCTTCATATGGAACGTACGTTGCGAGCTGGGTTTCATCCACATAAACCGGCTGTAAATCCGCCGACGGGTCCACGTAGGGCTCAACATAATCCAGCGGAAAGTCCGACTGGATGGCTGGCTCTTCTACGTACTTGACTGGGATGGCAGGATGGGGTATTGGCTGTATTTGCTGGGGGAGGGCGACCGGGGCAAATGGGACGTACTGCTCTGGGTACACCATTTGGGGTGGCATTTGCGCCGGCATTTGCCCCGGCATGGGGTTCACGAGAATGGGCATGTCTGCTGGCATCATTTGATACGGCATGTACTGGGGCATGGGCACGGCTGGCATCATGGGAAGATTCGACATGACACTGGACGCATCCGCGAGATCGGCCAGGGGCCGTGGGAACTTTTCGATAATGTCTGGCAGCTGGTCGTGCAGGGTTCTGGATCCATCATACTGAAACGAGAGGGCCGGGTCTCTGACGGGGGTGGTTGACGACTTTTTAGTGGTGAGTTCTTTTTTGAGGTCGCGCTCTAATGCATCCTGGAACAGGCGGTCGTGGTTTACCGAGAACCAGTAAAAGATTTTTTGCTTCTTCTGGGTGCGGACGCAATTGTTTCGGTACAAATAGTCGAGAAACTCTGATTTCGGCTGTTCTAAAACGGCATCGGTTTCGCATTTGAGGTTTCTGAGGTCGGAGAAAATGCCTTCTTCAAACTTTTTGCGGTTGGTGATTTCGCGGCCAAAGGCCTCAAAGCGAAAGGAAAGACAGCGGACAATGTCTGTGCCTGTAATGAAATAAACGTTTTTCCAAACAACACAGCTGATTTGTTCCTTGTTGGGGAGGGTGTGTCTGTGGATTCCGTCCTCGGTTTGGAGTTGGGCTGGTCCTGTGAGTAAAAAGTACTTTAGCTGTACTAGTTCGTTGAGAATGTTTGTCAGGGGTACGATGGAGTCTGGTGGTTCTAATTTTACCGGGAGGTGCAAGTCCTCTTGTCTATGCTGTTGTTCGTAGTCCATGATGCAAAAATGATGATTTAAAATGAAGAAAAAATAACAAAAAAAAAGAAGGTGGAAGTAGAAGAAGGAAAAAAGAGCAAGAGTGCTCAGGAGAAGAGGGAAAAGGAGGTTGCCTATACGGGAAGAGTGAGCAAAAGCGGTATGTTGATGTCTGTTCTGGGTGGTTTTGATATGTACCAAACTGAGAAGTGTATGCTTTGGTTTATAACAGCTTTTGTAAGATGAATATATACTTGATTCAAACAAGGTCAAGAAAACTGTAAAGAAGAAGAAAGAAAGAAGAAGAAAAAAAAAAATAGAAAAAAAGAAGGAATATATATTTATTTTATATAAATAATTTTTTTTTTTATGATATTTTGTAGGAATGTTTGAATTTAATGGGGGGGTGGTCCAAGAGGTGTGAGTTTGACCACTTTGGCGTCCAGGTGATATTGTTATAAAGTGCCATGAATCAGGGGTTTTGTGGTTGAATATAACATTTGCTAGTGATATTTAGTATGATTGTTGGTGTATGGAAGAGATAATAACAAGGTATGCATAGTGATATGCGGTACCTCTTTTTACCCTATAGATGAATATAAATGTTTAATTGCAACAAAAGAAATGTTGTTGTTGTTGTATGTACAGTGCACGATATGAACCTTTACAATATTAACTTGAAATGAGGCTTTTGGACGTGATGATGATGATGATATAACAAAAAAGGTAAAAAGTGGGTATATAATAATAACAACAAAGTAGATGTTGTTTGTTTCAAGTAAATTTATATTTATATATTATTATGGCCCACCACCCCCAAGTGCACAGGTCGACTAAACAGCAGCAAACAAGAAGCGAAGTCCACTAGTCTCCACACTAGCCATCATCATCCATATGGCGAAAAATAAAAAGATGTTGATATCTGTTCAATTTGAAATAGAAGCAGAGCAAAGTAAAGTAAAGTCAAATACAAAAGAGTCTTTCGGGTACCTGAATCGTTTTTGAACCTTCTTTTTTTAATAAATCAAAATGGTGTAAAACATTAAATTGTCTCAGTAAACCAACAAACATAATATTCAATGTTTTTGACTTGAAATCAAACTTTTTGTGTCTTGAACTGCATTAATTAATAACACAGCAACTACAGACAGACCATTGTATTGAATTAATCTGGTGAAGGTGAAGTTGAGCAAAAAGGACTGTTCAATATATGTTTTGTTTCATATAAACTACTATAGTCTCAAGTCTTTTTTTTTTTTGCTCATATATAGAAATGTGTTGAGAGTCTCCTTTATTTATTTTGTATAAGGACTAGTCTTGTAAGACCAATTAAGATTTTTCATAATTACTATATAGTTGAAAGCAGTTTCAATTGAGTTTATATTATCAAAACGACCCACCTTGATCATTGCAAATTAAAACGAAATATATATTCAATAGAACCCATCGAGATCCTTCTCTTTTTTGACATTTTCTTATAAAAGCTTCTCTGCTTGTATGTGCTTTCATGTGCTTTGTCTGTGCTTTTGACATTTCTGCTGGCATATACATGTAAATATATATGGATCTTGTTGCTTTTGTTATATATAAAGTGAAACTATATGCAGGTACAAAAACAGTTTATATACCACCACCACCACCATGGACCATTCCATATATCCACGGATATCCAGACCATTCGTTACTGCAGAGCACATTTATATATATATATATATATAAGCTTTTTAAAGAAAATATATATGCTCATGGCACATTTTGATAGAACAAAACCATCTATGTAGGCCTATATAGTTATAGCTAAAGAGTATGCAGATACTGAAATACATACATGATAAAGTCTTGACTCTCTATTAGTTTGCTGTTGTCTCTTTATACTATCATGATGTAGTATATCTGTCCGTTTTATTCCACCCCACGGGTCTTTTGCTTTGCTTAGATGGTTTCAACTGTTTGTGATGGTTCTGAGACATTCACCTTCGCTTGTGTTGATTATGTTATTTTCATGAACAGTTACATAATATCAATAATGACCTTGATATAGCAGTACAGATCTAACTGAAAATACTTTATAAGAATTTTACATATAAAACCATGACAAATCTCCATATATCTAGCATGAAAATAAAATCGTATAATAATGTTTACCTAATAGGTTATTAATACGCAGTGTGCTTTATTTGGTGTACTGCAGTTTACCCTGTACGTAATACCATATGGAGCACCAAAATGATGTGGGGGCAACTTCTTCACTCATTTCGTTATTTCCATCAGTCAAAGCGTTCTGAGGTCATTGCAATTAATGGATTTTTGAAAACGAAAGAAACGAGAAACAGCAACTGTTGTTATTACCTCTTTTGGATATCAAACCAGTAACTAGTGATATTATAATCTACATAAGAATAGTTGACAACCATACTTTGAACCACTCAAAAGTATGCAAATTCCAACTGTTTGGTCAATGATAATAAACAAGTTTATTTTGTGGTGAAGTGTAGCCAATCACAATTGAGTAAAGTCACAACAATTGCCAAATACGTCAACAACATTGTGAATGTTGTGTATTCACAACAACAACAACAACAACAGTCGTGTAACGATATCTGTAACTGTTCTCCACACACACACACCACACGGACCACAACAACAATGTAATACATATATAAATGAAAACAACAGCAACAAAGTCATGATATATAAATATAAATATATAAACAACACCAGTAATGTCATGTATTAACCATAGCATTCTTAACCATGTTTTTTTTAATATATGTAAAACAACAGAAAGAAAAACAAACGGCCCCAGACAATCAACGCTTCAAGCTTGGAAAAAAAAAAAAAAAAAAAAAAAGGGAAAATACCCCATTACGTCACCCCCTTTTATACATATACACATTCCAATACGACAATGATCCTAACCAACATCACATGATATAACCACATGTTTCTTTGGTCATTTCTTTGGTTATCTGTGGTTAACAACAGTTAATTCACGTGACGTGACACTTGGGTTTCCCTTTTTGATGCAAACTATTCCCTTTTTGGCCATCAACAAGTACGTCATTATACATTGATATATATATACAAGCTTAGCTAGAGAGAGAGAGTACTGGTTTTTATATAACTATTGCAATCATCATCATGAGAAAATTTCTTGTTCGTATTATAATTTCCTTTTCTTCTTTTTCCTTCCTTCTTCCTACTACTTCTCCTCCTCCTCCAACTGTCTCTCGCTTTAAATCCCACATCTCCATTTTGTATCATCTACAACCACAAAACAAATGGAGGAAGAAAAAAATAAAAGTAGGCTCAGGTTCGCTGTGTTGGCATCGGCGGCCCTGGGACTCCTGGCCCTAACTGCCGTAGGACTCGGCCTACTATCAGCAGCACTCCCAACACAAAATGACTCGGCTCTACGAAACGCACATAAACAACCCATTTTCAGTTTACAAGACGTTCCGGCCTACGACATTACGGACCAGGAACTCGACAAAAGAGCAGGCGCAGACGTGTCCCAGGACTTTGAAGTGACGGGGTTTATGGGCGACGGTCTGTTTGCAGAACTATTTATAGGATCCGACAAGCAACGCATCATCTTTTCAATCGACACTTCGTTCTCATACCTGCTGGCAAACAACTTTACGCTATCGAATGATGCCACTGACAGACAAAAGGCCCTGTCGGGGTTTGACGCTTTTAATTCATCGTCCTTTGTGGATCTGGGGTGGACGTTTAACCTTTCAAATATAGATGGAGAGTACGCGTACGGCCTGGCCTCGTCAGACTACATCTCGCTGGGCGCCGTGGACTTTCCACAAAAAGTCACGTTTGGCCTGACGCTAAACAATTCAATCAATATTAAAAACAACAATGTCGTGGGCGGCTCCTCGCCCAAGATTGTCATTTTACCCGATAACGCCGTGGACAATAGAAGCTACCCTTCAAATATTCTGGGGCTCAGCTTGGCACCTAGCGACAACTCGTTTCTGACCCAGGTCATGGGCGCCGATATCTCCAAAACTCGTTTGTTTTCGCTCTACGTCACGGGCCAGCAAAAACCCGTCATTACATTTGGATCCGTCGACACTTCGCAATACAAGGGCGACCTGTACATGACGCCGATTCTGCCAGTCCAGGTCATTGGCGCGACCACGTCGGCGTACAAGTACCCGTTCATCTCGCTGACCGGCATTACGCTGGCCAACGCCGACCACGGCGCCAGCTTGGACCTGAACGACAACCCGCTCTCTATTCCCACGCTGCTGGACACGTCCAGCGTCATGTCGTACCTGCCATACTGGCTTCTTGTAGAGCTGGCGTCCCAGTTTGGCGCGTACTACTCGGCGGAACAGTCGCTGTGGATCCAGTCATGCTCGTTTATGCGCATTAATGGAACGGTCGGGTTTCAGTTTCATGAGGTGATTATCCAGGTGCCGTTGCGCACGCTGTTTGTGCCGCTCATTAATAGTAACGGACAGAGCCTGTACCTGGAGTCGGGCGACCTGGCGTGTGCCCTTGCGTTCTCGCCAGCAGAAGGCAGGGGGTTTAGTTCGTTGGGAGCCCCGTTCTTTGAGGCTGCGTACGTTGTGTTTGACTACTCTAATAACCTGGTCGGTCTCGCACAAGCTGGCAACAACACGGTGCCGGCCAGCAGCAGCGGCGGCAGCCTGGTGGCGGTGAACGGCCAGGTCGGCGACGTTGTAAGCGCAAGCACCTACACACCCACATCAACCCCCACCGCCACCCTCAAAGTCCCCCAATCCACATTTGTGAGCGCGGTAGCGGTTCCCGGAACCAACAACAGCGGGAGCACGGCTGGCAGCCGAACCATCAACGCTGAGAACCTGCTCACCAGCGCTCCGACCGTGACAAATATGTCTGCGGGCACCATTTCAGGTGGTGGGGCGCTAACAATCACACCGACGGCGTCCATGACCCAGGCCAACAGCAATAATAACAGTAATAACAATGGTAACGCGGTGTCGGTGACGGTGGGCACGTCGTTTGAGGCGGGTGGAGTGCAAACCAATGGCCGCCCGTTGAGTTTGGTGGCATGGAGCGTGGTGTGTGTTGCATGGGTTTTAGTTGGCCTTTTGTGGTGATCTTTTTGCGGTCTTTGACTGAAGGGCCTCTTGAAGAGTATGACTAGCATTATTTTTTTTTTTTTTTTTTTATTATTTCTTTCTTTCGATGATGATCCTTTGATCCCCTTTTTTCTTCTTCTTTTTCTCATGTTTTATTATCTTTTCTTTTATTTTTCTCTGTCTTTCTTTCTTCTTCTTCTTCTTTTTCTTTCATGTTTGTTTTATTCGACTTTTCCTTATGGAGGTCTTTATGAGCTATCTTTGTACGTTTTTTTTTTTTTTTTCTTATTCTTTTATTCTTTTTTTTATATTTTGTAACGTCCTTTGATTGTAATTTATAGTTAAGCTTTATTTCTCTTTTTTATATTTCTATTTATTTTTATAGATATGGTCAAAGCTTTTTATACAGATTTCTTGACCTGTGATATTTGTATGAATTTTATGGAGAGTTGGTGTTAGTTGTTTTTGTGATTCGATTCCAAAATGCCAACAATCTATTCTTCGTCTTTTTGTTTTTTTGGACTTATTTTAATCTAACTAATTCAAACAACAATAATAATAATAAAAAATAACACTACATTACATCTTTTATCTTTCTTTTAGCTTTTTTTTTTTTTTTTTTTTTCAAATCTCCTCCTCCTTTTTCTTGTTGGAATTGAGATATTAATTGAGTGTGGTGGTTTTATTTCTTGCCCTTGCTCTTCTTATTCTTTCGCGGGAACGTCATTGTCGTTTTTCTGCGCCCGTTCAAAGCAGCCTGCTTCTTCTTGTAAGCGTCATTTCGGGATCCTTTCCAGCCGGACGTGGAGATCTTCTTGGCTATATTGGTCAATGCTGTTAGTAATGGATCAATGATAGATAATAAAAGAAAGAAAAAAAAAAAGAAGAGAAAAAAAGAGCAAGAAAGTGGGTAGATCAGGGGAAATAAGAATAAAGAAGAATAGGAAGAAGTGAATTGAGAGAGGAGTAAAGTAAGAGAGAAAGAGAGATAACGAAAGGAAAAACAGGCAAGAAGAGAGTAAACCTAGAGTAGAGTAGATTAAAAGCCATGGACACCAGCTGCAAAACATTTCTAAATCACTGACAATGACAATGAATATCTCCAGCTTGACTTGATTCAAGATTCAAGTTCAATCAACAAAATTAAGCAAAGCTGAGTACCACGTCCTGCCTGACTTTTTCATGTCCACTGGTATTGAAGCCTTGATCCAGTGTCTCTTATCTCTTGCCGTTGACTCTGCCTTCTTTTTATTCCAATATTACCAGTTCTCATCTTCATCCAGATTCCTCTCTCACTCTGTCTCTTGCCCTCTACCTCTCTCACTATCCCCTTCTCTTCTGCCCCTCACTCTGTCTCTCACACATCCTCACAGTTCAGAAGAAAAAACAATCACAAATAAAACATACCTTCATCAACCTCCATCTCACCATTCTCCTCCTTCTCATCCTCATCCCCATCCTCCTTCATCTCATCCTCTTCTCCATCCACAACCTTCTCCTTCTTCTCTAAAAGCCCAGTTCCAGTCGTGCCCAGCTTCTCAGCCAACCGAGCTGCTCTCTCTTTGTCCGCCTTGCCAAACACACCAGATGCGCGCTTGACGGTTCTGAACTTGAGTTTGGATTTGGAACGAAGTGATTTGCCCATTTTTGGATGTGTGTTGATGTGTGTTGATGTATGTATATGAATAAAAGTCGAGGGAAATGCTGTAAGAACTTGACCAACCGAGAAGGAAAAAAATATGCTTTAGTTGTCTATGCTTGTCTTCCTGTTGATGCTGAAGGTAGGCCCGGTAGTTTTCGAGATATCTAAACTATAGTTGAAATCTGGAACTGAAATATTTCAAAAAAACCCTCCATATCATTCATCTCCCAAAAATTTTTTACTCTAATCTTTGTCATTAGCCAGCCAAAACTTACGTAAATGTCCCAACTAGGGTTAGGCCTTGTGTTGTCAAGCCAACCCTTTCATATATATGCAAATATAAGTCATCTATGTATGGCACTCCTTTGTAGGTTGGCCTTGTATGGAAGGTAAATACCAACGTCATTTATTATCTGTGCTTCTTTTGTTTGAGTGGAAAGGTTGGTATACTGGTACGCACGTTCGAAGAAAAGCTTAGCTTCTCGGGTCAGTTACTATAAGGAAAGAAGCAAGTATACGTAAGTTAACTAATGGTTAATAGAAGGACTTAAACGTATACTGGGATAGCGGTTGACTTCTATTAACTTGTCGTGTTTAGTGAAGTAATAGGTTAAGAAAGTGGGTTTGTGTACAACCAGATGATAGAAGGTCAAGAGATCAGGTCAAGATATAGTAACGCGTATTCAGTTAATCTAACATCACAATGAATTGCTTCGAAGTACTTGCATGTAGATAGATCTTGATTCAATATCTAGAGTGCTGCTACGTCATGGCTTTCACAATACCAAAAAGTACAAAGACTAACTCAAAATCTGATATCAGAAGGGAAGCCATTGTTCATTGATTTTGTCTAAGACATCTCACGATATCAGTAAAAGATCCTTATTGAACGTGTAAGATTGCACAGTTTTTAAGAACTAAATTCTATCGTAACACCTGGTTTACTAAATCACTTGAATCAATTTCTCTAAAAGGATTTGACTAGACTTCCATTACAATGAAAGCGCTTGTTCGGATATCGAGAATGAAAGGAATGTAACCATGATACTAACCAAGAAAATGACTTAGTTAACCAAAGCCAGTCTCAATTGTATCAAAGGCTTTTAATCACTGCTTTTCAATGTAGTACTGTTATGATTCATGAGCAGCTAGATCTCGCTCTTTACAAAGCGTGGATCACAAAGACCGAAGTAGGTTAGTGTTTTGGTCATGGTTGTTAGGGCTTAACCCTATTACTTGAACAGTCTCATTAATACTCAATAACTGTGATTTAAGCATGAATAGTACAGTCTGATTGCCTAATCAAGCTTTACATACGCTGACTCAGCAGAAGTTGAAAAAAACATCTCCATACAAAACATGACAAATAACACACGCTGACAATTACCTAATCATTTACACTGAAACCTCCTCAGTTGCTTCTCCTCCCTTTGAAATTTTTTCTATTGGCATCGATCCCTTGAATCCTTCGACCACCATCCTTCAAGACCCCCGAAAAATGTGAGTACCTTTACAGGCCCCCCCAACTACGGCCATTACTTCTGTTAATGTCTTAAATGATTCTAACCACACTAAAAACAGGGCCAACCTCAGACTTCAGAAGCGACTCGCTGCCAGCGTTTTGGGCGTTGGTAAGAGAAAGATCTGGCTCGATCCTAACGAGGCTACCGAGATCAGCAACGCCAACTCTCGCCAGTCCGTGCGCAAGCTCGTTGCTGACGGCCTGATCATCCACAAGCCCGCCACCGGCCATGCCCGCTCTAGAACCAGAGCTCTGCGTGAGGCCAAGCGTCTCGGCCGCCACACCGGTTACGGTAAGAGAAAGGGTACTGCCGACGCCCGTATGCCGACCCAGGTTGTTTGGATGCGCCGCACTCGTGTGCTCCGTCGTTTGCTTGTCAAGTACAGAGACTCGGGCAAGATTGATAAGCACCTGTACCATGAGCTGTACAAGCTCGCCAAGGGTAACACCTTCAAGCACAAGCGCCAGGTCATTGAGCACGTCATCAAGGCTAAGGCTGAGGCTGCCCGTGAGCGCACTCTCAAGGAGGAGTCGGAGGCTCGCCGCGAGCGCAACAAGGCTGCTCGTGCTCGTCGCCAACAGCGCATTGCCGAGAAGAGAGAGGCTCTCCTCAGAGACTAATTTTTCTACATGTCATGTTTGTCTAGTGTGTAATAAAAAAAAAGAATTTACGTTATCAATTACATTTGAAAAGTAAAAGGCTTTTATCTTGAAGATGGAAAGAACGTATTAATACAGAACGGTCGTTAAATAATAATATTGGTGTGTGTGCGTGTGTGTGTAAAATAACTTAAACTACTATACATGATCATGAGAAGAGCCCCCAATCACTAACCCAGTTTTGAACCCCACGAGAAACTCGCCCACAAGGTCGCTTGCCCCACCTTCGTCAAGCCCTGCAGCCGCTACAGGCGCGCGGAGGACAGGCGGCGGTGCGGCGGCAGGCGCGCCTAGTTTAGGTGCCGAGTCAGGCAGCAGCGGGATGGCGTACCTGGGGTCAAACTGGTCAGCTTGGATTGGCGGGAACAGGGCAAACGCCTGTTCGGTTTGAGATTGAATGGGAGGGAAAATGCAAGTGTCTTGAGATGAAGGTGATGATGAAGGTGGTAATTGGGTATCAGGATTGTTGTTGATATTATTATGCTGGTGGTGGTTGAATAATGGTGATGAATTGGTGTGGTGATGATGCGGCAGGCTGGTGATATGCTGGATACTGGGCCGGTGGCATTGAACCCCGGCTTTCTTTTTGTGTTTACCCTTGCCGGCTGATGGCATCAATGCCGGCAGCGGCTGTTCCTGGAAAATACTGTTTTCGTGGCTGTTGTTGTTATTGTTGTTGGTGTCATGTCCAATTGGCGCTGGTGGTGCTCCCACTTCCGTACCAGACGGCATCATAATCATTGGCACACTCGCTGATGGTACGGCTCGTGTGCAGCTGCTGCCACCACCAAGACTGGCACCACTGGCGCCACCCACCACTGCTTGCAAACTTGGCAGCCGGCGGCCCCTCGCGGCCGCATTGCCGCTGCTACTGCCGCTGCCACTTGCAATGGCACTAGCCAGGTCGTCCTCATCCTCGGACGACGACGCCATGTCCTCTTCCTCCGCATGGTACACATTGGCCAGTGCAAATGTGTCCTGGCTAGTGTAGTATGTTGCGTAGTTGGTACGGTGCGACACGTCGGGTCCGCCTGCCATTTGCGAGAACCGCGGCGGGTGCCCTCGGAGGAAAGTCTCTTCCTCGCCGGACCGGTTCAGAATGGTGTCTGTGTCGAAAAAGAGGTCGTGCTCGGGCTCTGCATGGCGGCTGCGGTAGTACCGGCTGTATCCTAGAGCTGGCGGTGCTGGTGGGGGGAACAAGGAGGAAGGAGTGGCAGCAGGCGGTGGGGGTTGGACTTGACTCGCTGTGGTTCCGGTTGAAGCCTTTTTGCGTTTTTGTTTTTGCTTTTGCTTGTGTGTGGTAGTGGTGGTGGATTGTGTTGATTCTGAGGGAGGTTGTTGTTGGTTTGTTGGATTGAGTGACAAGTTTGAGATCAGATCGGATCCAGGTTGGTGTCGAAAGAACTGGGAGGTTGGATCTATGCTTGGTGCTGAGGCTATCGAAAGGCCAGCCGAAGTTGGTGTCGTGAACAGTTCAGATGCATTGCTGGGTTCTTGGGTCGGCGGTGCAGTGACATTGCCAGTTGGATCCAGATATAGCGAGTCCATGAACTGCAATTGGAATCTTTCTAAGAGCAAGTTGGCGGTATCTATTGAAAAGTCTGAGGTTGATACTGGGCCTACTAATGGCGAGTTTTCCTGTGTCGAACTGATCGAAGACGAGCCGGACTCCAGACCTGGGTAGAGCGACTCCAGGTCGTCCAAGAGTTCTGGCGGGGGGTCGTGAGCCATCCTGAGTCAGGTCGTGGATGAAAGATTTTTTTTTTCGAATGATGGGCCTACCAGGAGGGAATAGATGAGGAAGAGATAAAAGAAGAAAGAAGAAGAAGAAGTAGGAAAGGAGAGAAAGAAATGAAAGGAAAGGAAAGAAAAGACGGATAGCTATAGTGAATATTCAAGTGACTCTAAACAAGGTGTGCAGCATAATCATATGTATAGTCTAAAATGTGAGGATGAGTTGGCTCTGGTCACGGCGACGTTGGGTCCAAAAAAGAAGGTTGGATGCCCAAACGAGGGTAAAAAAGCGAAATACGAAAATTAAAGGTTAAAATATATCTTGACCTGATAACGGCTATTGAAAGAGAGCGAAGCCTTGCACTAACTTGATGTTTCAACTGAACTAGCTAGCGTCAAAGCACCAAGATGAAGATGATGAAGATGATGAAGATGATGAAGAAGAAGAATAAGAAGAGAAGAAAAGAGCAAGAAGAATATAGTTTTGTTCTTTGATCTAAACTATTTTGTTTCGTTCTACGTTTAGAATTCAAGGCACGAAATTATAAAAGTTATTATTATTATTGATAATAAATTAAATCTCGGATATAGTTATAAAAGATCTTTGCGCAAGGACAATGATCAGTAGCTATAGCCCAAGGCCCTCGATTAAAGTTGTTTTAAACCAGATAGAATCAATCTAGTGTATACATAGTTATAAGACAGACGCCGCTTCATTTTTTCTTCTCAAGAGAAAGGAAACCAAAAAGTGGACTTGGCCATATCCATGGAGTTTAAAAGTGTCCCTTGCTATAACTATATATGATCACCGTGTGTGTTTTTTTTGTTTTGTATGGCAATTTTTTTTTGATGACGACGACCTGGTCATTGAAGAAAGAGCCGTTCGTAATAGGTATACAGGGTACTCCATATATTTAACAATAAGCGCCATATGTGTGTGCCTTTCAAAGCCTTTTCTTATGTCAGATACCACAATACACAGAGTTTCTATATGGACTATGGATGGACAACGCAACGGGACGGACATAATATTTGCTTTTAGCAGCAATTGATTGATCGATGATGCCTTTTGGTATGGTCTCAATAGGTGCCTATTATAACATTATACTAATCTCGTCCGGAATATATGTCTATGTACTACTCTCCCCATATACATTGCAATATAGTTTTATATGGGGTGGTCCCTTTTTTTTGATGCTCGCTCGGTTGGTGCCGTGCGCAAAAAAAAAGTTTTTTTTTTTGTTTCTCTCTGCTTTTATGAAAATCTTTAAACTATTTCAACCAATCAACATCAACTTCTGACGTATTATTTTGTCTGTTTCTGTTATAACTTCTATTATATATAATACAAGGCTCTCTTTCTACGTACGTACGTATATAGGCCCTATATGTACTATTGAATGGATGGCATGTTTGTGTGGACACGTTTTTTTAAGCGACGGCGATTGTTCTTTTTTTTTTTTTTTTTTTTTTTTTTTTTTTTTCTTTTTATTGTATTTTACCTCTCCGGCCTCTCTCTGCCTGCTAGGCCAATATAAAATTCTTGGCTCATGAGCCATTCGGATATCCAAGCAAAACTAAAATTTAGTGCCAAGCTATAACGGCTTCCACGGCGTTCACCATCAATGTAATATGGCGCACATCCACACCCACACCCCCCATTCAATGGTCCAATGGCAGCAGCAGCTGTGGCTGAGTTCAACTCCAATTGTCCTACTGTCATTAATATGTTGACCACCATCAATTCATACATTCATGGATGATATATATTAAAAAGTCTTTTATAGCCTAATTATAATAGCCTTAATAGAGTTTAATTCACCCAGGACCCATGAATATATATTGCACAATACCATTAGTGAGATCGATGAGGACCTTGTTTGTCTCGATGATTGTCTATATAGTCAATTTGTCTGTAAGCTGCTTTATTATTCCGCTTAACTTGGCTGTTTCAGGTTAACTCCATATTTCACCACCCGCAACCTTATGTGCTCTAGCTATATAGCTAGATCTACCTTAGGATGGTACTCTCCATATATACAAGAGCAAAAGGCTTTCTTGTAGACTTGCTCTCATTTGCCAAAAATCATTTACCAAAATAAAGAAATACAATAAAAATAATAGTAATATATATGCCTATCCAGACATCACATCCATATGTAAAAATAAATAGAAATAAAGAAATAATAAAACAAACAGAAAATAAAAAAATAATAAAAAAAATGCTCCTAGTAGTTGTCGCTAAATTAATGCAAAGTATACTCGTCATTAGGATTAATGCCATGAAAATAGTCAGTCGTGTCGGTAAATGTATGGAATGCGGATGGAGTAGTATCTCGACTAGAATCGCTGCTCAGTGACAACTCGCTAGCAGCACGCATGCCACAGGTTGTCTCTGACAGGTTCCATGTCTCACCACTCAACATCACGTCCGACACTCGTTCCATTTCTTGGCTCTCGCGTGCGCTCATCCCTTCACTACCACCGTCATGATGATCCACGTTGAAAAACGCCAGCGAAGAGGTGCCATCATAGGTGGTGGTCAGCTCCTCCAAAGGGTCCAGTGCCGTAGAGAGAGCCGCCGCTTCTGGACAGTTTGAATAAGCAGTCGACGGCGAGCTTATTGTATGCAAGTCCAAGCCATGGTGGTGGTGGTGGTGGTGGGTGTGCGTTGGTGCTGCTGTGGCTGCTGTTGATGATGAGCGCCAAACGCTATCGATAACTGCAGAGTTTACTCCAGCATCTGCCGCCGCCGAGCCAAGTGCCCCACAAGACGTCATGGGCGGCGCTGATGCGAGTGTCACTGATGATTCGCAAAAAGCGGAAAAGGGCCGAGCCAGATCAAAAGCGTCGGGGACCATCATATAGCCGTCCGTTGGATCACGTGGCACGCTCGAAACTGGCATAGGCGTGCTGCAAAAGGCCTGGCGCTGCTGTCCCAGTCCAAATGCAGCAAAGTCTAGATTAGAATACGAAGTAGGAGCCAAAGAAGGTGGTTGGTGAGTGGAAGAAGTAGTACTAGTAGATGCATGAAGGGCGGGAAATGCGTTTCTAGTAGACCCTTGGCTAGCAGTAGTAGCCAGCACCACTGCAGGAGCAGGAGCTTCTTCAGTGGCCTCGACCTTTCGAAAGACTGTGCGAGCAGAAAATGAATCAGCCGCGACTTCAAACTCCCACACCAACACGGCATGGAGAGTTTCAGAGCCGAGTTTCGCGCCAGTGTATGCAGAACCAACGCAATGTACCTCTTGAACCATGGTCATGGCGGCAACAGCCCGAGAAGCCTCCTTCGCAGCAGCTTTTTCACGCTTGATTCCGGCCATGAAAGCTGTCCAGAAATCGTTAGCAAAGGGGAGCGTCAGTGACTCTCTACCCTCAACTGCGTTGTCCTGCGCGCGGATAGGCTCTACAAGTGTCAGCACCTCATTTTCAAGAGTGTACACCTTGGTGATACAGTCCCACTGGTTGTCTCGAGCCTTGCTGTGGCCATTAGAAGGGGCAACAAACTCAAGGTTGGACTGAAGGGGTCCGCCATTTGCAGTCAAGTCAAGCAGGACTTTACCGTAAATGATGGGGCGGCTGCCCATTGCTGAAACAGTAGGAAACCGCTTTAGCAACTTTGTGGCCTGTGCGGCTTTGATCGGGGCCTCTAGTTGCGCTCGGATAAGCTTGGAGTAGACCTGAGTACCAGCAGACATGGAAAAGTTGACGGGCATAAAAGGAACAGAGTCGTCAAAGACAACACGGGCAGTCTTGGCAGAACATGTTCTAAGCTTTTTGGTAGGTCTATCATTCTCGTCTGGGGTCACAAACGAGCTCTGGGCGGACTGGCTGTAGTGGCGCACTTTCTGCTGAGGCTTACTCGAGGGGGTCTTGGAAAAGATAGGTGACACAACTGCAAGTTTAGCCTGGTGAGAAGGAGCAGCCTCGTTGACAAGCTCCATGAACTCCGGGTCGTCCTTCAGCAAGTGCTTGAGCACCTGGATGTGACTAGAAACCTGCTTGCGGGTGCGGACCTTGCCGGTCTTGGCCTCAATGTACTCGGAGATGAGCTCGTTGCGACCGCACGGGCGACCATGAACGGTAATCTTGCGGCGACCTACATGAGGAATCCGGCGCAGAGCTTCCATGAAAGCCTGCTCGACGTCGGGGCTCCAGATCGACGCAGCTTCAGCCACATTGCACTCCTTCTTTTGGCGGGACAGGTATCCCGCGTATGCATTTGTGTCCTTGATGTGGTTGACAGTTTCGTCTGCAGAAGAGTATTCAGGGGTTCTCGGGTTGCTGGATGGCGTGTTGGGGTTCATCAGGTGGCCAGGCTTTGTCTCTGCCGCCAGTCTCCCGGCGCTCCATACAGGGTCCAAGGGGGAGGTGGGTGTCTGCAGAGGGTTAGGTGAAATAGACCCGCGTGAATCCGGTGCAGGCGTGACAATCTTATGACCAATGGGGAGGTTTTGGTGGGTTGCAAAAACGAGGTTCGAGGGTTTCCCGTGGATGACTGCAGTGGCAGGCAGCGACGCATGCTGGGGGCTCGTCGGCGACGAGTAGTAGACAAAGTTTGTGCTGAGTTGAATTTTCTGCTGCATGTTTTGCTGGCGGATCTGATGGTAGGTCAGGTCGGGTTTGCCAATATTCATGGGTGTGGTGGTTGTGCTGGCATAAGGTCTCTTACGGGAGGCCGAATTCGGTGGGGTTGCGAGCCGAAACTCGACAGGAGACATGGAGGGTCCAGATGCATCGAAGGCGTGTACAGAAAGGTCTTGGCTGGTGGTGTTGATTGTGGAAGGATCGAATTCAAGTTGGTTTTTTGGTAGAAAATGAGTGGAAGTTTTAGTGAACGACATTGTTAAAAGAGTGTCTAGATAAGAGGGGAGGGCGGTTAGCGGTGGGTTGTGAGAAATGGGGTTATTGGGGGAAGTGGGCTTACGGGTGATGGGATTAGACCATCGAATAGGTTTTTAAAAGAGTGTGGGTGGTGGTGAACAAGCAACCAGCGACTGCTGTAAGGCTTTTATGGACGCTTTCGATGACTTTGAGAATGAAAATGAAATGTAGAAAGGAAGAAGAAGAAGAAAGAAAGAAAGAAAAAAAAAAAAAAAAGGAAAGGAGAGCAAAATGGTCAACTTTTATCTCAGATGGTTCCACCGTTATTATTTTCCATGTAATTTATTCCTCCTGTCTTTGCTGACCTTTTTGAACGCGAAAAAGAAGCGTCAAAAGTCAACTTTTCTTTTTTTTCTGATTTTTTTTACATAGAAATTTTCGATCTTAAACAATGCCCACGCTAGACTCCATCGAGAAAGGGGCCATGCACAACGCGATCTTTAAAGCGTAAAACACGCTAATCGACGCGCGTGAGAGATACCGAAAATGAAATATTTCATGCACAACCCATGCACAATGACGCATATAGGCCAAGTATATACTGAAGGGGATCCAAAGGTATACAAAACCTTAACCATCCACGCTTTTATAAAACACCACCTTGATCAAAAGTGTTTGACGTTGATATCAACAGGTTCAACGATAGGTGCAAAGGAGTCCAACTGTTAACTAATGAAACAACTATATATAAAACAGATCTAAAGCAACATATCTAAGCCATGCAACGTTATTCCAAGTCACTTACAGACCAGTACCTTCAAGATTGTCAATTGAGTCGATGCTTTGCTTTTCGTACGTTGCTGATTGACAGGTCAACATGTTCTTTGTTCTATCCTCAAATAATATGTATACTTAGTAGTTCCTGAAATCAAAACCTTGTGTGCATCGTGATTCCCGAAGGGTTTCTTCTTTCATACAAAGAGCCCTCAAATGGCCTATTTTGACATTCAAGAAATGTGAAAGTGCCCATCCTTCCGCCCAAAACCCCTGTGCACGGCTTTTCTTGTGTAAATCTTCCTCGCAGTGATCTCTCAATTTTTAGTATCAATCACCTTGGGGATGGTCCGAGGGAGATCCATTCAGGCGGTAACTACAGAGTATACAGAGTAGGTAGGTCCAAGACTTTGAATGGTTGGGAAAGCGCAACTGTATAAACGCACAGTTCCGTATGCACAAGTAGATGTGTTTGCGCTATAGCTTATGTGCAGCAGATGGTTCGCGCATAGACGCAATGTCGGCCTATGTCGCTTGCTTGTTCTCTCTCGTCTAGCACTTGATCTAACTTAGTATATTAACACGCGTTAGCAAACTCTACACAGTCCGCTCGAGACCTCGAATCAATTACTAAAACCTATTGTTTCTTTGTGTAAATCGTGAGGTCCTTTTTATTATTATTATGTATTTTATTTTTATTTTTATTTTGCCAATTCTCCTTGGATACTTTTTAATTTTATTGAAAATCGCCGATTGAAACAAGAAAAGAAGCCCTTTGCAACTCTCAGTCCATCTTCCACCCCTGAAAACCTTCTTCAACACGTACGCTCGCCAAGTGTACGAAGTAAATCGCATGTTGATATTTTTGCGCTGAAAAGAGGTGTACAAAATCTCCTCATACGCCGGTTTGTGAGGTTAATTGTCCGATTTAATGCACCTGCGTGTGCGGTTTGGTGCCTTTTCCGCCTATCGCTTCCAGGAATAGACAACACAAACAAAAAGTTAACACGCGAGATTCTTTTTTTTTTCTTCTCATCGTCTCGCTTCAAAAAAGCCGAGCAGACCATCATCGTAAGTAAAGTTAACTAATGAAATATTGTCAACCCGATCTAGCGTTCTTTAGTGGCGTTCTCTAGAAGGATCTACATGGAGTTTTCACAGGCGTGGACTCTCTGTGTAGCACATGTTCGAGATAGGATGTTCTAGTAATTCCTCAAAGATCGATCAGTCGGCTAACATGTAATCTTATATTTCCAGCGTAGTTAATTGACTCAATCGCTGATCACGCCGAGTCACAAGAGTACCACAACGGTGATATCACCACATAACCCACTGTCCTTCAGCCACGGATCACAAAGATAACTCATCAATTTACACGCGCTGCTAGGCTCAAGGAGTCTTTAACCTTGTTTCGTTGCGTGTATTTTCAGTTCTCTTCTTTTCTTGTCAGAACTCTACTGGCGGCTTTGTGGAACCTTTTCATATCCATCCTGGGCCCATTCAAAGCCAGATTGAGATTGAGCTAATGATATTTAAAAATACATCAACCTTAAACTAACGGTGTTCACAAAGAGAGATATCTTTTCAACGACGGGGCGTTTAGGCGAATTTGCGGAGGAGGCCTTTGTGTTTACCTTGAGGATCGGATCAGATGTCAGGAGTAAAGGCTAAAGCCGTAGAAACTGACGGCAAAACTTTAATACGCCAGGTCTGCGTGATCAACAGTAAATAATATGCTTCAGAATTAACGCACATACATCAAAGTGCCATGTCAATCCGATGGATCTCTCGACATTAATTAATCTTTATATTTGGAGGGTAGAAATGAAAACGGCGGGCAAATGTGGGATACGGGTGGGTAAGTGTGGGCAAGCTTTTGGCAACCTTCCTTGCAGGACTCAAGTATTCATGCAGTCGAACACAGAGACAGGACACACATCAAAAGGGGCAGTTCACGTTGTTTCTAGCGTGTAACTCCAAATTTTTAGACTTTATGCTGTTACTCACCAGTCTGTCATTTTGCGAGTCGTATTCCACATAACCAGTGGCTGATACTTTAAGCACCAATTGCCAGCTAATTTCCTGTCATGAAAGCTTTGCAACCAAGTGCATCTACCCCAATGCTACAAATATTCGGATCTATAGTACACTCAAGTTCCCTATTGATCGAACTCTATTATACGTAAGACTGTCATATTCACAAACTTGGGAATAAACTTGATTTATGATGTCCCAATTGACAATGAATATGTGCAAGACACAATCCAGATAGCCCGGAATTCATGTGCACCTATCTTCATATAACTGCATCGAGGATCGCTTATCAGCGCAATCCAACTCGTGCAAGGGGAGTGCAGCATGTTCTGTTTTGGGTGCAAGATCTAAGGCAGATTCATATGGAGCTATGCGGGGCATCTTGGGTCTTGGAAATTGAACACACGCCTTGATTTTTTGAGATTATCAAGCTCTAGAGCATTCAATTGATTGATCACCCAGATCATAAACGACGCAACCTATGGGCTACTGAATGCCATACAAATTGAACGATCATGACAATGAGACGGAGAAAAGCGTGCTGACCTGCAGTTGCCTCGCAACTAGGCCCTACTTCGCGTACAGCGTTGTTTACATGTCTGTCCATCTCTTGCTTTGTTCGCACATTGCTCCCGAAACGAAAAAAATATTAGTCTGTTCGATCCGCGATATATAAAAATTATACCTACAAATCGCTTAATCTGTATATTCAGACCCTGGCCACTAGTGCGGGACAATGGATCCCTTTTCGCACAAAGGTAACCGTCAACGTACTATGGGGAGGTGCGTAAGCTATAATATGGGGGCTTGGCTATGCCTGCTAGCTTATAGGGCGCCATGCCTGTGCTGAATCTGTGACAAGCACAATTGCGGTCTTGAATCGGTGAACTTGTAATTCAAGACCCAAGCAATTGGTTTCGCACGGGCATGTCTGGCCAAAGTTCTCTTGTGCTGTATACCGGTCTATGGTCTTATTGATTGTTTCAGCTTCAAGACGCATCGCACCCATGTTACAGATTTAATATCATTAATTAATATAAATACCTTCTGAGGAGACTTCGGGACGACGACCATTAATTAAATACTAGCGCTGCATTAAAAACTCAGGCAATCAAAAACTGAGGCTTGAGAATAATATTCTGAAGAACCACGATCGTTACTAAGGCGCGCCATTCGATCCTTTCAACTCCAAGAGAAGGAGGTTAACTCCTTTCAGTCACTGAATTCCTCTTCAGTCTTATTTTTTAGATCACTAAATCAATCCTAGATATTTCAGGATATTTTTATTGAATTGACGCGCGCTTTACGTGCTGAGCGCCATCCTGTTGGAACAGCCAGGATTACAAGCTAATTTCATTGAGCTATATGGTTACCTCCCATCAAATACTCCTCGCAGCTTACCTACGTTGAATATTTATACTAGCTATAAAATTCTCAGTCAAACGTCCAGAACGATCCTTGATAAATAGTGCAATTTGCTAATCCGCATTGTTCATAGCTTAATATTTTGAAACCTCGATCGAATAACCTTGGAAATAATGTTTCATAGCATCAAGGCTAGTCCAACAGACCGGTAAATAGATCGCACCTTGCGTCAATTCAACAGTTGTAGAAGTGTATTTAGATTATTCAACGCTTCTGATGTGTTGTTGAGTTTTATACGGATCCTGGCCAAGTCTGAACACTCCTTGATCACCTGTAACTTGACTCTCATGCTTGTAAAATTTCAATATTTTGTTCAAACCTGAGAATGAAAAATAATTCATAGAAAAGGAGTTTGTAAATTTACTAGTTTGCATTTCCCTCATCCTTGAGTTGTTTTCTTTCTTACATTGATCACAAAAAATTCAAGTGTTGTTATGAAAGTAACTAGCTTTAGCAATTACCTGTGAATTGAGTTCAGCATAGTCCCGATAATTGTGATATATTGTTTGAGTGCTATATTATCTCAATGTATTTTATAACGGCTTTTTGATGATATAGATCTTATGGCTCGTAAAACGCGGTTTTCATCAATTGTGAATAGCCAACCAAGACTATACTTCCAGTGCTTGATGTCATATCGATTAAGCAATTTGTCAAGTATGAAATATATAATTCAAAGTATCCTCATCTAGTTTTTAGCAGTTTAGATCATTGTTGAGCTCAAAATGAAATTGGTCTTGATTGATTTAAAGAAGTTAAATCCCCGCGGAATAAAGCATTAAATATCGGTAATCAACCATAGAATTTATTGTGCAACATCTATACCAAGTATCCTATTGAATTTCAAACCTAAAGCCAGATACTAAGAATTGACATTCACAATGACAGTTATGGCTGTCAAATAGAGTTCAATAAGATTGATGCATCGATTCCAAAGCTGCAAATGTCTATATTCAATTGATATTTACTTGTACAAGCTGCAAGTGGCTATTTATATTTGGGATTAGCTTCAAGCCACCTTCACAAATTATATTAATATATTTATTTACAGATTACGATGCGGAGCAGCAAGATGAAAGTTAATTTGCTCAGTTTCTTGTCGTGAACCTCATTCCTCTTGATCAAATTATAAATGTATTGCTAACCAGACAGAAAAATTAAGTTTAATGTAAAGCAAACTATGTTATTTGAATATTCAAGCAATGATGCCCGTCAAGTTACCAAATGAGATAAAGTTTAGATCATTTTCTATGGCATTATGATTTCATCATACGCCTAACATGATTGAGACTTGTAGTTGACATTAGGTCTGTAAGATCTGAAAAAAAAATATCAACGGATTTTAAAAAATTATAATCAAAAGAATGAAAATAATTAACAAAAAGTGAATAATTGTGTATACATTAACATTCAGAAACCAAATTTTGAAGCTTTTGTTTTGAAAACGTTCAATTGGGTAAAAACGTCATAGGGTGTCACAAACACAGATCCACTCTAAGTGGATTGGTGAAAATCAGAAAATCGGCATCAGGTCTCTTTGGAAGTCTGTCAGAATATAGAAGAAATATAATTCAAATTAGTAGCAAGGATAACGCATGTCGACTTTTACGAGGCCTTATCAATCTCATTTGATCACACGTTTGTTTGCATCAGTTATTGAGTTAAGATAATATGCGTTCATGTCATTCCGAGATCTCTAGAAGATGAATCGACACTCGATGGGCAATCTGTACTATTTTAGGTCTAGTCTATCTTTCACATTGCAATGAGCAAATATGTTTTGAAATTATAAATACCATCATTACAAATTCTTTCGTGTCTTCACACTGCAATGGCTTTGTATAGTCCGTCAGTAAAAGAGACCATTCCCTCCCATATGCTGGACTACATGATATGGTTAATTATTTTGCATCGCCCGAGCTTTTTCATGCGATCTAATCCATGAATTGATTGCTCATTACACAGTTGGTACATGGGCTTAAGCAACAATATCTCATACATATGTATATTCGCACCGTGGTACGCATGTTTGCTGCTGTCCATCACACTGTGCTATGCTTGCTGATATGAGAGAGCGGGACGACGTTCCATTATATTTCAGGGGGAGAAGGGAGGATTTATGCATTGCACAAGGCTGAAGCGTATTGCCCTCTGCCAAGGCAACCAAGCCTTGCAAACCCACAGTTAACTGTATATACATATATACAAAGAAATATTTCAACTTTAACGAGACCAACTGTATTCCAATTTCAGATGCGCAACATCAAATTAATGTGGGGGAGGGTGTATGTAGACATGTCATTTTGTTTCTGTGTATCATCGTTAATCATCTTCGTGAAACTCGATTCCATGGAGCAATAGTTTACACTTTCTGAATAGTGGACTTGCATTGTTGAACAGTTGCATAAGTGATTGGAAACCTTTGAAAGCAATCTGAAGACAATTCACACACATACATATATATTTATATTTGCAATGGTTGTACGTGTACATAAACATTCAACGCAAGTCGCATTATTGGGTGCAATACCTCCTTTAGCAACGGCAACTCCAGAGTCATGACGGTTAGGAGTCATCCTCAATTGGCAGCTCCTTCCTGTGAGATCACCCACATACCCAAGAAAAGCGGCACCCTAGGCTTCAAGTGTATTTTGATAATACATGTGTGTAAATCTATTGACTAATACTCCGATCCAGCTAGCTTTTGATGAACTGCTAATATTTACTCAATAAAGCAAACACTGCATAGTTAGTTTGCAGACATGACAAGTTCAATCGGCCGATACACTAGTCAAACTGCGGGTTTGATATCATATTCAGCAAGGGCAAAACGTATAACGACTTGATGCAAGCGAGAACAATTGACTCTATTATATGTAGCTTTAGGACACTTATTTACATTGTGCACCATCTATAAAGTTAAAAGAATACAATTATAGATCGATGGAGAAAGGACTTAACTTCGAATGCATCCGGAATTAAAGATCAAGATCAAACCTACAATTGAATTCTCCCTGGAGGTACCAGTAATCGCCCAGTGGGGTGTTCATCGGCATATATATCCTATTAACGTGAGACCAGTACCATACAAAACGAGATTGTAATATAACCCAAATGACAAAATTGCTAGATTCTGTAGCTCCGTTGAAAGTTCCACTATTGTTTAGTGTTTGGGCTTTTCTGTCCTCAGCTTTTCCTTTTCTTTTCTATAACTAGGGCTATAGTTGTCTCGGCCGTAGGCCGATAGATATGCAAAATTCTTACCTACCCCAGGCTGTTGTAGATACTTAGAGCAGCTTTCAGAGTTGCCCCCAGACTTTTGAGAAAGAGGCATAGACTTAAAGCTGAGCATAAGATTGTCTCAGGAGTACATGATCTCGCTTTATAATACCATAAGGTCGTTTGAACGTGGGTCCGAAACAATGCATCTGCTGAGTGTCTTTCTCCTATAGACGACAATATTCGAGGAATCATAAATCAATGTGCCTCGGGGAGTACGTTGTTAATATAATACGATCCATTCACAACAGTCTTGACGCATGCAATTTCGTATTATGCTACAAAAGAGAAATTAGTATTAAGCTATCTGAAAACAATCCGAGATTGAACCCCACACACAGTATTGACAATCGTGGGCAGTTGACCCTTAGAGATAAAACTAGTAGAGATTCAATAACATGGGTATGCTTCTGGCTGTTTCTGCTCTAGCTTAAACTTGGTTGTTTTCAACCAACGATCGAAAAATGGAGTCAAGATCAATTCCAATAAAAAAGTTCCAAGGCAGAAGACAAAAAATGGTCTGTTTTTCACGTCAAGATCCCCCATCGATGCACATGTAACAGAATTATTTTTTAGGATATGTATAGGCCTAGTGCAAAAACTAATTACAATTTCCTATATAGCCAGACTTCAAGAAGGAGATTCTAAGAGTTCTTAATACTATCTCCAATGCACGGCGATACCATTGATAGGTCTTTTACTGGTTAGGTGGAGTAGTTGTTCGTGGAAATTTAGTATCAGGACTTTTGACATTAAGGCTTTGGACACGACTGCCGACCCACTACACAATCCTCAATTCCATGTTTTCTTAAGAGTATACGAGCTAGCTAGAGAAATGACTTGAGATTTAACCTTAAAGACAATTAAAGATGAATACGCGGGTGCTTTGGAGGCCCAGTTAAGTGGATTGTAAACAGACTAGTGTATACGTAGAGTCATGCACAACTATATATGAATTCTTGTCACTGCAACGGGCTTAAAGTGGGCGGAAGTCATTCATGTCCAGCTGGCCATGAGCTTTTGTATTTTCACAGGACTTTAGACCTTCCGATTTTTTAAACACTAGTCCACTCTGGAGCTAGAGCTGGTACTTCTGTCATGTGGAAAACAAGGATCTTTTGTCAAGAACCAGTTTTTCTGGAAGTTTGGGCACATAGGGACTTGACTTAGTACAAGAAAGGTAATATTTTGCCTGTCTTTTTGTTTTACCTGCTTGGTAGGCATATTATCTGCACCTGATGAACATACAAGACATGTAGGGTTTGAGTATGATCAGAAGAACATTTAAAAGAAAAAGTAGGCCATACTTCTCGGATGGTGAGAAATCGGGAGGTCCACTATTTTGGAATAGCAGAAAGAATAGCCATATTCACAAATCAAGATTTAGGATGCTCTCGAGTCTGTTAAAGCTTTTGAGTAAGAAATTAGCATGCATTTGGCTGACAGAGACTTTGGTCTAGATTTGAGATGATCTAACCTTCTTTCTCTGGCATTAAAACCTGAACCAACAAAGATATCGAGTGAAGACAGTTAGTATGTCCAAGTTTTTCTTTTTTATATATAAATAATTTGTATACTAGCAAGGTAGCTTGTTTAAAAAGTCCATTTGCAAGGATATTTACTTCCGAGTTACAATGTAATCTCAAGATCTTGAGCATACACTAAGGGAACTCTCAGCAGGCGGACCCATAATTTTCCTGTTGTAGGAGGAAGTTTTAATCTGAATCCCTCCTGCGGCGTGGGCGGCTAGGGTTGTCAAATATTAAAAATCATGACAATTGGTAGTACTTTTAACGAGGATATCGGGCTAGCTGTTGAGAATGTAACGAGGCACATGCAAGCTATTATAATAGATAGGCCTATAGATATTAAAATTTATCTAGTTTTGAAATGAAATTTTCCAAAAGTATGATGGCGTAAGATGAGACTCTGGTGATCTGCCTGTTTATAAGAATGAAAACAACAATTGACAGACATTCCAGTCGACTTAATTAGCATATCTACAAATGATATAATACTTAAGTTGAATGAAGACAGCCAAGTCGTCAAAACTCCTTGGACTGCCAACAAGTGCCACAGTGTCAGATTGTCACCAATAGAGACTCCATAACTGCTCGCTAACTACCACAGTCAAGGCTGGGCACTTTACAGATCCTTTTTCTTGCTTGCCTTACGTCTTGTCAGTTTGTGCAGGAAACGTGATGGAACAAAGTTGTAAGTACACTGCTGCTATAGTTAATTGCTGCTGCTGCTGCTGCTGCTGCTGCTCATGAAAACAAAAAATATTTTTAAAGTTGTGACATACATATTCACGCCGGCCCACATGGTTTTCATGGTTCTTGTCCAGATTAAGGAGAGAGCTGGAGTATTCAGATAATAAAAGTTATAACTTCAACGCTCCAGCATATTTATGGAAGAAAAATATATCGATCAATTAAAGCAACGATTGTGCCGAAATTTTTAAACAGATACGAAGGCACCGTTATATAATTAGAGCAAATCCATTTTGTAATACGAAATGCTCAACCCGATGTCCTCTCTCTTCTTTGTACATATATAAAGGTGCTATAGTGCTACGTACCTCTCCAGCTGCAGAGGAGCATCCTGCTGATCGTTGAAGTAGTGTAGCACAAGAACTGATAGTTTAATAGTTGGCACGATAGTTGAATTACATTTTCTAGAAATTAAGAGTTGGAATAACTAAAAAATTAAATTAATGAACTAAAACCAAGGGGGAATATATATTTGAATCCTTCATAGAAAGGAAGAAAAAAATAGAAGAATTCCTGTAACTTATTTTCCAAGTCGTTGGAATTATCCACAAATTTCTCTCGCGTCTCATTTCTTTGAACAGTCACAGACCAGCTATATAGTGGCCAAAGCTATGAGAAACAGGCGTCAGCCAAGATACGTGCCAACGATTATTGCATTGAGTTCATGCTCTGACATGCTTTCAATTGGACTCAGGTGGAACCAACAGATGGGCAATCATCGATTTCATGCTTTTTCGCGACCCTCCTTTCATTTATAAAACCCAAATATAACGCCAGCTATAGGATCTCTTTCTTTTTTTAATGTCCTCCAAAAGCATGCATGTAAAATAACAGGTATCCACACATTATAAGAATAGCAAAATAATAATTCTAGTAACAATAGAAGAAGTCTATTTAGGCGACGCATAATTCGCGAAAATAAGTTAAAAACAATCATGAGCCTTTGCTTTCATTTTGAAAAAGTATTGCTAGACATTCACATTTAAAAAATATTGATATGATGATATGATGGATATGATGAAGATGATATGAAGATCGATTATCATAACAGACGTGTATGCTTATGTCGCCGCAATATCTCTATATGTAAAGATCCAGAATTGAACTAAACACCCGACAGACGAGCTCCTGTAAATACGCGCACCTCTCCCAATTGCCTTCTAGTTTAGTTTATACGAACTAATGCTTAGAACCCTAGAGGTAGATATACTCTACTACTACTACGCTATGGTGTGTGGTGCGTGAGGTTCCATGGCCTGCCTCATACACCGCATGAAGGTCGTTCACTCCACAAGTGCCCCTTTTTCTCCCCACCAGTTAACCCCTATACCAGCTGCTACATTTGTATATCTAAATATTGAACTGAAGTAAAGTCGACAAGCTATAGTGCAGTGACAGGTACTTTGCGATCGATATATAGGCCTATATGTAGCGCCGTATCACGCACACGCACCCATGAGATATTGCAATTCGGAACCTCACACATATACCGATCAGTTCAGAAAAGAAAACCAAATCCATAGGAATGGATTGACCTAGAGTGTGCTATAGAAAAAAACAAAACAGAGAGAACCCACTTTTGGGCTGCACTCGTGCGATCCACAGTTGAAACCAACTGGTCTGGTTCAGGCTGGGAAGGTGGGTTGGGTGTTTACGCGGTGGGTTGGGGACCCAGCCAAAAGAGAAAACCAGTTGGAAATAGTTGTATATCGAATGAGATATAGGTTCATTGCAAGCAAAATATTATTGCGAAATAACAAAATAATAATAATATTTGGGATTTCTTTTCTCATCTTCTTTTATAAAATGGAGAAGTAGAGGAAGAGTTGGACGAGAGCTAGTGCTAAACTCAATCTACTCAGCTGGAGAAACAGATCAAGATGGCGGCCTTGATCAAGTTACGCTTAAGATCTGGAGATAGCGAAGAACACACATACACAAAGGAATAAAGATTGAGCGAAAAACGGCTCGACTTGCCATTTCGTCATTTTGTCCTCCTTCACGTACGCTCTTTGTTTCTCTCTGTCTCCTGCCATGTCTGTATAGATCTAGCTATTGTCTAATGTGCGACGTTAGATACAGATACAATAGCCTTAGCAGGCCAAATAGTTCTTCCGATCCTATCTGATTTTCTGAGGCCCTTTGTAATTCCGCTAAGCCCTATCTGTTAAATCCTTCGTCCTATCTGCTAAACCTAGGCTCGTTGTAATTGTAATTGTAAATTAATTCACAAGCCAATTTCATATCTACCCCCATCATCATATGTTTCGTACACCCCACAGCCTGAGAATGGCTCCTGGTCCACTTTATTGATAGATCTTGTTTCCCCTTGCTTTTAGGATAAGCCATTTCGAGCACTGCTTGAGAAAAGTCTCAGGTCATATCTTTCAAGGACCGGTAGATAGGATTAACAATGAACTGTTAGATACCCACTATTTTTTGGTAAATAATTAAAAGTCTGACAGTGTGCTACTAGTGGTCCTTCTATGTAAGTTCAATGTGTCAAGTGCTTGCTGGTGCTAATGGTAATGCGACTCAGATCAGCTCAGAAATAACATGTATACATCTATATAGCTAAACATGTGAAATTGAAATTCAAAGCTTGAGGCGAGCTAAGGTCTTGCCAATAGCAATATATAGTTGAGCTCTAATTCTGTATCAGCGTTTCTAGTTCAAACATATCGGCTTCTTGCTGTTTTATACGTCAACTTTCATCAAAGATGCAGATGGGCCATGTACTTCCTTTTTCAAAGAAAGTAACAACGGTACATCTACAAGTGCTTGATATCTGTAGCTAGAGCTGGCTAGCTATACTGTCTAATTTCTATACGCTCAGCTTGGCTCGCAGATTTTATGGGTTCTCATTGCTTCAGTGTGGTCCAGGGTTCGTTTAGTTTAATAATTTTAAACATTGCGTAGGCAATTGGCTTTAGAACGCGTATTAACTTGAGCTCACCTATACATCCCATGTTCACCTAATTAAAACTTATCTGAAATTGGACTTGAAACCAACGTTTGCCTCCACCCACCCTCGCTTATAGTCTGTTGTGCAGACCGATGCGCCTGTATACAAGAGAATCCCACACCAGTCCAGTCCTATCCAGTCCAGCTCTACATTGAAAAACGTCGCGGGGTTCGCTCTAACGGGCTCTGGTTCAGGGAATCAATTGTCGCGACGAAGTGTGTGTACCGCAATCTAAGCCTTTTTTGGCCTGCTGTTACAAAAACACAAGCAATCAAATTTACACTTGGACAAATTTAAAAGGAATCATGTCCAATATCGATGATATGGACATTGCATTCTCCTTGCCAGTAACAGTTTATGTGATCTTGATAATTAATTAATAATAATAATAATAATAATAAGAGTAAGGATTTGATGGCATAACCATATGTAGTCCGATCTCAGGTTTTTGTACAACATCTTGCTTTTTGATGCAATATGAAAAAGAAAAAAAGGAAATAAAGTTATGATGATAATGAAATTAATCATATCGTGTAAATGAAAATACGAGATTGAAAAAAAAAAAAAACGAGAATACCTGTTTAAATTTATAAAACCAATTAGATTGAAATGAAATACAATAAAAAATAGATGGAAGACCTAAAAAGGGGATGGAAATGGGTTGCTCCCGTATGGTGGATTCGTGTAGAGCTGCTGGGGTGGCTTCCATGTAGAATGCAAAGTCGAAGTAGGGAGTGGGTGTACTGCCAATGGCTGTGGCTGTTGCTGATACTGCTGAAGACCATGAGCTGGCGGCGGGTGCGGGTGCTGGGGTAAGGAGGGTGCAAATGATTGGATGGGGGGCATAGCGGTCATAGGTGGTACGGTTTGGATCGGTGGCATAGCGGTCATGGGAGGCATGGCGGTCATGGACTGGATAGATGAAATTGGAGGCATGGCCTGTGGTTGGGTAGACTGGCCAATATGGAGGGGTGGCATGTGGTTAGAAGGAGGGCGGTCAAACGTAGCACTGCTAGGTCGAAAGTGCTCGAGGTCAAACTGGCAAGCCGGTGACTGTGTTTGACTTCCTGGAGGTAAAAAGCCATAATGAGGAGACGGGTTCACCTTGTTCTTTTGGTCTGCAATGGAATAGTAGTAAACTGGCTGGTGTGGGGCAGGCTGCAATGGAGGTAGATATGGGTGTCCTAGCTGTGGGAGTGGTTGTGTCGGGTTCTGTGGTGAAGACATGGTGCTGCTAGAAGCACTGCTGTACCCTCCATTGGATGAAAAGCTTGGAAGCTGTGCGTTAGCAAGCAGAGCACGGACAGGGAACCCTGGTGCGTAAGGAGAAGAGCTCAATCTATTGGCAGCAATTACACGGCCTTGCTGAGACGGAGAAAGTGCAGGAGAAGGAGCGAGTGCAGCCAAAGCAATCTTTTTAGGAGGTGGGCGATCAATGTGTTCAGCCATGAATCGCTTGATAGTGCTTGGACTAGTTGTTTGGGAGTTTAGGGAGTACGAAGCCAACGCAGGCAGCGTAGGGCCAGACGAAGGAGTAAATGCAGGTGAAGGAAGACTGGGACTAGGAATGCAAATGCAGGAATGAAGATGAAGCCATACGCGGAGCCGGCGCTGCCATGCAGCCCAATCATCAGCATTAACATAGAGTGAATACCGAAGATTGGCCAAAAACTCTACTTCCATTGCCGAAATTTCCTTTAAAGGGAGATGAGTGACTTCGGCCCAGGTCTTGTTGGTGTAAGTGTTGTCATCCAGAAACTTATTGGCAAGCATGAGGGCGATTGCAAAGACTCGGTACTCAGAGTTTTCATTTCCAATAATAGGTTTGGAAGAGAGCTTCTTGAGCCGCAAAATGTAATACAGAGCAAGAGAGACTGCAGTGGGAGGGAGTTGGGTATGCTTAATAACACTCATGATGAACTGCTTGAAGGCCTTTGTTGGGGTAGTCAGCTTGGAAAAGCGGAAAGAAGAGAAGACAGATGTGTCTGCATTGGCAGAGAAGTTGACTGTTTCTGCCCGCTCATACGCAGCTTCCAGAACTGAATAGTCATTAAACCAAAACAAGCAAATCATATTGGAAATGTTTGTGAAGTAGTTTGTACTCTGGCGCACTCGCTTTTTCGGGCGAGGGTTGGCAGGAGTTACAGTATCATTTTCTTCCTTGTGGGATTTCTTTGTGGCAGTATTGACAGGAAAGGCTTGTTTGGCAGTATCATCGTCATCACGGTCGACAGTAACACGGGTGAGTGTATCATTGTTACTATTGCCAGTGTTGGGAGGATGATGCACATAGGTATTGTCGTGGTAGTGGTGTTGGGTGTGTTGAAGGTGATGGCTTTCCAGGTTATGCCGGATGGGGGGAAATGCATGAATCATACTTGACGAGGACGGACTTAGGGAATATGTGCTGTTTGGGGTTGCCATACCAGACCCGACAGAGTTTATAGACAGAATAGATGAAGTGCTTGAATGATGAGCATTGTGTGACGGAAGGAATGGTTGGTTCGAGGAGGAGGAGGAGGAGGATGACGAGCATGGTGTAGCATCCTCATGGCGAATATAGTCGGGAAAGCTGGATTGGATACTAGGAAATGGGACCTGTCCAAAATTCAGAGAAGCGTTTGAATAGTTGGACGAAGCCGACGAATTTCTTGAGTGAGACTTGTGAAAGGCAGAGACCATCATTGCAGGAGAGTGAGAGCCACTGTTACTGGAAGAAGCACTGCTGGTTGAGTTACTGCGAGAGCCAGAACTTCTGGAAGGTTTTGATAATTGGGGGAGTTGGTGAGTATAGCTGACATTGATGTTGTACTGGGTTCTGTCATCATCGTCATCAACATAGTAGCCTGGAGTCAGCTGTGAAGGCTGCTGGCGAAAGTCTTGTTGACACATGGTATGTATCATTGATTC
>JAJMHO010000032.1:144867-191601 GCA_030566085.1 Geotrichum histeridarum
AAAAAAAAAAAAAAAAAAAAAAAAAAAAAAGATTGAAGAAGAGAATGATATATTTTAAGAAGAAGAAGAAGAAAGGGATAGTATACTTGAGAGAGAATGGAAAGTATGATTATGAATTAATATATATATATATATGGATGAGTATTTTAGTATTAGCTATATAGACATAAGTAGAGTAGTAGTAGTAGTAGTAGCAGCGCATATATATAGGCCTATAGCGCTAGAGTAGAGTGTAGCTATAGGCAGGCCTAGCTAGCTAGCTAGCTAGAGTAGTATCATATAGTTCATATGCTATAATTAATAATTATATATTAGTAGTCAGCTATAGCTAAAGAGGACATCTCATTTTTGAATTCAATTTAATCAAAAGAAAATATTAAACAAGGTGTGAGTGATGAATAAAAAAAAAAAAAACAAAAGTGTGCAACAAACAACCACAAGAAAAAGAAAAAATCATATTAGCTCATAGATTATGTAATGACAGCTTTTTTAGGTCTAGTGCGCTATACAATCCTAAAAAGGAAATTTACAATAACTGGCCAACCACAAGGTGGTGGTTGCTTATGTTATCAGGGTGTAATCATCATGACCTTTTGTTGTTAACTGTTAATATTAAATCTCTAAGCTTAACATTTGTTTTGTTGTGGCTGGTTGTTTTTTTTTTTTTTTTTTTTTTTTTTTTTCATATGTTGAACAATATCAACCAACCTCATCTGTGCACACCTTTTTATAGGCCTATATGAACACTCAACTTTATAATCACATAAGAATCAACATCAACACTTGGGTCTATTCATAAAGTCACATAAATCACATAGTTATATCGCAGCAGATATCATCTCATTAAACAGCATTATTATCATCATCATCCTCCTTCTTCTTCTTCTCCTCCTTCTCTTCCGTCTCATCCTCCTTCATAACCTCCTCCGTCTTAACCTCCTTAGTATCCTCCTTCTCCTCTACTATAACACGCTTTAAAAATTTAACCACATCTGCCACCTCGTCTGGGTTGGTCGCATGGGCCAGCCCAGCATATGCCTTGAACGTTAGATTTGTAAACCCAACTGTATCACGATAAAAGACGCTTGATTGCTGGCCAGAAGTGTACAAAATGACAGGGTCTGTGATTCCATGCGCCTGGAAGATCGGTGTATCGATGTTGGCCTTGCTGTACTGTTTCTTTATGTACTCCTCAATGCTGCAGAACCCGCTAAGGGCCACAAACCCGCCAATTTGAATGTCCAACAAAGCAGCCGAGGCCAGTGTAATTGCTCCCCCCTGGGAGAAACCACCTACCACAATATGATCAGGCTGAACACCGTGGGTATTGATCTCCTCTGAGATGATGTGACGGATCTTGCCAACGGAATTCGTAAATCCAACATGATCGTTGTTGGTGTCGACTCTGCCAAACCTGTAAATGTTGAACCAGCTGGGAACCTCTTGATCACCATAGGCAAACACCTTAGCCTTGGGCGCACTGGGCAGGATGAACTTAACATTAGCAAAAGCAGGATCGCGCTGAAGAAACTCAGCAAATGGCTGCCAGCCTGCTCCCGAATCGCCCAGGCCGTGAATGATGATCATGGAATAGTTGTGCGACCCCGACTTGGGTTCAATAATTATCCGCTCCACAGCTTCGACTGGTAATTGGGCTATAGATAGAGTCCTTGAAGACAGTAGCCAAGGGCTAAAGATCTGATATGACAGCAGAAAAATTGCTATCAGTACCAGAATGTAAAGAATCTGGTCGCGCCCTGAGAACTTCATGATTGTGGATGGTAGTGGTTAATGATCTTTGTGTTGCAAGAGATGCAATAATACAATATTGAAAGGTTTTGGTCCCCTCCACACTTCACAACCTCAATCAGTACAAATACAGTACACATTAATACATAAAACTAGCTTACTAATAATAACATTCAATATTATGTCAGATTCATATATATTAGCATATCTGACACTCTCTGATGTTGACCATCTCCTGTTCCAAACGACACAGGTATCGCTCGAGATATTAACAGAAGCAGATGTATGGATTGAATTCAAGTGCAGTCTACTAAGTAGACTCAGCAGGCGAGCTTTTATCCTCCTTCTCCTCTTTCTCCTCTTCATGGGCCCGTTCTTCCTGCTCCTTGACAGCTGAGATCTTCACAATACGATCCTTCAATTCTTTGCCAGAATACTCATCAATTGCTTTCTTCTGAAGTTCAGAACTCTTGAGCTTTGCAAATGCAAAGTACTGGCGGAAGGATCGGTTTGTTTTCGCTGATTTAACAAACTTGTACGAGACATGAGTCCAAACAGGCTCCAAATCCTTGAGGAACTCTGCGAGCTAGTTTACGTTAGCGGATCATGACAATAAATCTACCATTGTATCAATATACCTCTTCATTGGTGGTGCCATGTGCAACGTTCCAGATGAAAATACTGTCCTCAGGAGACATGTCTGCTGGTGCCCGCTCGCGCTTGGCTCCATTCTTTCTGGGGTGCCGCTTCTTCTCAGTAGTGGGAGCCTCCGTCCCTTCTTTAGCAGGTTCTTTGGTTGGCTCCTTGGGAGCTTTCTTGGCAGGTAATTTCCTGGGCACAATTGGTTTTGCAACCTTGACGCTAACGGTTTTGTCTTGCATCACCTTTTCATCCAGCTCCTTCAAGGCCTTTTCAGCTTCCTCAACAGTCTCCAGGTCAACAAAAGCATAGCTGTTAATTAAAGACCTGCTTCGCTGTGTAGAGCTTGGAATTGAGACGTTCTCTCTGATCACAATTGTTAGTTTTGCCAGGCAATACGGGAATGCTTACATAGCGTAGTCCTTAAAGAACAGCTTAATGTCATCAGGTGTGACATTCTGAGGCAGGTTACCAATATAGAGTCGGCGACCATCCTCTACAGTTGCAGGAGTGGCGGGAGCCTTCGAGGTTGTAGTCTCACTTACTTCAGGGTCCTGGGCAACTGGCGTAGTGTTGGACTCTTCGTTGGCAGACATTTGGACGTTTAGTGGGGAATTGATTCAGAGGCAGTTGTTAGATACAGAAAGCAGCACCTCAACACGGAAGATCGCAAAAGAATAAGATGTATTAAAGCAGGGTTTCAAAACAAAATGGTTCAAAAGATGAACAGGAATATCCAAAAAATTATAATTTTATCTATTCTTAAAAGTAATTGAACTATAAGCTCCAAAAAGAGTTAAGAGTGGCCAGGAGTGTTCAGAATCCACTGATATACCCAGAATATGGCACATACAAATAAAACACACTCTCTGAATATACCAAAAAGGAATTTGAACATCTATCAATCATGTCTTCCTCGATTTCAAATGAACATCCAACATCTCTAGAGAGTTAAGGGTCTAAACATGATGCATATGAAAGAGGTTTACCCAAGGTGCTCGATATCATCAGATTAATAGATTATAGGGTTATAACCCTAGCCTTTAATTTAGGGCTTTTGCAATATTGAGTGACTGTTGTTGTTGAATACTTCCTATTTAGGATAAGAAAAAATTTCCATCCCAGCTCCCAGTTAGAGATACTACTCCTCTGATTTTCTCATTTTTTTACATAGACTCTTCTATCGACAGCCTTCGACTTTCGACAACAGTAATTTACCATGGGTAAGTAAAGATCAATGCCAGAGCGTCATTGAATGGCATGCTATCAGATCACCGTAAACATGATGGACTAACTCTGTACGATAGGTCGTGTTATTCGCAATCAGAGAAAGGGTGCGGGCTCCATCTTCACCTCCCATACCCGCCTGAGAAAGGGAGCTGCTAAGCTTAGAAACCTCGACTACGCCGAGCGTCACGGATACATCCGTGGTGTCGTTAAGCAGATCGTCCACGATCCTGGTAGAGGTGCTCCTCTTGCCAAGGTTGTTTTCCGCGACCCTTACAGATACAAGCAGCGTGAGGAGACCTTCATTGCCAACGAAGGTCTCTACACTGGTCAGTTCATCTACGCCGGTAAGAAGGCCTCTTTGAACGTCGGTAACATTCTGCCCCTCGGCTCCGTTCCCGAAGGTACCATTCTCTCCAACGTTGAGGAGAAGCCTGGTGACCGTGGTGCCCTTGGTCGTACTTCCGGTAACTACGTTATTGTCATTGGACACAACCCCGATGAGGGCAAGACCCGTCTGAAGCTCCCCTCCGGTGCTAAGAAGGTCGTCTCCTCCAACGCCCGTGGTGTTATCGGTGTTGTTGCCGGTGGTGGTCGTGTTGACAAGCCTTTGCTTAAGGCTGGTCGTGCTTTCCACAAGTACAGAGTCAAGAGAAACTCGTGGCCCAAGACTCGTGGTGTTGCCATGAACCCCGTTGACCATCCCCACGGTGGTGGTAACCATCAGCACATTGGTAAGGCTTCTACCATCAGCAGAGGTGCCGTTTCTGGTCAGAAGGCTGGTCTCATTGCCGCCCGCAGAACCGGTCTGCTCAGAGGTACCCAAAAGACTAAGGATTAAACAACTTTCTATTGTTAAATATATTGTCCATTCCGAAATGAAACTATACAAAAAAGAAGTCAAACTCGTAATGTATTTTGGTAGTTCGTAAAGTAGATCCGAGATCAGTATTTATATCGTAACAGTCATGAAAGATTTACTCAATATCGTCAAGTCTGATTTGACCACTTCGGCGGATACGCAGGACATTGAGAATTCGGTCTGTCCTCTCCGGCATCTGGGAAATAGTCATCACAATAAGGCCAACGTAAAACAGGGCCAGAATAATAAACGGAGCACCTGCCCACATGTCGGACAGCCAGCCTCCAAGTTTGGACAGAACCAAGATTCCAAGACCGCCGCAAAACGAGTAAACACCAGCAATAGCGCCAGAAGAAGCTCGTTTTGTGTCTGTACAAAGAGACATGGATGCAATAATGGTACCAATTTGAGCCATTCCCATCATGCCGCCAAAAACATATACAGCGGCCGATCCGGTTGGATCAGACAAGCAGCCGAAACCCAAGAATCCCACGAATCCAATCACACTGGAGCAGAGCAGAGTGAATTTACGTCCAAATCGATCAGTTGTGAATCCCCACACGGGAGCAAGGGCCAGGGCCGCAGTTTGGCTAATACCTGTGACAATGACTGAGATAAGGTATGCCTTAGGGCATGAGTTCTTGAGCTCAGAAGTTGGGTCGTGAATATCTCCAGAACACCGCCCTTCATTGTGAAAGTAGACGTTGATGACAAGAGGAATAAACATGACAGTGGCAACAGTTGTAGATCTGGCCACAAAGCCACCCATATAAGCCAACGCTATTTGTTTCTCAGATTGTGCAATAGCAAAACCGTGCTTGAGCAACCCAAAGTAACTTGTCTCTTCGCCTTCAACAATATCAAGAGCAGCTTTGTCAAATTCTGAGATCTCCCCGGTGATCCAGTACCTGAATCCCTTTGTGCGGTCCTTGTGCAGACCAAGGAATAAGACTGCTGAGACAGCAATAGCAATTGAAGCAACAATGTAGTATGTGACCTTCAAGGCCTTTGCAGGATCATACTTCTTACCAAGCGAGAGTGGCAGCGACAGAAGCACAAACACGGCAAAGCAAGCACCAAGACCAGAAAACACACCGACCAAAGCAGTGCTCATACCATTGCGACGTCCAGGTTCAACTACTTCCAAGAATCCAGCGTCATCAACATCTTCAAAGGCTCTGCCATCTGCAAAGGCGGCCTCAGGTGAGATTTCGTCTTCATCATCACTCTCATCTCTGGCGTCTCGGAATCCACCAATCTCAGTTTCATCTATCAGTGGAGCATGGATGACAGGCTGAGCTGAGTCCGAGTAAGGCTCTGGAACTGCTGTTTCGGGTGCATGACTGCTAGTGAGTGGGGCGTATAGGTCATGGTCTCCCCCACGCTTGCCCCGAAGTTTGTCACGCAACTGGTCAACAACATTGTGCACCAGTTTTCCAGGCTGCACTCTGAACGTCGAGATTTCAGATAGAATTGCTGTGATCATAGATCCTGCTGCCGAGGCACCTACGGCAAAAAATAGGCGCAGCAAAAGCAGGCCTGGGTAAACGTTCTTCGCCTTGGTATACACAAACAGGCAAATGCCCATCAGGAATACGCCAGTAACGGCGACAGGTCGAGTACCGATTTTATCGGAAAGAACTCCCCAGAGAGGACATAACACAATTGTGACCAGCTCATCAGCAAATGCTAGATTTCCAAGATCGTCGCCCTTCAAAATAATGTTAGTAACGGTGCAGACCAAAAAGAGGCACAGAGTTCACACATACAATCTTTTTGCGCACACCCAAGAGATCTATCAGAACAAAAGATTGCGTCGAGGCCATGAAGACTACAAATGTGATTGTAAACAGGCATAGCATGTAATATGCCGCCAGGTTCCATAGTGTATAGTCTGTTCTTCCTCGCGTCATACTGAAGGTCGAGTATTTGCGTGGAGAAGAAGAAAGAGGCGAAAGCCGTGAATTAATGCCAGGCTTGGTGCCAGACAGAACAGTGTGGAGGCGGTACATAAATCACAAAGACGTGCTATTGGCTACTTTAACAAAATTTCCTATATAGGAAATTTGGGTTGATTGATAAAACCGTTTTTCAATCGCGTTTCCATGACAACTGTTACCACAGCAACTATGGCTTTTCTATTGTGTTTTGGTTTTAGTTTTGTTTACGTCGAATCAAGATGAATGGAACACCTCTAAGAAATCTCCTTGACACGCACCTCACCAACTACACACCAAACTATGAAAGTCGAAGAACTCATCATTGACGGCTTTAAGTCCTACGCAACGCGTACCGTTGTGTCGGACTGGGACACGTCATTCAACTGTATCACTGGTCTCAACGGATCAGGCAAATCCAACATTCTTGATGCCATTTGTTTTGTGCTGGGAATCACGACAATGAGCACGGTCCGCGCGCAGAACTTACAGGACTTGATTTACAAACGAGGCCAAGCTGGTGTGACGAAAGCTTCAGTTACGATTGTGTTTGACAACAGCGACAAGGACAAGAGCCCGATTGGATTCGAGGATCAGGCCCACATCAGTGTAACGCGTCAGATTGTTATGGGAGGCACGAGTAAATATCTGATCAATGGACACCGAGCACAACAACAGACAGTCCAGCAGCTTTTCCAGTCAGTACAGCTCAATATCAATAACCCCAACTTCTTAATTATGCAAGGTCGAATCACGAAAGTGCTGAACATGAAGTCAACCGAGATTTTGGCTTTGATTGAAGAAGCTGCTGGTACTCGAATGTTTGAAGAGCGCCGTGAGAAGGCTATCAAGACAATGGCTAAGAAGGAGAAGAAGGTGGAAGAGATTCTGGGTCTTTTGCAAGAAGAAATTGAGCCCAAGCTTGAAACGTTACGAACTGAAAAGCGTATGTTTTTGGAATTCCAGCAAGTCCAGTCCGACCTTGAGCGAACCGAGAAAATGGTTATTGCATACGATCACGTTCGATACTCGCAAAAGTACGAAGAGCAAACGGAACGACTGGAGGCCAAGCAGTCCCACATAGAGGCCCTCGACAAACTGGTAGAGAAGTCTGCCAATGAAATCGTGAGCTTGACGGAAGAAATTGGGTTGCTTAAGAAGCAGCGCGAGGCTCAAATTCGCAAGGACGGCAAGTTTCAGGCACTGGAAAAACAGGTTAAGGAGCTGTCTCACGAGTCGGCTCGTATTTATACTTTGGCCGAGCTGAAAACGACAAGCGTTAAAGAGGAGCAACAGAAGCGCAGCAAGCTGAAAGCCAGTGTGGCAGATATCGAAGCCAAAGTTGAATCAAAGATGAACTCTCTTAAGCAGGTGCAGGAGGAGTACGAGGCTGCCAAGAAAGAACTTGAAAAGCTTTCTACGGAAAAGGATAGAAAGGAAGAGCTCCTGCAGTCGTTACAGACCGGTGTATCTTCAAAGGAAGGTCATGAGTCAGGTTACGCTAATGAACTTCAAACTGTTCGACAAGACATTACAAACGCCCATACCGCAAGCGCGCAGGCCCAGGTCCGCTTAGACTCCCTCCAAAAACAACTTAAAACTGATACCCCCAAATTGAAGAAGGCGTCTGAGCAACATGCGGAAACCTTGGCTGCGCTGGAAAGTCTGCGCGAGCAGTTTGAATTTTTGAAATCGAAAATGTCGGAAGCTGGTATTGTGCCAGGCAGACTCGAGGAGCTAAAGGCACAGGAAGCCAAGCTGTCAGAACAGGTCCGCCAGCTGGCTCGTCAAATTGATGAAGCTAAGAAAACGGTCTCAAACGTGGACTTCAACTACTCAAAGCCTTCTGATTCCTTCAAAGCGTCCAGTGTCAAGGGTGTTGTTGCCCAGCTGTTCTCGTTGGAAGAGCAAAAGTATGAAGCAGCCACTGCTCTGGAAGTTTGCGCTGGAGGCAGACTTTACCAAGTTGTTGTGGACAGTGACTCGACAGCATCTCAGCTTTTGCAGAACGGTAAGCTGAAGCGCCGTGTCACCATCATTCCTCTGAACAAAATCTCAGCCTTCAAGATCACTGCTGAAAAGCTTGGTGCTGCTCAGAAACTGGCACCTGGTAAAGTTCATCTTGCTCTCAACTTGATTGGCTACGATCATGAGATTGAAAAGGCTATGGAGTACGTTTTCGGCAATACTCTCATTTGTGCTGATGCCGATTCGGCTAAGCGTGTTGCGTTTGACCCTAATGTTAGAGTCAAGACAGTTACACTTGAGGGTGACGTTTACGATCCTATGGGTACTCTCTCTGGAGGTAGCACTTCATCTGGCTCCAACGGTATTCTTGTCAAGCTGCAGAAGCTCAACGCGATGAACAAGAAGCATACTGCCTTGTCAGTAGAACTTGACAGCGTCCGCAAGCAACTTAAGGCCGAGCAGGAGCTGTTGACCAAATGCCGGGCTCTTAAGAAAGAGCTGGACTTGAAGGAGCATGAGATCAAACTCTCTGAGCAGAAGCTGGAATCCGCCCCGTTTGCAGTGACTCTGAAAAACTTTGAGGAGCGCACTGCTAAGGTTGAGGAGCTTCAGAAGCAAATTCAGGAGGCCAATGAGGTGGAGCAGAAGGGCCAGCAAGAAATACAGCGCATCGAGAAGGAGCTTTCGGAGTTCAACAACAACAAGAGCGGCAAACTCAAGGAGCTTGAGGTAAGTTGACTGTTTATGATTCAGAGAAAAATTACTAACAAGTCTAGAAACTGGTTACAAACCTGAGGACTCAAGTGGCACAAAAGACAGTCGAGGTGAGGGACAGACAGACCGAGTTCCAATCCGGTCAAGTCGAGGCCGAGCGAGTGGCAGGAGACCTAGCGTCTGCTAAGGAACAGTTTGAAGAGAACAAAACCAACATTGAGGAGCTGCAGTCCTCGTTGACCGAGATTGAGCAGCAGTACAAAGAGCTCAAGGACCAAGAACAGGTTGCAGTTGCCAGTTTGGAGGAGGAAAAGTCCAAGCTAGTTGGTCTTGACGAGGAACTCGGCGCACTGGAGAAGGCTCTGACGACCAAAACCAAGTTCTCAGCGGAGAACAAGCTGCAAGTTCAGAAGGTCCGACACCAGGTTGAGAAAATGGCAGGTGAAGTCGAGGGACTGAGCACGGCCATTGCCCATCTTGAAAAGGAGCACGAGTGGATTGAGAACGAAAAGGGATACTTTGGAAAGCCTAACACGCCGTACTATTTCCAGGAGGTCGACATCAACGCATACCGCGAGGAGCATGGCCGACTTGTGAATCGTATGCAGGGTATCAAGAAGACTGTCAACACCAAGGTCATGAACATGATTGAGAATGTTGAAAAGAAGGAAATGTCACTCAAGACTATGATCCGCACTATTGAGAAAGATAAGCACAAGATCGAGGAGACCATTGTGTCGTTGGACGACTACAAGCGCAAGGCTTTGGTCGAAACCCACGAAAAGGTTTCTGTTGACTTTGGCAAGATCTTTTCCGACCTTTTGCCCGGCTCTTTTGCCAAGCTCGTTGCACCCGAAGGTACTCAGGACATTACCGAAGGCCTTGAAGTCAAGGTTGCTTTAGGTAAGGTTTGGAAAGAGTCACTGGCCGAGCTTAGTGGTGGCCAGCGGTCGCTTGTTGCCTTGTCGCTGATTCTGGCTCTGTTACAGTTTAAGCCTGCGCCCATGTATATTTTGGATGAGGTTGATGCGGCGCTGGATTTAAGTCACACGCAGAATATCGGACAGCTGATCAAGACCAGGTTCAAGGGCTCACAATTTATTGTGGTTAGTTTGAAGGAAGGCATGTTTACAAACGCCAACCGAGTGTTCCGGACGAGGTTCCAAGAGGGAACGTCGACAGTCAGTGTTATGTGATGAGTTATTTTTTGTTTTGTGTTCAAATTATTTGTCTGTTGTCTATTGTGTTATTATGGTTCTTGTTCAATCTCTCAACTGGTTTTTCTGTTTGTTAATTAATTCTTATAATATATATTCACGGTGTTATGGTTATCTTGTGAGCTGGTGATATCATAGAGATTAAAGCAGATATCGGCCTTCATCGTGGTTGGTGGACCAGTTGCCTATTGACCTGTCTAAATCGAACTGGCTGCAGATCTGGAAACGGATAGCTAAGCGGGCAATTTATAAAATCATGGGGAAGAAGCTCTTTTTGTCTAATATTTAGAGTTTTTGCTCTTCAACAGCTGCTAGAAACTGACTCAGTGCCATGATATCTCACTTGGATCACTAGAGATGGCTGAATGAGCAAACCAAGACTGTTTAGTGGAAGTATATGTAATGGAGAGAGAGAGAGAGAGAGAGAGAGCCATGTATTGATATTAGAGGTGGGTCTAAGCACGGCTGAATATATATGGAGGAGGAGCGATTATCTATTTGACGCGTGCTATGAGGACATAATTTTGTATGACGACTCTTGTTATAACGTCATTTGGGACTTTGGAGCCTTTGTCTGTGTTTACCTATAACTTGGACCAAGACATTTGACATTTCACAAAATTCAAGTTCTTATAAGAGATATTTGATCGTGAGTTAAATCATCAGCATTCAAAAATATATATCTCATTGTCTTGAAAAAATAAAGGTGAAAAGAAGCCTTGCATCCCATTACTATCAAAAGTAGTCCCTGCTGTGAAGGGCGCCAATAATTTTTTTTTTATGATTTTTTTTTCTTTTCTGATTATTCTGATTTCAAAACAAACGGCACCAAGCAGCACTATATATCGCCAGCTAACTCTCCACTGGGCGTATCTATCATGCTTGGTTAGTCACTAAGAGTCTTTGCATGCACCGCGCGTAAAGCCATATATCCTTAATAGTTTGTAATATAACCACTTTGATCGATATCAAGAGAATTCCATTATGAAGATGAACATGTATGGTACTGGTTGGTACATACATGCTACCTATAGTCGACATCACCGTGATATATTAACCACACATGCCAGCTATTTCTGACTCACGGTGACTGAAGCCAGAGTATCTATTAGTTAATATTAAGTAAAAAAAAAAATGGTCTTCCTCCCTGTCTTATAACCTTAACAACCATTTTAAAGTATTTTAAACGGAGGAACTTTTTGCTCTGCCGTAGGAGAAATTTTTACGAATCATTACATCACTTCTATAGGACCTAACCCTATGGGGTTTTTCAATGCCATGGCTCTGTATTGAAAAGTTTCGCCCAGGACTTTATTTATTCTTTCTTGTCTGTCTCGAATTTTTTATTTTTTTTTTATTCTTTTTTTCCACTTCTTCTTCTTTCCTTCTTTCCTTTTTATTAATTCTCAACCTTTTCTTCTTCTTTTGCATTGTGTCCTTCGTTCATTGTGATACTGTGCAAAGTGCCACAAGTTTCATCTCTCTTCTGCCCTGCGCGTCTAATCTGGATATACACATATAGTCCAATATCCTCGTTCGCAGCAAAAATTATAAATATAATACAAAAAAAATAACACAAGTAAAAAAAAACCAATCAACCAGGTTTCTACCGACAAACCCTCTTCAACAGAATCTCCAAAATGTCACAGTGTAGTGGCCCCTGGTGGAATTATGATGACTTCAATCCATGTGTCAGACACAAGTATGCCCTCTTCTTCTCTTTTGCGCTAGGTCCAAACTAACTTATCTGCTAGACTTACCCAGGAAGTTCCTGCCTACGTTCTTACCGGTGCCTCGGTTGTAGTTGTTGCAGTGACCGCCTATCCTCAGATTGCTGGCTGGCTTCGAAAGCAAAGAATTAGAAAGGATCCCAGCTATAGACCTCTCCTATCTAACGAATCTTCTCTCGAGGAAGAAGATGCAACTACTCGCACTTATCATTCCCAGCCTGAAGAATTGCCTTCTGGATACATTGAAACCATCAAATCCGTTAACGAGATCCGCCCTTCGTATGGCGCCGTTGGTACCCCTCAAACCGACAATCTTGAAGATGTAGTCCCATCTCCCAAATTTCAAGCCGATGAAAAGGTAACAATTATTACCGTTGTTCGGTCCACCACTGAGCGTCTTCGACTTGCTGCTGAACTTGTCTTTTGTGCTCTGCAATTTGTGGCTTTGGCTTTTGCTCTAGTCATGCCTGCCATTGCAGGTGAGTGGCTTGCGGCTGAAGCTAACCTCAATGCCGTTTTTGCCATGTTTGTTTTCTGGGCTTACGCTTTGTTCCTTGTTATTGTTCGCCTCTCTTTGATCAGAGCCTCGGTCATCTCTAACATTGGATTGTGGTCTCACTCTACTGTGCTCTATCTCTTTGCCTGGTTTTTCACTCTTCCCAACTTTAGATCAGCGCTGATTCACCCATACTCGCCTACTTCTGCTTGGTTCTACATTGGCCAATTCGTCTGCACTTCGATTCTCTTCCTCAGCAACTTTTCCTCAAAGTTGGGTGACAACCCTGTCCGCCTCTTTACCAAGGGTGAGTTCGAGCCTTCTGTCGAGCCTATTTCTTCCCTGTTTTCCCAAGTTTCTTACGCTTGGATTGATCCTCTCGTTTGGAAGGGTTACTTCAACAGCTTGAACGTTCATGACATTTGGGAACTGCGTGAGGACGACCATGCTTCTCCTGTGCTCCGAAGCTACAGAAAGATTAATTCTTCCTACAGCCTTGCTGTCCGCATGATTATTTACTTCAAACGACCTTTGCTTATCTCTGCTTTCTGGGCTATTCTGTGCTCCTTTATTACCTTTGGTCCTCCTTTCCTCATGAAGGAAATTTTGGAGTACGTCGATGATCCTTCTCGCGCACCTGCCAGTCTTATCTGGCTCTACGTTTTTGGAATGCTTTTTTTCGGTGTCATGAACAACATTGTCTCTGGTCAATCTCTTTTCATTGGCCGCCGTATTTGCATCAGAATGCGTGCCATCATTATTGGTGAAGTCTACGCCAAAGCGCTTCGCAGAAGAACCGGAGCAACCAAGGACAAGTCTCTTGGTAAGAAGAACGATTCTGAGTCCGACTCTGATGACTCTGAAGACGCCAAAGAGGACAAGAATGGCAAGGAGGAAGATGCTGGACAGTCTCATCAGGGTGCCATTATCAACCTCATGGCTGTTGATGCATTCAAGGTTTCTGAAATCTGTGGATACCTTCACTACTTTGTTGGAGGTATTTTGGTTATTATTTTCTCGATTGGTTTCCTCTACCAAATCCTGGGATGGAGTGCTCTTGTTGGATCCCTTGGAATGCTCTGCTTCATGCCTGTCAACTACTACGTGTCCAGCCTTTTTGCCAAATACCAGAACGACCTCATGGCTACTACTGATGAGCGTATCAACAAGCTTAACGAGCTGCTCCAGAGCATTCGTATTGTCAAGTTCTTTGCTTGGGAAGAGAATTTCGCTGATGGTGTCAAGGAGGTCCGTAATAGGGAACTTGCCATTCTGCGAAAGAGATACATTCTTTGGGCTCTTGCCGCTGGTATTTGGTTTATTTCACCTGTTATCATTACCATCATCTCCTTTGGTACTTACATCCTGGTCCAGGGTCGTGTCTTGACTGCCCCTGTCGCTTTCACTGCTCTTGCTCTGTTCAACATTATGAGAGCTCCCATGGACCAGCTTGCTGATATGCTCAACAATGTTTTGCAGTCCAAGGTCTCAGTTGACCGTATTGAGGAGTTCTTGGGTGAGCCCGAGACTTCCAAGTACGAACAGCTTAGACGTACCACTCGCGGACCCAACTCTCCTACTATTGGTTTTGAGAAGGCTTCATTTTCTTGGGAGTCTTCTGAGGCTTCTGCTACCAGTAGAGCTGACTTCAAGCTCCGTGATATTGATATTTCCTTTAAGGTTGGTGAACTCAACGTCATTGTTGGTCCTACCGGTGCTGGTAAGACTTCGCTTCTTCTCGCTTTGCTTGGTGAAATGGAACTTCTCGAAGGTCGAGTTTTCTTGCCTAGTCCCATGTCCAGAACCGATGTCACTCCTGATCCCAACACTGGTCTTGCTGAAACTGTTGCTTACTGTGCCCAACAGGCTTGGTTGCTGAATGATACTCTGCGTAACAATATTATCTTTGGAACCGACTTCAACCAAGAGCGATACGATGCTGTTATCAATGCTTGTGCTCTGAAGAGAGATTTGGAAATCCTTGATGCTGGTGATTCTACTGAAATTGGTGAGAAAGGTGTCACTCTCTCCGGTGGCCAGAAGCAGCGTGTTTCTCTTGCTCGTGCCATGTACTCCAACTCCAAGCACTTGCTTCTTGATGACTGTCTTTCTGCCGTTGATTCCCATACTGCCCTCTGGATTTACGAGCACTGCTTGACTGGACCTGTTTGTGCTGGACGAACCGTCATTCTCATTTCACACAATGTTGCTTTGACTATTAGCCAGGCTGCTCATGTTATTGCTATGGAGAACGGTCGTGTTGTTGGCCAGGGTATTCCTTCTGAACTTGCTGCCAGAGGTTTGCTTGGTAACGATGAGCTTGTTGCCAGTTCTGCTGCCCAGAGCAGCTCTGTAACCCGTGTTCAGTCTTCTGTCAATATCCAGAGCCAGGCTGCAGCTGCTACACCTAAGGCCTCTGATTTGAGAAAGAAGATCAAGTCTATTGCCAAGGATGCTTCTTCGTCTGCTGGTGGCTCTTCCGAAACTGATAGCGAAAGTGTCAAGACTCAAAAGAAGAGTGACGGTAAATTGATTCAGGAAGAGACCAAGTCTGAAGGTAACGTTGACAGTAAGGTCTACGTTGCCTACATGTCTTCTATGGGTGGCTGGCGCTTCTGGATTTACATTACTCTTGTTTACCTCGTTGCTCAAATTATCAGTATTATGCAATCCTGGTGGATTAAGGTCTGGACTTCCGAAATGACTGGTCCCTCTGGATCTGCCACTCTTTCTGTTCTGTCTAAGGTCAGTGATTTCAAGATTGCCGATAGAATCCAGGGATTTGTGTTCTCCAAGAGTTTTGCTTCTTTGGATAACTCTACCGAGGTGATTTCTGCCATGGAATTCGAGTCCGTACATTCTCCTCTCTACTATATTGGTGTTTATGCTGCTATTGGTCTTACCTATACTGCTTTGGCTACTTACAAGGACCTCATTTCTTACTTGGGAGGTGTCCAAGCTTCGCGCAAGATTTTCGACGAGATGCTTGATTCTATTCTCCAAGCCAAGATTCGCTTCTTTGACTCCACTCCCATTGGCAGAATCATGAACCGTTTCTCCAAGGATATCGAGGCCATTGATCAGGATCTTGCTTCTGTTGCTACTGGTGTTGCCCACTGTGGTCTTGGTGCACTTGCCATTACTGTTTTGATTTCATTCATTACTCCTGGCTTTTTGATTGCTGGTGTTTTCATTGCTGCCTTGTACTGGGCTATTGGTGTCTTTTACCTTGCCTCTTCTCGTGAGCTCAAGCGTATTGACTCCATTACCAAGTCTCCCGTTTACCAGCACTTTGGTGAAACTCTCTCTGGTATTTCCACCATTAGAGCCTACGGTATTGGTGATCGCTTCATTAAGGATAACCTTACCAAGGTTGATGACAACAACAGACCCTTTTTCTACTTGTGGGTTTCCAACAGATGGCTTTCTTTCAGAATTGACCTTGCTGGCGCTCTTGTTGCCTTTGCAGCTTCTGCCATGGTTTTGCTGAGTATGGGACACATCAATGCTGGTATGGCTGGCCTCTCTCTATCTTACGCTATTTCTTTCAGTGACTATGTCCTTTGGATTGTTCGTCTATACGCTCTTATGGAGATGAACATGAACTCTGTCGAAAGAGTTCAAGAGTACATGGAAGTTGAGAAGGAGGCTGCTGCCATCATCCCTGATTCTCGTCCTCCCATTGGCTGGCCCAGCCGTGGTGAGATTGAGGTCGAGGATCTCTCTCTGCGATACGCTCCAGAGTTGCCTCTAGTGATTACAAACGTTTCGTTCAAGGTCAAGTCCTTTAACAAGATTGGAATTGTTGGTCGTACTGGTGCTGGTAAATCCACCATTATTACTGCATTCTTCCGATTCTTGGAGGCTGATACTGGTCGCATTAAGATTGATGGCTTGGATATTTCAACTATCGGTCTTAAGGACTTGAGAGAGAATCTTGCCATCATTCCTCAGGACCCTACATTGTTCATTGGTACCATCAGAAGTAACCTTGATCCTTTCAAGCTTTACTCTGATGAAGCTATCTTTGAAGCTTTGCGTCGTGTGCATCTCATCAAGCCTGCTGAGTCCATCAGCTCTGCCAACAGCGCTGACGGAGAGGCTCCTGAAGAAAACTTGAATCAGTTCAAGAACCTCGAGAGTCCCGTTACCGAGGGTGGTTCCAACCTTTCGCAAGGTCAACGCCAGCTCATTTGCTTGGCCCGTTCCTTGCTCAAGTCTCCCAAGGTTCTGCTTTTGGACGAAGCCACTGCATCCATTGACTACGAGTCCGATGCTCAGATTCAGAAGACTATTCGTGAAGAGTTTTTGGAAACGACTATTCTGACCATTGCCCATCGCTTACGTTCTATTGCTGACTACGACAAGATTTTGGTCATGGATGCTGGTAAGGCTGTTGAGTATGATCATCCTCATGTCTTGCTCTCGGATCACAACTCGATATTTTACTCCATGTGCGCCAACAGTGGTGAGCTGGAGAGTCTGTTGTCGATTGCTGAGGCTGCCTATGCATCCCACCAGCAGTAAAATTGTTTATTATAAATTCATATACACGATACAAAAGCATGTAATAATAATATCATCTCTTAATATTTAAATTGAAAGACCAGTAAGCAGAATAAGTGATCGATAAATTGCACATTTTTGTAGACAGATTATACCATTTCATTACAACCAAAATATTCATTTTATAAATCAGATCAACTTTAAACAAAATAAAAAATAAAACAAAAACAATCAAGCACGAGACCTAACACTCGTCAATCACCTAATCGTCAGCTGCTGCGTCCTCAACACCATCTTCTGCGTCCTCAGCTCCATCCTCTGCAAAAGGCTCAGGTTCATCAACCTCAATTTCGATATCTGCATCTGCCATTTCAACCTCATGTTCTCCTTCTCCTTCACCCTCTTCCTCATCTGCATTTTCTTCCTCCTCTTCGAGGTCATCCTCTGATCCTACTACTTCATTCGACAGTACCGTAGCACCCGTTTTCTGACCAGCAGCACCTGAATTTGTTCTTCCGCCAGCGCGACCCTTACCATTTGCCTTTTGGGCGCTGTTGCTACTGCGTGATTCCTCCTCGTATGTGATGTTCGCGCCCACAATCTTGGCAAACAGGGGAGAAAGCGTTTTGTGATTTAGGGCCAGACGAGATGCATGCTCGTCGCTAATGACCTGGGCGAGTGCGGCGACCCGAATCTTGGCTGTCAACTGGCACAGATCATGGTCAAGTAACAGAAGACGCTGCTGGTGCGATGACACATTGCGAGTGCGTTCCAGCAATGCGTCATGGCCTAGAATCTGGGACTGGGCAGCGCCTTGAGAACCAGACGTAGCGCCAGTGTGAGAATCTACGTCCATTTCATCATCGTCGCTTTCATCAGCTTCGAGATCGCTGTCATTTCCGTTGCCTTGCGTTTGTGATAGGCCTCTTGACACATTCTTAAGTTCATCCTGATAAACTTTATCTTTAGGTCCTGCCTCTAACTCAATCTTGGCAGCCTTAGCATAAGCCTTTTCTTTCCGCAAGAAGATTCCAAGGATTTCCTTCTGTGTGCTATCAGCCATTGTGCTGGGCAAATCAAACAACCGTGATCGCTTGACTGCATCTCCACTGGCTAGCGATGAGACCTGCGCAATGGTAACATTCACGGTGACCAACAGATCCAGCAGTGACTTAGCGCACAATGAGCGAATGTGAAGCGATTCAGCTTGATCCACAATAAGCTCGAATTCTTGGATGGTGTCAGTTATAAAATCACTGGCTTTGGCAGACAAGTCAAGCATATTGGGAGCGCTGGTTCCAACTCCAATCATCGTAGCAGACTCAACTAGTGCTCCTAGTTTCCACATTGTATAACTGCGTAGCAAGTTTGCAACCGAGACGAGCAGAAGGGTGGCAGTTTTGCTAGGAGGATACATTGAGGTAGTAGAGAGCATTTCCTTGAGCCTTTCAGCAAGCAAAGTATCATCTTTAGGACCATCGCTGTCTTCGATCTCTTTTAAAGGGGTATCCATAACTTTCCTGATGTCAATCGTACGCGACAAGCAATCAATCTTGGTCAGAGGCTCCAAGATATTCTGAATAACTGGGTCATCTTCAATGTTGACACTTGACTTGACAGTGAGTGGCGGCGAAGACACCAGGATAGCTCTCAGATCATATGAAACATCGTCTAGCAGATCCTGTACTTTACTTCGGACATCATCAGCAAATGTGACAGCATCCTCGCCCGTAGTTGCCTTGACAAAGATATTTGCACACTCTTCAATGACCACAGACTGCTTGTGGGTTTTGAATTGCTTGATGACCTGGTCGATCAGCTCTGTATATTGTGCCTCAGAGTGAAGCTGTCTGTAGATATTGAGGTCAAGCAGTTCATGTAACCTCAATATTTGCGCAATTGCATCTGGGCTATGAGAAAAGTTATCCATAAGTCGAGGGATGCACTTGATGAGCTCCTCCTGGATTTCAGAACTCTTCTCGTCTAGCTCCTGATCAGTCAGCTTCTTGCGCTTGCTCTCTGAAATTCTGTTATTCATAATAGCCTCCTGAGCACCCTTTACAAAACCATACAGAGCTTCCAAAAGAATCAGAGACTCTGAGGTGTCCAGAGAATACAGCTCCACGAAGCGCTTTGCGTGAGAGTCAGTAGCGTCAAGAGACGAGAAGTCAAACAATAAATGGTCGACAAGAGAGGGCCAATCCCATTCCTCGCCAATTCCTGCTTCCCATAATGCCTCACCAGCCACTGAAATGCGCGAAGAGCGAGCAGGGTATAAGTCTTGCAGATCTGCTTTCTCGACAGCAGCAGACTTACCTGCTTGTTGGTCCAACGTCTGGCCTACCTTCAATACATTTGAAAGCTCCTTGAACGCCAGCCACGAATCCTCGAGTTTAGGGAATTTTTTCTTGAGCTGGTTCAGTTTGCTGGCATTGAACTCTCCATGTGCATCCTTCGCTTGCTCAATCATATGGGATACCAAGAACCTGGATGCAGCCTTTCTAACGCGAGGCTCGCTATCGTAAATCAATTTGGAAACAATCTCAACGTCGCCTTCTTCCAAGAATCCGACATCACGAAGAGTCTTCAAGAGATCAATGGTAGCGACTCTAACCGAGGTATCAGCGTCCATAGTTGACATTTCAACCAGTCGAGGTCTAAATCGTTCTGTAAACTGTCGGAATCCAATAATGTTGTCATTATTCGCGTAGAGTTTGGAAAGAGACCTAATGACTTCATGTCTGGTTGCACCATGGATATCAGAAAGAAGCCAACCAAAGTATCTAAGGTACTGAGATTCAAAGAAGAAACTTGGTAAAACATCCATCCATACCCCGAGTTCCCGAATACACTCAGCCCGGATTTTGGGATCAATGTCTCGGTATCGATGAACAAATACTGTGTCGAAAATATCCTTCATCATGAACTCAAGGTATTCTTTCTTTGACGAGGCCAAGTCAATTGCTTCCTGCGCAGTCTTTAGCCTAGCTTTGCTCGGTCGAGCTCTTTTATTTTCTGCGGTGATAACCTTTTCGTGTTGGTTAGCTGACTGTGAAGCAGCAACGTGAAGCCGACACAGTTCAGTCAAGATAGTCAAAAAAACGAGCGTCGATGTGTGTCTGAAAGATCTCAAGTTTGAACTTGACATGGCTGTGAACCAAATCTTCAAGTTTTCCATAAACCGCTCGTCATCATACAATAACCCATTCTCGGCAGCTCTGTAGATGATTTGGTTGTAGAATTCGGCTAAATTGGTTCTGAAATGCTTGAATTCAGGTTTTCGTGAAACGACGGGGAAATCAGCCAACGCGTCAAATTTGAAGGCTTCTTGAATTTGAGCTAAAGTATCTGCTGCTGATTCCCCATCCTCAATATCGTGATTCTCTACAGGAATTCCGCATCCACAGCTCTATGATATTGTTAGAATCTAAAAAGTAAGAGTACTGATAAACCAAGACATACCTTGAGAATGAAATTAACCATATCCTTTAACGCAGGCACTTCACTTTCCGCGTAAGACTCCAGCCATTCTGAAGCTAGCTCATTGATAGACACTTCTGGGTCCAGAATAGAATCGTATATGAAGTTTTCAAATGTCGGAATTTCCACTGGACCATCTGAATCTGGTCGCACAGGAGCGCGTGCCGTGTTTCCCTTCGAACTCGGTCGACCTCGCTTTCTGGTTTTGTTGGGACGCGATCCTCGCGCGCCGTCACCGGCGGCCTTCCGCTTCCTGCCGCCGTTTCGGCGCCCGGTTTCTTCTTCCTCAGAGGCAGACGACGCCTCGCTATCAGAGACCTCTTCCTCGCTTCCGCCACGATCTAGAGATGGGGATTGTCAGCAATGGTGTTGTTAGAAAACGCGTATTTTATCTGAACTTACCTTTTGACAAATCTGGCGTGAATCGACTGGGCTTTCGGCTCACGCGTTTAGAGCGCCTTCTCTCAGGGCTGGCCGTCGACATGGCTTTTTAGCAAAATATATATAGGACCTGATAATAAAAGACAAGAACAATCCACACCACAATTGACGCAAATAACAGTGGGCTTGACTATAGGATGCTAATGTAGTGTGTGGACAAAAAAGTAAATCTGGGCAAAAGAGAATAAAAGAAGTTTCGTGAAAAGCACACCGAGAGTCAGGTCGTGTTCTCTCCTCTATTTTCGCGTTTCACAAAACCCAAACCCAGCATCACGTGGACCATTTACCATTTCCATACTAAGTTTGTGTACCTACATATTGGAGTTAACCAGAACCAGACTTCATAAAACACATTGATCATTTATTTTAAACAGGAAATCATTATGGACTACATGATAGCAAATCGCGGGCTGCGAGCACCACGACGTGAACGAGCCAGACGTGCAACAAGAAGATTTGGAGCTTCAGTAGGATCAGGCGGGTTCAGCGTGGCCACAGGAGCGGTATTAGGAACCGACATGGGTGGGGTCACAAACAGACTTTGAATTCTCTCATTAATCTTGTTCAGATCTTTTTGATTGGCAGCCAGATTGTACTTGCCGGCCAGGTTGGCCAAGCTGGCGACTGACAACTCTAGGTCCTTGACTGGAGGTGCGATCATGGGATCCAACTGGGAGGTGGAGAGCGCGTCAAGTAAAGTGTTGGTGCTCTTAGTGACGGATTCAATGAAAGGAGAAAACACGGCGTCAGAATACTTGAAAATCAGTTGATTGGCTTCTGAGTTGACTGGGGTTCTAACAGATTCAAGTACATCACCAATGTGAGTGTTGAGTGTACTGAGTGCATCATGTACTGATTCCAGGTCTGGACTAGATCCAGGTGCAAGCAAGGTGCTGGTAATACCATCAATATTTTTCTTGGCCTCCGTGATCTCAGAGGCGATATCATCCAAGCCATCTGTATCCCGCTTAACTCTACGAGCTGAGCTTGTATAAGAAAGAATCTTTCCTTGTGTTTGAGATGAGGTAGTATATGAAAGAATCTTGTCTTGTGTTTCCTTGATCTGATTAATGAGGTTATCACTTACCCCATATTCAACGGCCTGCTCATGCATATGGTCAAGCGTGGATGCAGCTTCTTCCAAACTCTGATGCAATGAGTTTTCAATAGGTTTGCCAGTAAGACTTTCTAGCGCCATATCATAGCTGCTGACCACTTGCTGGAAAACTGAGCCAACAATCAACTTTGACACGCTGTCAGAGTACTCAGAATGCTGAGGATCTTTAAGTGTGTCTAGTGTGTGAATTACATGGGTTGCTTCCGAGTCAACACCTGTAATCAGTTTTTGGGCAGATGGAGCGTCATGGCTACCAGCAATGTAAGTCATCTGGAGATCTGTAATTGCGGTCTGCGCAGTACCGATATCTGCCGACACCACATCCAGAACTTCAAGCAGCAGGTTATTGTTGCTGGCTCGACGTCGAAGTTTCAGGCCAGAATCAACTGTAAGTTTAGCTCGCTTGATATCAACAAGCAAACCAGGCGTTGCAGACACAACCGCCAAGACAGCAGCTGAAGAAGCCAAGATCAATTTAGAATTAACCATTTTTTGTCACGTAATTGGAATGAAAAAGGGTTTTTAGAAGTTTGTGTTACAAAGATTGAAAGTGATGATCTTTAGCTGATATAAATACTTCGTTGTTTGAGAGGTATGTTGGCATCAAGTTTGCTCTATAATATCACATCATCATCATATTACCACATCAAAGCACAATGATATTGAGCAACGATTATGCAGAGACCATAAAGCAGTAATTCGTGAATAAATTTTGTTTAATTTCGTCGGTTATCCTTTTTTTTTTCCATGCTTCGACTAATTCCAATGCCATACTTGTGACTCTAGATGAAGAAGAATGTGTGATGCCTGGCCTGGATATCAGCAATCCAATTTATCTCTTCATACTATTATATCAATGACGCATAAAACTTAATCTCTAAATAACTCTTATATTCTAATGAGTAAAGATGATTATATTCTACTATCAGCCTGTGCTATGTTCAGACAGACTCTTGAGTTCAGATGTTCTTCATTGATGACATAAGACAGGGCAAAACCAACCTCCAAGAACTTTTGCATAGAAACTCCCAGGTTGATCTTTGGCAAACACATTACTACCAGCCATGTCACAACCCGCCCCTCAGAGAACCACCGTCTTGCTGCGTATGTTGTCTTGAGCTGAGATGCAGAGATTTTTTGCTAACGTCTAAATCGATAGAGCGTGTTGACGCCGCTACCGACGCCCTGGTTAACAACTTCAAGCAAATTGTTGAGCTCTCTGCAGTATGTTGCAGAAGAAAGCGCTTTTGATGGCATAACGAATTAACCTAGTTTAGAACTCAGGGAAAGAACGGGGATATGTTGCAAGCGAGGTTTTTCAAATTGAAGCCAATGCTACATCTTTGGTACGGTTTCAGTCCTGGCTGTTATGCGCTTCACTTTGACGACAACTAACACCAGAATATAGGTTCGCTCAGCAGAAGAATTATTGTTTGTGACGAGGAGTTTGAAGGAAGCTTGGATTTTGGGCCAGATCAAACCGCTGAAAAAAGGAGAAGACGGCAGCGCTGCTGGTGACCAAACGACAGAATCCGGAGGGGAGGCGAGCCGGAACGTCAATCTGAAAGCCGAAGACCTGCTGGACGCTATTCTGAAAGAAAGCTGAACACGATGTTTATGCAAAAAATTTAATGAAATGATACATGACTATAATAACAATAATAATAAAAAAAACCTCCATGATAATGTAAGTAAAAGCTGAAGCAGCAATGCTGGAGTGAACATCATAGCATTTATGACACTGAAAGGAATACAAAATCACCGATAGAGGGGTGGCGGGTATGTCCTGTCAACTTGAGCTTTTGTGAATAGTTCATATGGCACTTCCGCCGGTGCCAAATTATAGTATGGTGCGGATGGTTTACCACTCTCAGAGTTGTCTGTGGTAGAATTAGATGGGGTAGATGACCGTGAGACTTTCTCCGGGTTCGTTGTAAGGAAAAACTGGGTAGGATGCTGATTTGGAGGAGAGATGTGGGTTGAAAGCTGGGGCTCGTCGGATTTGGAGGCTGGCTTTAGTCGGGGAGAAGAGCGAGTTGACGAATGCTGAGAATACATGGCGTTGGCTCTAGCTGAATGAATAGAATACAGAGAGGAAGAAGAGAAGATTTGCTCGGGCGTCGCAACGTTACTCTTGCGCCGGCTTCTTGCAGATGTGTCAGGCACGCCGTGCTTGCGGCTATTGGCAAAGTTCTCAAACTCAAGAGAGGGGATGTGAAGCTCTTCGCTAGTTCCCGCATGGTATGGTGAGGTAATGCCTCGAGCTGGGCTCGAGGGTGAATTCGAACGAATTGGTCTGTGTAAGTGTCGTCTTTGAGGATGCAAGGCTGGAGAAACCGAGGGAGACCTCAAGCTTTTTTGTAGACTGTTTGGAGATGCAGCAGAGCCAGCTGGGTCTAAAAAGGGAGAAGTAATGGGCGTAGAGCTTTTGCTGGAGGCGGGTAAAGAGGGTGTCTTGACCTCAGGCTCTGAGTTAGTACTGTTCTTGCGTAAACTAATGACGCGGCGCTGTTTTCGCACTGGCTTGAGCTTTTCTGGGGCATAATAATCTGAAAGATCTTCACTGACAAGGCTGCTACTGCAGGATTGAGGGCGGTGACTGAGGGTTGCACTGTGACAAATATCACTGTTAGGCTCGGAAGACATGCTCAAGCTCATGGTTTGGTGTCTGTCTCTAATGGGCTTCACGGACCTCAGAGTCGAGCTGTTTATTAAAACGTCGCCAAAGAGCCGAGAAGTGCGTTCTCTTAGGTTTGGTGTTCGCACCTTGTCATGACCCTCCAACATTGCTCTAAACTGGTCATCATCAGCGGGACCCGCATGTTGCTGGCTCATCTTGTGCAGCATTTCCGGAATAAAATCTCTAAACATCAAACTGAGCTCCTCTTCTATTTCTTGCTTGAGCATGTCGGCTGCTCCGGGCAAAAAGTCTAGTGATGATGTAATTATGACAGATTGCAGAGGATCATTTTGAAATACTGCGGTTACCCCTCTTGTTTTGGACATCACAAGAACGACCATCCCAGAAAGGCGGAGATCGGAGATCGTAAAATCCAGCGGCAGAACCAACGACCTGGCGGCTGATCGCAAATACGGTGCGGCAAAAGATGGTAGAGTGTTGGCATAAAGCTTGAGCGGGTTTGCCTGGGGAAGTTAGTTATGGTGGTCAACAACTACGAACAAACGTCATCATACCTCAACAAATGTTTGTAATGAAATGGAAGCGTCTCCATCATATTCGATTCTGAAGGTTCCTCGAAAGCTGTCGTCTGTGATATCGGCGACTTCTGCTAGATGGAGTCTCGGGGGAACTGTACCGACATTGAGATTTTTCAGCTTGACATCTCCAACAACAGCCTCTGGTTTCGGGCCGCGATTGAGAGCTTTTGTGAGGACTTCACTTATGCTCTCAAAGTTGTCATCGTTGATGAGGAACGGACTCCAGTCGAATTTAAAAGACATTGAAATACTGGGCTGTGAGGTCGGTCAAAGTAAATTGTGGAATATTAGTGTGTCAAAATAAGAATAGTTGGTAAAAATGTGCGTGGGGGAATAAGGTAACCTGGTTGCCACTGTCACTACTGGGCCATTTCAACAATGAAAGCTGAATGACAGGTGCTGAGAGCTTAGGAAAAGGACTAGTTTTATAGTACGAAACGATGGAAGTATCAGAAGGAAGAAGAGTAGTTTTTTTAGTGAAGAAAGTTAAAATAAAGAAAGAAATTTTTCCTATTTCTTTTCAAAGAATTAGAAAGAACGAAAAAACGAACTTTAACTGTTGGGAGGAGATGGAGGGAGGTGGGATTTCCTACTGTTGAGATTGGGCCACCACTGTTTTACCCTTTTTGGGTAATAAAATAAATTTAAAACTCATGTAAAGCCGCACAGAACTTACACGTGATAGAACAAAAATGTGGCAGGAATGGCTTATGTAATGACATCATAGAACAAACAAACAACCCTTACCTTGTATTTGGACAATTTTAGTGCGCATTAGGGCCAACATCAAAAATGCCATGACGACTATGCGATCAGTGCGATCAGTGCGACTTTTGCGACTTTTGCGACTTTTGCGATCATCATTGTAATGACGGTGGTTGGTACGAAAGTGTACGAGATAGGCGAGAATATAGGATGATAAATGGGTTGTCGTAATCAAACATGCAGTAATGTCAGTATTATTATTATTGTAGAGGCTTTTAACTGGTGCCTAGCTCATGAGTCTCTCATGTTGTTCAAACAATTTCACTTTTGTGCGATATTGCAAACTTCGCCATAACTCAATGACTTTACCGTTCATTCGTATAGCGTGATTGAGCAGTTATTCAGGTATAATGAAAAGTCTGACAATCAATGATTTGCTGGTTTGACTTTGCTTAGTTATTTCAGTTATTAGACTTTCATCTACCATAAAATGAATTGCTAAGTAAATAGATCAAATATGAAACTTCAACCATTTTTAATTATTTTCGCTATTATACAAGTAAAGCTTTACAGTTATTGCATCTTCAGACTTTCAGTAGCTGAGCATTGATATGATGCTATTTGTGTGAATATTGGATCATGTCAAGAACTCTGTTTCTAAAAGACTCGATAATAATCCAGACTCTGTTGTATCCATCTACATGCTCATTATGTGACATGTCTCTAATTACCATTATCTAAGATTGGATGAGCCTTGGGAATCAGATACATTGTTGGGCTAGATAAGCCTCAAGCCTTTGAATCGACCAACAATTCCAAGGTTGGTGATTTTGATCCAGCTCATTTTAGGAACAATCTCATGCTCTCAGCAAGCCATCCAAGAATCCCAACCATGAAAAAAAAAACATACCATAGGTAGCTCGAATCATGTTATATCTTGTTCAACTTTACGTCCGTTTGAAAGTCAGATTCGGTCCAAATGCCAGTCAATACAATTGCAGCGCCCATGATTACCTTCTACGGACCCAAACGCTGGCTATCTGAAAAGCTGTTTAAAATAAATAAACTGTACCATTTCATTATCTATGCAAGAAGGACGAATCTCATATAACAAATACCGCGTTTGTTGAAGTCGAGAGGATGAAGAAACAAAAAAGAAGGAGTGACCAGAGATGACTAGAGATACTTTTTCGCCAGGGCCCTCACTTTCTGATCAAACACGGGGCTCGAAATCGGCTGATTCACAAAATAAAACGGCGACAACAGCGTTTTCACATACAAGTCATAAACATCGCTGAAAAACTGGCGGATGGGCTCTTCGTTGCGCGTCTCGTGCAGCAGCAGCATCTTGACGTTCCCAGCCGTCACAAACGCTGAGATCAGATACTCGTAGAAAGTGTCAACGGCTTTCAGGTATAAAGAGGGCGTAGACCATTGTACGTCTTCGACTATGTCCAGCGCGGAGTGGAGAACAAATGGGTTGATCTCTTTCATCTCGGGGGGAAACTATTGTGCAGAAGTTAGCAGGGGACCGCGATAATGTCAGACTAAAGAAAGACTTACCCTTGAATTGCCATCGCCACCTTGTCTGTATGTGCCAAACTCAAGTTCGTAGATGGGGGTGTCTTTGGTGCCAATGATGGCCAGGTAGTACGACATGGTGGAGCTGTGGTGATTCTTGGAAATGGACAGCGCTTACAGTTGGGAGGATGTGAGTGTGTCTGCCACATATCTTTTCAACTATGAGCAAGAACTTCCCTACCATATTGTTTACAACACTGATCAAATTCAAAACTTTCAGTATTGTATGGACTTGATTTGATTAAAAGATTACGCTGAGATAAACAGCTTGGATCTTTTAACAAAAATGTGGCCGTTCATAATGCTATCTCTATTCTATATCTTTCAGCTTTCAGTCAGAACTTATTGTTGAAGATGCTTCAGCTCATTGCCCTTGAAAAAGCCGCTTAATATGAGCGCTTATTATACCTTCATTGAATTTAGTAGCTGATGCCTTTTTGTAAGAGCACAATTCTCCTGAATCAGATCAAGTAGGCATGTTTGTTTCAACATCGCCAGCCAATTCAAGTCAACTTAACAGTAGGGGTACATTAAACAGACCAGCACATGAGAAATAGATGTTGAAAAATTTCAAATATAGAGCGAGTTGCAGTGGAAGCAATAGCAAAATCCAATTCTTGGTAGTAATAGCTCAGGCGTGTGAGAGCTATTATCTTAGTGCAGGCATGTGCTTTAGATTATATTAAGCCATTGGTACGTAAAACTATCTTTAAGATCAACTCTTGACGTCACTGTTGACTATAACCTATAAGCTTTTGAAAAAGTTTTTAGTCAAATGCAATACTAAGCTCAAGCGTTTTGAATCGGTGATGGTTCAAGTATTTATTCAACTCCTGCAGCTGCAGGGGCACAAATTATTAATGGGTGAACCAGGATCAAGAACCGTTGTACATTTATAGATCTTTTAGGAGCGGCAATTATACAGTAATTAAACTTTTAATTTGACTCTTGTTGATACAAAATGACAAGATAAAACAGTAAGTTGGATGCCTACAGGTAGCTTTTTGAGAAGAGGTGTTAATTGGCCCGAGACTCTCAAAAACCGTGCAAGCTGATGGAATCACCAACATAGGGACTTACGTACATTAAAACTCGTATTTAATTAATATAACTTCTATTATAAGGTTGAAGATCATGGAAAATTCAATTGAACCTGCAAGGTAAGATCTAAGTTAGTCCCTTGCTTGATTCACCCTCATTTTTGAGCGACACAAATTCATCAGGGATAGACGTATAACTCAAGAAAAACCTCAGTACTACTATGTATTGTGAAAAGCCGTGAGAGAAGTTCTCTACCCCCAAAATCTTGCAGCACTTGTAGAAAAAGATCGATCATCAACCCTGTCGAAGCTGCACTTCACGGGTTGCAGCACTTTAAAGCCCTGTACTTTATCGTGGGCAAGCAGCGTCTGCATATAAAAACCACAGCAGGATGCTTAAAATGTTTCAGCTGTGATGGTCTCTAATTTTAATTATTGTTTTTTCCAAGGTTCAATGTGCCTGGTGGAGGCGTATTATTCATGGAGTTCAGCTTTCATTTTATTATTATCGCCAATATGAGACAACCATGAGATCGATGCAATATGAGATCTTAACGTTTGTGCCCACTCCACACTCTATTTTCTTTTCCAGATGAATCATGATCTGTTATTATTATTTTCGTCTCTTATGTTTTTTCTTTTCTTTTCAAAAGAAATTGAAGTCTATATAAACTGGATCAAATGGTCTGTGAATGAAGAAAAAGGAGGAAATCTTTTAATACAGGACAATAAATATTACGTATCTGGCGTAACAAACGAAAACATACAAAATAAACCTTGAAAAGAGAAGAGAGCAGAAGAAGACAGAAGCGATAGAAAGAAAAGAATCCAGCTCAACCATACACCGATGGCAATAATCATAAACAGCATAAAACAAAACCCCGACGACCTGAAATTTCCCGCAGAAGAAGAGGAGAAAACATGCAAAAACAATGCCTCCGACGAAATAAATAAAAACAGCACGGCCGAGCCATGGTTCCGTTTATTCACATCACATCATCAGCATTTGCGTTCTTCGCTTTTCAACTTTAGATGACCGACCCGGAGTTTCGCTCCCCAGAATCTGCATCATACTCCTATACTGCTCATACTCAGGACTCATCGCATCTGCGCCCGCTCCTGAGCCAGATCCAGATCGTGACCCCGAGGGGGCGGCAGCGGCAACAGGGGATGAGGCGTCCGCATGCTTGGTACAGTAAAATACGCCGTCAAGGGTCACCGACAAATAACCAGTCTGGGCCACGTCCAAAACGTCGCCGCAGTCGCCGCACCGAACACACGACCGGTGGTACCGCGACACACCGTCATCGACGCACTCACCCTCAATGCCGCGCCCGCACGTGCGGCACAAGCTCTCGTTCTTGGTGTGGTAGCATGTGTGGCACAGCGGCTGGTCCTCCCACACGTAGAACTCGGAGGTCGAGAAGGCGGATGCGGCAGCGACAGCCACAGATGCCCCGCGCTGGAAGTCACGGGTCCCGCAGTCGGCGCAGCAGAAACATGACCGGTGCCAGCGGCCCGACAGCTTGCCGTCTTGAGAAGAAACAGCTTTGCCAACGATGGGCTGGGCGCACCCGCGGCAGGGGCCCTTTTGCTTGGAGGGGCGGCGGCGGCGGGGCGGCGGGTCCAACAGGTGGATGGTGTCGTCTGTCTCGTCGCGGGGCAGGTGGGCAGACTGTTCAGACATGAGAAGCGTGGTTGTGTCTTTGGATTTGGGAAAGTCCAGGAACGAGATGTTGCTAGGCAGTTGAGGTTCTGGTGGAGTGATTGGGCTGGCGAGGTCTTGCGAAGATGAAGAGGCAGATGCTGAAGATGAAGACCTTGAAACCAAGTCAGGTCGTTCTTGCTGCTCGGGTACGCTTGGTTGCTCTTTCTCGCTTGGCCAATTGGTTGAATTCGGCGTTGTTGCTCTTGCTAGCTGGCCCTCGATCGACGATGGTTCTGGAAACACGGACAATGATGGCGACAAGTCCAATGGTTTGGGGGATGGAGGTTTGTACTGGGCAATGGACTGACCTGGTGGTTTAATATTCAGCATGAGCGCTGAGGCAGGCGTCATCGTGGTTTCGCCATGTTGTGTGGCCGCGGCAGCCGCAGCCACTTCCGGCGACGAGAGTGGAGACCAGGCATTAGGTTCCAAGCTATCAGTCTTGGTTCCACTCAGGCGGGGGCTGTCTGTTGGCGCTTGTCCTGGGCTCTGGTCTACAGTACTGTTACGGCTGAAATCGTACTGAATCACTGAGCGGGTAGGAAAGCGACGCTCCTGGACCTGCTGCGGGCTCATGTCATGGACGGGGTCGTGGGTGATAGAGTAGATGGAAGAGGCTTTGGACTGAGGTCGAGACGCCCTCAAGTTGGGCGTTTTGGGTTCAATGTCTGCCATTACTAACCCAGATGGGTAGGTGTTGTCGTTTGGAGGTACAGCTGCTGCGAATTCCGGATACTGTCTTGCAGAAGGCTCGGGAATTGCAGGTGCCGGAACTGGAGCTAGTGCTGGTGCAGATACTGGTGCTACCGTTGGGACTGGGGATGGGGAGGGTGCTGGGGCTGGTGACCGTGCGGGTACGGGTGATGGTGTTGCTATTGGCGGAACTGGCGTCTTTCTCCTAGGAACGAAGTCACTCATAAACTGGTCGTTTTCCTCTTCTGAGATGGTCGGATGCTGGATATTAGGGCGGTGTGACTGTGCTGACACGCTTCTCGATATTCTCGACGGCGCAAGGTCTCTGCTCGCATTGCTACTGCTTCGCATCGAGTTCTGCGACGCGGCTCTACTATTTTTAGTTCGGGTGGACGTGCGACTGCTGGCAGAGCTTCGAAAGGACTCGGCGTATGTTGGTGACGTGGGCGAGGTACCTTCTTTGTTGACATCAAAGCCGGCGCGCTCGTAGACGGACTTGACGGCGACGCCGGGCAGGAACGGGGGGAAGGCCGAATCCAGGTTGCGGAATCGTGGAGCGCCTGAAGTTGTAGACGACAGCATATTATAGGGGGTAAGCGTTGGACGTAGGGCGTCGGGACGTTAGGTATTAACAAGGCGGGTCTATGTCGGTAATTTATGAAGGGATATGAATGAGAGTAAATTGTCAAAAGGTCGAAAAAAGAACGAGCGACTAGAAAGGTGTTTCAATGGTTCAAGGGGAATTAAAGAAAAGCTGTAGGCATTAAAGGAGTGCAGAGAGATACGAGGTGGGATTAATTAGGGGTGTGTGCCTAAACAGCTAAGCAAATAGATGGTGATTAATGAAATTAAGGAGCAAACGAGTGTCAAAACCTTTGAAAACGAGAGTAAAAAGAAGGGAAAGAAGAATTAAACGAATGAAGATATTATTATCATTGAAGTTGAGATGGTGGTGATAGGAGGTTTTCAATTTTTTTTATTTAATTTTTTTTTTATTTTTTTTTTTTTAGATATTTTTGGCATTAATTTGCCAATCGACGCGAAATTTCGCTCGGGACTAATTAGGCAGTGCGGCTTATGAGCTCATGCAGATGAAAAATACTAATTAGGCTGAGTTTGTGCCTAATTAGGGTTGAATCTGCAGTTGGATCTGGGCTTTTACCAAACCTGCGTAATGGCCGAGTAAGGAGACAAAATCATTTTAACACCAGAAAACACAAAACCATATAGATATTGATATCCTTTGTGAAATTTATATGAATCCAAGTAAGATAAACCTGCAAAATTTGGACATGAGCATGACGATAATCGTCAGTTCTTAGCCAGAAAGGACGCTGTGGCGGTGGTTGGTTGTGTTCGTGATGATAGTTGACAGCTGCTGCTTTTCAGGAGTCAAAAGTACTTGCAGACTCAATAATACTAGTCTGGGCACATTGCTTGGAAGTGCACTGCTCATGACACCTGCCCAGGCCTAGAAGTACTCAAGCAGAGCTCCACTTTTCATATGGATAGAACGTATTAATTTCTGAGGTCTTGGTAGGCAGGCACAACATATCGTGACTAGAATTAATCGTCAATTGCTGGCTATAGCTACATGTGGTTTTGTGTCGTGTCTGTTCCACAGCGCATAGACACACCAACTTCGTTTGGGCATAGACCTGAAAATGCTAACCTTGTCTAAACAAGGTTCAGAATGGTCCCTTTCGAGTGCGCGCTCTTTGTTGAAATTTTGAGTTTCAATAAATACCGTTTAGCTCTCATATATTCGTTAACTGTTTCTTGACCTCCTTGATAAAATTAATGATCAGTTGGTTTGACACGACTAATTCAGACAATTGCCATGGTGAATGCAATTGATTATCCTACAATTGAGCCATAGCTCAATTGTCAACAATATCAATACACTAAGTTTAGCACTCTGCAACAGCACTTGGCTGGTAGTAGATGAGCGCAGGTATTGACATATATGTTTCAAACGGCTACTTGTGTCGTACGTCACTCATGGCAAGTTTTCAATTGCTCATATTAATGATTTATACGAGATCAATGGGAGACAATCATTCCGGCGTGTTTCTAGCTAGTTCAAGGTTGTTAACCTCATTTCTCACCTCACCTTCTTGCTTAACCCAAGGCACCACTTTCCATGCATACTTACCTGCTTGGCCATGCCGACTCTGCACTGCAACCATTTGATCATGTTTTTTTTTTGTTGTTGTTTTTCGTTGTAGCCCATCTTAAATTTGGCTAAATATGCCTATGGTCCAAACCTGGCAGGACAATTTCCTGAACAAGCCGAGTGAGATATATAGGCCTATATATGTCAACTGTAGTCTATATCTGGGTGAGCTCATGAGTAGGTCTAACAAGTGCACGTCGTTAGCAGCTGAAGTACTGGCACTAGGGTGTTGGTTCAGGCGGTTTGTAAAGCTTGTCTCATGAGCAAGAATCTAGCTAGTAGCTAGTGCCTAAGTTAGACCTCGCCTAAATTTAAATGTTCCTGGCAAACACAAACACGATGGCTTACTTTAAACCCTTGCAAATTCCAAGAGACCGGATTGAACTATTAAGGTTTTGTGTTAAACACGAACTCTCAGGTCCACCGTAAGAACGCCAGGTAATTAGGCTGTGTAGCCAAGAGGTCAAAGTCGCTTTGTTCATTTAGAGTTGCAATGGGTAATGCTTGGATCAATGCTAAGACTAGTAGGGCTGTTGTAACCAGGACTAGGATTTAGCCACCACACAAAAATTTATACAATTGTTCAAAATCGTCGCGCGTTTCTAGTTCAAATTGAAAATTACATCTATTTAATGCTCTAATAAATAACAAAATCTATGGCCCCTTGTCTACTTGGGATGTGAATCTGCTGGCATTTCGAAACCAGGCGCGTCCATATCAAACTCGTCCTCAGGGTCGTCCAAGTAATTCTCCACGGCTTCCTGCCCATCGTCGCCTAGTTCAAGATCAGTGTAAGTGATGGTGTCCAGGCCCTCGGCACGCTCTATAGTTCGGATGTAGATTGTGTATGCCGTAGCCGTGCCTACGGTTAACGCAACTAGCACCGAAATAATGTTGATGACCCTCGACGTACCGTCGGTTTCCATGCCCAGCCGGGCGATCCGGTCTCCGATGAAAATGTGCATCATTAGTTTGGGTGATGTAACGAGCGTGGCCAGGACAAACTGGGGCGCAGTAACCGATGGGATACTAGCAAGAGCGCCGTTTGACAAGGAGTAAGGCAGCGGACATAGCCGGATCATCCAGAGGAGCTGGAACCCATCCGACTCCATGGTGCGCGTCAGTGCTGCAAACTTGGCGTTGCTCCGGGCCAGGCTCAAGGCGTAGTCATGGAGTCCATAACGGCACACCAGGAAACTGATAAGCGAGCCCACCACTGTGGCCAGCGTCAACAGCGGCCAGCCCCAGAAACCGTACATCATACCGCACAGCGACGCAAGCGCCGAGTACCCGATCAACGGTGGGAATGAAATAATACAGACCAGTGCAAACATGATGAGTGGTCCTGACTTTAGATCTTTCCAAGACTGCGCAAAGCTGAGCAGGATCTCAAGTACCTTGTTGTGGAAAATGAGAAACACCACACCTCCAGCCATGCCCAGAGTAAGGGCCAGCAGCACCAGTACCCGACGTAACGGGGACTGTTTGTAGTAAAACTCCCAAGCTTTGAGAGCTGACGTTTGTGTGGCGGTTTGGAGATCCGTCAGGAGCCGTTCAAACCTTGGGTGGTTCTGGAGCCACCGGATCTGACTTCGCATGGGGCTAGTTTCGTGGGTGAGCCCGTCCCGGGACGTGGCAAGTTGAACTGGCATCTATCTTTAGCACAAGCGACCAACAAAAGAATCCAAAAACGGGTTGTGGGTTGTATTTGTTGAGGCCAGCAAAGGGAAGGGGAGAGGGAAGGTAAATTTAGTGTTGTAGGGTAGTAGGAGGCAAAAATTTGGGACATTTCGTAATACCGCAGCAGTAGTAGCATTTCACAGCCGCCGAAGCAGCTAGAGTCTGTTTGATTCAAAGATGGTAATGAAGATTTAGGGAGAAGGGTGGCACGAGCTCGTGTGAGGACGTTGTATTAGATCTGAGCTATATAGAATTTATGACAAAAACTTCAGTTTAGAGACAAGATGTGTTTTGAAACAGGCAGACATCGTCATTGCTCAAGTATCCTACTCTCTTTCAAGTTCTTTTTTTTTTTTTTTTTGTTTGTTTGCCTTCTGTAGAATGACATCAATGCCAGACCTGCAACCATCTTATGAAGATCTAAGAATTTTAATTGTTGATTAAAATAAAAAAAAAAAATAAAAAAGTTTCTTCTTCTTTTTCTTCTTTTTCATATCATAAATATTATAAAATCTCTTATCTATCTGCGCTTTGATACTATTCCATTCCGATTCTATAACGATTTCATTTATTGTTGATTGTTGGCACATGTCACGTGCGCGCCATTTCCATACTTTATCTCTAAGCATCTCTGACATAGCCCTTGGCTGGACACCGCAAGACCGAACTCAATTCGGTTTAGCTTGAGATGGCGTTGACAGCAATCGGTTTAAGAGAGAAATGGACTTAGCTGTAATGATTATGTAAAAAGCGATAGGACACTAATTAGCCATGGGTGCAAGCAAGTTCAATCTGACCTGCAGGGAACAACTACTACAGTTAACATCGGTTTGATTTTTGAAGATTCATGCTTATAAAGATGCCAGTGAGAAAACCAAAAAAGATCTTCCTGCTGCTAGGCCTATAGTTCAGTTAAAAGTTACTTAATTCTGTATAAACTTGAAACTTTGACACTTTTCGTACCTGCTAAACTAGGGTCTTTTGTGGGCAAGACTCGTCTATGACGTAGCCTTGTTTATAGTAATATATTTGTCTGTTCCATATAGTTTTACCTTTTGGCTGTAAATTTAAGTGTTGAGATTACATTGTCAATAAAAGTTACTATTGAATATTTACTATTAACAATACTATCTCGCTCACCCTCCCTCTCACTCTTTTCTATTAACTTCTACTTGAATATAAAAAAAACTATAAAAGGCACCCTATTTTCCTACTTTCTCTAATTCACATTATCCTTTCCATCTACCTTATTATTAAAATACGCTAACTTTTTCAATCATGGCTGAACTAAAGACCCATTTCACTGGCCTAGGCCCTCTTCCCCGCCCCGCGCCTAAACCTGCAGCGTCCGTCCTCGACCTGTTCTCGCTCAAGGGCAAGGTTGCTTCCATCACTGGCTCCTCCGTCGGAATTGGCTACGGTGTCGCCGAGGCCTATGCCCAAGCTGGCGCCGATGTCGCCATCTGGTACAATTCCCACAATGCTGACGAAAAGGCCAAGGCCCTGTCTGAAAAGTACGGCGTCAGAGCCAAGGCCTACAAGGTCAAGGTCACTGACCCCGAGGCCGTCGAGGCCGCCATTAAGCAGCAGATTGCAGACTTTGGCAAGATTGACATTTTCGTCGCCAACGCAGGTGTGCCCTGGACGGCAGGTCCCCTCATTGACACTGATTCGCATGACGAATGGAACAAGGTCATTAACCTCGACCTGAATGGCGTTTACTACTGCGCCAAATACATTGGCAGACACTTTCGAGATCAGGGCAAAGGCTCGTTTATCGCCACGGCCAGCATGTCGGGCCACATTGTCAACTTCCCCCAAATGCAGGCATGCTACAACGGAGCCAAGGCTGCCGTCCGCCATTTCTGCACGTCCCTTGCGGTTGAATGGGCCGGGTTTGCTCGTGTGAATACCATTTCCCCCGGCTACATTGCAACTGAAATTTCGGACTTTGTCCCGAAGGAAACCAAGGCTCAGTGGTGGCAGTTTACCCCCATGGGCCGTGAGGGCGAGGTTCAGGAGCTGGTCGGTGCGTATCTTTATCTGGCATCAGATGCCTCGACTTATACCACTGGCTCTGACATTCGTGTGGATGGTGGTTACACTGCTCCTTAAGTAAACACTAAAAGCTTATTTATTATAATTTATTTCATTTATTGAATAGTTTTGACAGAATATGGCTGATGTGCCTGAAATCTGATTATATGACCTGCGTAGCATGATGGGCTTGATAGCAAACCATCCTTATATGGTAAGATACGCGTAAGTCATAAGGTGCAAGTCTTTTTCCATTCTCCCAAGCATTTGAAAATTTTAAACTCCTGGTAATCTCCAGTTGCACACATACTCTTGATCCAGCTACTCCTAAAGTATTTTGACCTAAAGTGCTCTTTATACAATAACAATGGCACGTTTACAAAGCAAGGGCAAGGCATCTTCAAAGAGCGTTGAGTCTCCCCGCCGAAGTCGGAGGGTGAGCGACCAGACTGAAGCCAAACCAAGCAAGAAAGCTATTCATGATGAGGACGAAGAAGACGAAGAAGAAGAAGAAGAAGGAGATGAAGTTGTTGATATTTCAGAAGATTCAACGCCAGATCTTATAGATCTCATTGAAAAGCGCGCTCCTTCTGTCGACTCTGACTCTGAGGAGGAAGAAAAAGACAGCGACGACGACGCGCCTGAAGAGGAAGGATTCAGCAGCGGCAAGCAAGCCGCGGCCGCACAAGACGAGCGCCGCCTAAAATCTATTGCAGCACAGCAAGCAAAAGACAAGGAAGCCCGACGAAAGAAGAACGAGGTCCTGCGAGAACAGAACAAGGGCAGCAAACGCGCCATCCAAAAAGAAGAAGCCAAGCGAAAGGTTCAAGAAGAAGAAGTGGTAGTCGATATTGACTCCGACTCCGACGATGCCGAAAATGATAATGACGATGATGCAGAAAGCAGCCTGCTGTCAGCTGAGCTGCTTCAACAGTTCCAGGCCGCGCAACAGAACAAGCACATCAAGCTCGACACCGAGGACGCCGAAGCCGCGGCTAAGGCCGCTGCTCAGAACGCCGCCCGCGCGGCCCGGCTTGCCAAGAAGCGCGGCTCTGAGGACGTTGTGGAACTCAAGAAGGGCCCTGTCAGCGTACAGGTGCTATCAAAGCGGACTAAGAAGCAGCGGGTCATGATGCCTGCTAAGGCGAGCTCGATGGGGGTTATGGACGAGTGGCTGGGCCGGAAAACTCTTGACCGCCGCCAGAAGGTGGCGCAAAACGTGGAGCATGCTCGCAAGCGGTAGACTTTGGTGCCCTTAACTGACTCCAGCATAAGCAGCAGCATAGACTTGGCTGCCCGCCAACCATAAGAGTGCAGCAGGCAGAAGAGAGTGTCCGTATTAGAGCATCAGAATGACCGAGGAGGAAAAAAATGACTGGTCGCGATTGAATATAATGATGCAATATCACCATAATTACTTTGTTTGTATTGTTTTTGTATTTGAATGGTTATAATCATGCCTATTTATTGATGCCAATAGCTTTAAGAAGCGAGAACTTTGAGTTCATGCAACGGCATACCTATGCCCGCCTCGCGTGAGATTGAGAGTTGATTGAATGGCATTCTGGTTTCGAGTGATATCAGCTTATGGGGGAGCATCTGGAATGCCCTGCTATTAAACCATGTCTGGGTTCTCTGTAGCTTCTCACATAACACATATATTTCATTGATTTATTTCTTTCATGTAGATGCCCAAGCAGCCAGCCGTACGTTTGGGTCTCCTCCAGGTTCAAACCCTGGCTTTTTTCAGATAATGACCCCCCCCCCCCCCATTATTGAGACAGAGGAGAGAGAGGGCCTCCATACATCCTATCAATTGTCATTGAAAATCATTGAGAATTGAATTTATCCAAAGTATTGCACAGTATTTTACATCTCAGCCCATAAGTCCTTCAATCTCGGCAGTAGACTTCCAGATCAATTGATGAGAACACCACTATGATTTGTATCACTTTTATAGCAATAACTCAATATGATATTTCTCCACCCAGACTCAGAAATCTTGTTTATAAAAAATTCCGGGGCGTTCGAATGGTAACTATGAACAGATGTGAGCCTGCACATTGCAACCTGCAATTGAGTTTGAAATTGAAGTCTAATCCGCTTGGAACGAAAGAAGAAAGATGGGGTTGTATTTGGAGAAGAACTACACTTGTCTCCAAATGATTGAGCAATGTGCATTGCCGGCTTGCCATCTCTTGAAGTGCTTGTAAAATTTGAATAGGTTTCGAGAGTAGGTTGATGATCGTTCAGAATTTAGGTCTTCAAAGCCAGCTACAACTATGCCAACCCATGAGTATAAACATGAAATGATGCTCTTAAGGTCAACATTTTTGACATTTCAACCTATTTCGAGCAAGATACAAAGTGTAGGTTCTTTTTCATTCAGTTGACTTTGTGGTTCATAAACAGCGTATCCATGCTGTCGAATAAGTATGTACTTAGCAAAACCCTGCATCCAACGACATCATCACTTCTATATCCAGGCACCAACATGGCATATACTAACCTCAACCTCCACTGATCTAGCTAGTGAACTAGGAATACTTCTACACTGTATTTGAAGTACAAGATCAACCATTGCAACAAAGACTACCAAATTTTAGCTTCTGACGTGTCCTAAGTTTAAAAATCAATCAATCCAAGTATTACCAATTCACAGTCTAAACACGTCTGTCTTGTTACGTATAAATAACGAAACCTCACTTTCATCCAATACAGAACTTTCGTTCCTTCCGACTCTCTTTTAAGCGGTGATTTTAACCTTCTCAGCTGTGTCTTCCACAAAAATAATGCCAAATTCCAGTTCACCCAAAACAAGACCTCTTGGTAAGTTTACTCAGAGTCAATGCGGTTCTCACTTGCTAACAAAATCAAGGGTACGTAGAGCAGTTCAGTGCTGCTGCACACGATCTTCGACAATACCACCGAGTTGTAATCGGCGGTTTCCTTCGCAATCCGTCGCTTGGAACGCCAATTTCAAAACCTCAGCTTCTGTCAGCTCTGCAAAAAGTGGTACCTGAGTTTCCAACACTGGCTTTACAGATTCATAAAGACCAAAATGATGTATACTCGTTTGAGCTGATGCCTGAAGTAGATGTGGAGAAAAACATTATATGGCGAGACGAGGAAATGACCGACGCAGACCTGCACAGGGTCAGACAGGCTTTGGTTTCGACACAGTTTGAAACTGTCGATCAAATTCCTGCCTGGCGTTTGATGGTTTCGCCTACGTCTGGTGGATCCCATGTATCTCTCTTTTTTCACCATTCTATGCAAGATGGCACTTCAGCCGGTGCAGTACTCTTTGCGATCCGAGACGCGTTGAACCTGCCAGTTGACAACCCAACTTCCTTGATCAAGATTCCCGAAACTACAGAGATTCCTCAATCTGTTGAGCACTACATGGAGTTGCCTGTAACTGAAAAGGGCAAAGCTGAATTTATAGCTGATCTGAGCAAACCTTCAGATCTCGATCTCTGGAATGGCGGAACTATTCTCGACACGACCGACTTTTCACCCTTCACACAGGCCGTTCTGCGGACAACGTCTGCTCAGGAGATGAAGACCTTGCTTGCTGAATGCCGTAAAAATGAAACTACAGTTACTTGCTTTCTTGTTGCAGTGATGCTGTATGCAATTGACCTTGTTCTTGGTGACGATGCCCATACGAAACTCCTGGCCACGGTGCCTCAGAACTTGAGAGACATTGTAGCCAAGTCTGCTACAATTAAACCGAGTGAAAAAGTATTAATGGGCGATTTTGTCAATGCTACACTGGTTCCTTACGCGCGAGTATCTAGAGATAACAAATCAGTGTCCCTAGATCATCTTTGGTCTGTTGCACGATCAACTCGCCAGCTTATTCAAGAAAAGGCTCTCAATATTACGACTTCTACCGCTGATCTGGGCATTGCATTTATTCCATACCTGGGATGCACTGTTCTTGAGAACCAAAAAAAGCTACGCACAAGCGGGGCGCCCCGATTCAACAGTTGCGAGGTCTCCAGCTTGGTCCTACCTGGTGCCCCACCATCCCCGACTTCTGATCAATGGGTATTCGAGAACCCTGTATTTATTCAAGGCAACGAAGAAAATTCAGCCATGTCGTTGTCAGCGATTGGGTACCGTGGGGGCGACCAAATCATGTCGTTTACGTGGGCGTCTGAGAGTTTGAATGATTCAATTGCAATAGGCGTTGCTGATACTGTGAAAGAATTGATTGCAAAGGTGGTTGCAAAAGCAAGCAAATAGACTAGAATAACACGGGTAGTTATGATTCGTTCCTGCTTGTTTCCAGCAACTACGCATTCTTTGGCTTTAGAGGTACGTACTTGTAGATAAACATGTGAAGATTTAGCAAGTGCTTGTCTTAGACGTCAATGGAATTTGAATCAAATGTGAATCAACTCAGTTTCAACATCGCAAAGATGCGCAATGGATTGAAACCTGAATGAACAGTAATTTGGACCTTGTATGCTTGACAATGGAATCTTCAGGTGCTGCATGCTGTGTTCTGTAAACTCATTGATAACAAAATAAGTAGAAGGATAATAAAACCCGAATTGAATCTCATATCCCCCATACCACTTACATTTGTCTTCATCGTCAACACCTCTCACTTCTACCATAATTCTTGAACATTTAATTCCTTCCTCTTGAATTGAAACTTTTGTGAGCCATCGACGCATGCAAAAGGCCGAGTTATTCGACACGCGAGAGTAACCGACGTTTATTGACCCCAAAGTTGAGGGTTAGGACGACCCCGTGACCATTGATCTATGTGCTGCCGAGAATCTCCAGGCATTCCAAACTCAACTCAAATGAAATTTCTCTACTTTTTATTTGTTCCTATTTATTGAATTATTTTTCTTTTGATTATTTCTTTCATATTATTGTTCAGAAACACAGAATGGCTGCTGCCGTTACTTCGACGACTGCAAAGGCCTTGAAGAGCACGTCTGAAAAGACGTCGAAACTCCTCGCGCATTATGCCCGGTTCGCTCCAACAGCGTTGTCGCTGTCCCAGATGGCCCAGTTTGGGCGTACGGCAACCACTGCGACGGCCTTTCGATCCGCGCAGTTCATGGCAGATGAACTGCCAGTCAGACTAGCACACAAAGTCAATGAGCTCGAAAACCTCCCTCCAGGCCTCTTGGAGACCCCCAGCATTCAGCGTGTGCTTGGGTGGTACGTCCAATCGTTTGAAGACATAACCCGAATGACGGAGTACGCAAAAGAACGAATTCCACAAAAAGTCAAGGCAGAATTGTTAGAATCCTCAAGCCATACCTTGAAGATCCCTAACCGACAGGTCACGCCTCAGGTTAAAGAGAAATCATCGCCATCGTTTTTCGGCTCACTCAAGAATCGCTTCCTTAACGGATTAACATCACCTCTCGCCAAATATGACGGCGACCAGCGGTGGCCCGGCGAAGTCTACGAGTACATGGCCGAGTTCACGAAAACTCTTCATGAAGTTAGAACTAGGCATGACGCTGTTGTGACGACAGTGGCTCAGGGAATTCGTGACTACTCCACAAAACTCCAAGCCGATAATCGGCATTCGCGACGAAAACAAAGAGAGATGGATTCTGAGATCTCAGGACAATACATTCAAAACTTTTTAGACCGCTTTTTCATGTCAAGGATTGGCATTCGCGTGCTCTTGGCCCAGCAACTGGCACTCATGGAAGGCAAGCACGCGAAGGACCATGTTGGCATCATTTGCATGAACACAAACATTAAAGATACGATTGAGCATGCCGTTAAACTCGCACAGGAAATCTGCGAAGATTGGTACGGCCTCTTTGAGGCACCCAAAGTGATTGTCCAGTGCGACAAGGATCTCTCGTTCATGTATATTCCGGCACACCTGTCACACATGATCTTTGAGATTGTCAAGAATTCACTGAGAGCAGTCGTTGAGAAGCATGGCCTGGATGCTGACCCCAGTAGCTACCCACCGGTAACGATTGTGGTAGGTGATGGATCTGAAGATTTTACAATTCGCATTAGTGATAAAGGCGGTGGCATTCCTAGATCTGTTCAGAAGCGTGTTTGGCTATACAATTACACAACAGTTGAAGACGCTCCTGACATCAGCGAAGAGTTCAGTGAGCCCATGATGAATGCTCCAATGGCAGGATTTGGCTATGGATTACCCATCACACGTCTCTATGCGCGGTACTTTGGTGGCGACGTTATTCTCCAAAGCATCGAGGGATATGGAACCGACGTTTATATGCATCTCCATAAGCTGAGCACTCGCGAGCTTATCTATTGATTTTACATAGGATGTAATGTAGCATTTTCATAAATTGACCATCATCACGAAGAAGACACTCTGCGATTGCTGGTGTTGGTGCCAATGCTGGTGCTTGAACTCACTCGACTTGGGGTGGTAGGTAAGCTAGGTTTGCCTTTTGACTGGACCAAGCTTTGCATCAATCGCAGCCGTGTCCGTGCTATGGACTCCCCTGTACCAATAGCATTCATACAGAGGTAATCTGTAGTTGTTATGGTATTGGCCGTCAGTTGAAGCTTTTCCAGCGTCTCATACGCTGGTAGCGACGACATTTGGGGATTTGTGTAGGTGGTGGAAGTGGGTGATGGGAAGAGTCTTCGTTTTGGTCCAATCACGTCGAATTAAAATCCCAATACACAATCAAATCTTTCAGAACTTCCCTTTTTCTCATTCCCTACCAGCAAGCAGCTTCGTCAACATTGTCCATCTTGTCGTCGTAGTAGTCGTCACGCATATCTCTGCCACCCATTCATTCATACATTCATCCAAATTACAATGATCTCTGCGTCTCGAAGCTTAGTCTGCAAGTCCACCATTGGACGCCTGTCAACCAGCGCCAGACTTTTCTCAACCACCTTCACCACACAGCAGTCCTTGACGTTTTCTGAGGAGCACCAATCCAACGCCATCAAGAACCAGTCTCCCAATCGAGTCGAGACCTGGGCCAAGTCCCAGAAGCCCCGATCTGAGGCACTGACTGGCCCAAGAACTCTGCAAAGAGACCTCGAAGCCCAGCCCCGACCATACGCTGCCATCAACCTCATTGCCCAAGAACCCGTGCGATTCCTGCATGACAACACTGCCGTCTGCGATGGTGGCAGAGGCGTCCAGGGCCACCCCAAGATTTTCATTAACCTCGACAAGCCTGGCACTCATGCTTGCCAATACTGTAAGTTGCTTGATGTCTGTCCGTATTTTGAAAAATTGTCTAACACACCCATCCTTAGGCGGAACTAGATATGCCAACGAGCACTTCCGTGCAGAGATCGAGGCTGCCGAGAGTGCCTAATGCCCCTGTTTTTATTTAAATGCTACACCTCATTACATTCTTGATTTCATTTGTTTGGACATCCTTCATCTATTCGTGTTCGTAGATTCATGATTAAAAAATATAAAATACTTGAAAACTACACTCTCTTCCCAATTCTTTTCACACACGCCAGAATGCGCCAACCAGAGTTGGATTATGACGGGACAGGGCAAGAACAGCCAAGGTCTAGGCCTGGTTATAGAGACAGATGGGCATGTTCCAGAGGTGGTGGATCTGACAATCCACACTTTGTGATTCTAACAGAGGTCGAAGCTACCATTACAATTTCCGACGTCAGTTTTGCTAGTAGCTAGAGATAAACCGAAACACCCTGGGGTTTTGTATGCTAACCGAGAGCATGTTTAGATTGAGTCAGTACTATCGCTCATGGGCCAGTCTGCGGACGTTCAAATACATCCTAATCTTCCTGGCGCCGCGGTTTTGGAGTTCGCGACATATGACGACGCTCTAGAATTCACCAAGAGCTACAGGAATATTGCACTTTCTGCAACTTGCAATGCAGTAGTACAACGTGAGCCTTGCCGTAGGCTACCACTAGGTGCTGATACTATACGTCTAGACGGGCTGTCAGATATTGGAGAAACGCCGACAGCTTTACTATTATTAAGAAATCTCCCTGCCAGTCTAAGTGAGGCAGGTCTTTTTCAGGTGCTATGTGATCGAGGGTTTAGTCCTTCTCGAATACTTTTGATCCGAAGTAAAGATTTACTGAGTTTAGCTGCTGGAATTGGATACGCTGAGTTTGGGTCTATTGAGCTTGCAGGAACAGCTTTGCACAGCATTGAGCACAACAGCATAGAGGGCATTCCAGATCTTAAAGCTTCATATGTATCAATGGGTGCATTTGGAATTGCTGAGTATCCATACTACGATGCTTTTAAGTCTTCTGGTGGTGTAATGCTGCAATACTCTAACTTGGATTATTTTGTATCAGAGTATCCAATACCGACTAATTCAGACACCGGGGTGATCGCATCAGGCACACAAGAGGTCACAGATCCTGAACCTCAACAGGCTTCAATTTCGAACCCGCTGCATCAACCTTCCAAGAAACGCAAGGCACAACCGGACCTTCCCTCGTCATTCCGCAAAACCCTTCAAAAATGGCAAACCAAGCATTCAGAGTTGATACCTCCAACTCAGCCAACAGTTTCGACGTCGGCAACACCGAAATCTTACGCAGACCATCAAAGATTGAACTGCTATTTATGCAATCGACATTTCACGTCATCTGATAAACTGAATGCCCATGAAAGGGTATCTGACCTGCATCACTTCAATCTTGATTATAACTCAGAGGGTTTGGACAGAGCCAACAAGATACACGCTGCTCTTCTTCCTACAATTCAGAAAGATTGAATGACTGCCATTATTTATTATCCTACTTTTTTTTTAAAAAATCATGATTATCTGTCTAAATATCAAAAAGTTCTGCTAGCAAAGCGTCCATTAGCGTATATACAAGATGAGCATTCAAGATCTCATTTTGGAACATATCAAACACATGAGAGCTCGCATATCTTGAGCTAGCACTTCCCACAATCTTGATCGAGGCATCTCGAATCAAGGTATGAACAATGGCTCTCGCATCATGCTTGCATTTGAGTTTTTCCTGCTTCGTTCTCGCTGCCACGGGAGAGGCTTTTAAGGCACCGTCTGGCCAGATGGATGCAGTAACCTTCTGGATCAGTTCAGCCAAGTTGCCCTCCGTTGCAACATTTGCCATGGCCCCACGTATTTTCTTCTCAATGGTGCCACCAAGAAGCTGTTGCACCACAACAACCACAGCGCGCCCACCTAACCAACTGTTGCGCGACAGCCCAAACACTTGTAAAAAGAACTCACAAATAGGCTGCACAAAGGGTCGAGTACCAGATTCAGCCTCTGCCTCTGCTTCATTCAATTCAGTGACAATGCTTTCACTCATGGCAGCATGGTCCCCATCATAAGGTTGGCCACCAGCTAGTCCAGTATCTTCCAGTATATTCACAACGCTGGGAAACTTGCTGTCGGACAAAGAATCTTTTGAAAATGTTTCAGAAGAAAGAAAAGCGCGGAACCCTTTACTGCGGCAAACTTCTGGCAATTCCAAGAGCTCACCCAGATACTTTTGTAACGCAACCTTACGTGCATCCACAAATGATTTCTTCTGAAACTTCAAGACAACGCCCTTCTTAGGGAAATGAAGCTTTTTCACAGCAGGAAAGTTGGCTCTTAAATAGTTGTGAAGCTGTAAAAAATGGGTATACCGTCTTGACACTACCCATCCAGCAGAAACATTTCCATCGGATGCACGTCGTTCCACCTCGATGATATACGACACAAAAGTATGACCATCGGGATCAGCCGTCCGCATGTATGATCGGATGTGGATACTTGACCTACCGTACAAGCTATTGTCGCTTTCTTGCACAATGTATTGCTGCCGTTGAAACTCCTTACGCTGAAGGTCCT
>JAJMHO010000033.1:0-57461 GCA_030566085.1 Geotrichum histeridarum
TTTTTTTTTTTTTTTTTTTTGGTGGTTGATCTTTGAACATCTATCAAATGTCAATCTCAAAATGGGGACACATCAATATATATGATATGGGCATATATATGGGAAAATCAATGTATTCGGCCTGTTTTTACCTAGAATGAAATTCAATACTGTACATACTACAACAACAACAACATCAACAATTAAAGAAGAAAAAAGTGTCAAAAATTTCCCTTTATCTCCACTCATATATGACAATATTGATGACTTCCACCCTATATATGGACCTAATATCTAAGGCACATTAAAAACAGCAAAAAAGCACAGACAGGACAAGACAAGACAAGAAACAGATTTTTACAGGCGTTTTTTTTTTTTTTTTTTTTTTTTTTTTTTTTTTTTTTTTTTTTTTTATTTTTTTGCTTTTTTGTTTACTCATAATATTATATTACCAAGACCAAAAATAGCCCTGTCATTTCTTGTCATTTTCCCATCCATCTACCAATATATTTCCTATGTAGACTTCATCATCATCATAATCATCATCATCACAAGTAACAATTGCTTAAAGAGAAAAGTAAAGCAATAAAAGTCAAAGTAAAATCCCGCCTTTTTTACTCAAACTCGATAAACGCCCTGGCCTAGCCTCCCAGGTATACCCTCCTCCATCCCCGCCTAATTTCCAAGACATTTATTTTACTTTGAATCTCCATGGTACCGTATACCATATAACGTATATATCAATTATTTATACGTAGGGCTTTTTGTTTTTTTATATATTTATTTGTTTTTAATCACAAAAAGTGAACAAAAAAAACAAAAAACAAAAAAAAAAAATTAGAAAGTGAGACACCCTTGAGCAGCGGCAGCAGCAAGCCAGCCCTAAAACCTAAACAACAACCTATTCTTGAACCTTAATAGAAAGTTTTTGTTAATATCTGTTTAACTAGGCTACACAATCGAGAGAGACTGCGAGAGATTGAAACCCCCTACAGAGAGGATATACGTTCTTTTGCTTATGGGCTTTGCTGTTTTGATGGCCTGATCCGGAAATTACTTGGATAGGGCTCTTCTTCTTCTCTTGATCGGCCGGCCGTGCCAAAAGAAAAAAAAAAAAAAAAGGTTTGATCAAGGGCTTTTGGAAAGAGCCAAGAGCTCTAGAGAATACTGTAGAAAACACTTGCTGATCTCTCACGGCTGGTGAAAGTTGAGTATTTTGATTACTTTTCATTTTGCCACACAAACAACCAAGACATATATTCTCAGGAGAGAGAGAGAGAATTCAACCTGTATCTTGCAATGGATATGTATATCGAAGTAGGTAACTATCGCAATAATGATTTAGGTCTCTGACCGGCCGGAGATTGAAAAAACCCAACCGGAGTTGTAAACACAAGCAAGTTTTACTTCAAGAGTATACAGGGTCGACGCTCTGTCTATCCTACTTTGGAGATGGATATGAGGGGATCAATCTGTATACACTAAAGTTGTCTAAGATCAAAGTAGATGAGGGGAGTATTTTGTCTCAATTGAAGATACGTTTATTCTAAAAAAGCTGCCATATGAGAGGTGGGATATGAAATCTTGATTTGATATTATCAGTAAACATTATTAATTAGCGTATAGTTATTGTACATTGTATATACTTTTTTAATCTAACGGCGACCCAACACCGACACATACCAATATTAATATACCACCCCAATATTAAATATTAGTGAGATTTTGTTTTAAAAAAACATTCCAGACCACCCTCAGACAGGAGAACAAGAGGCAACGGCATGTACATGAGAGAGAGCAAGGTCTCTGATGAGAGCAAGAACTTGATCTTTGCTTCAGTTTGCCATCAAAACCCCTCTCTTCTCACCCCCAGCTGATGCTATCTACCATCTCACAAAAACCAATACCCTTGGAATCACATTCAAAAGACAATTTGAAGGAGTACATACGCAAGTTATGTGGGGAGTGTGCGTGTGTGAGTATGTGGTGGTGGTCTCTGCTCAAACATTACCCACTTCTTTTTGTTGTCAAAAAATCCAAATCCAATATTGCACACACACAATAAAAAAGATTGTCGATCTTTTGCCCAATATAACCAGAAAAACAGGCCTGCAATAGGCAATGAATAGAAAAAGGCATTCTGCTTGACAGTGCTGATCGCCTTAAATTTTCTATGACCTGTTTTTTTTTTTTCTTGGATTTTGCTCCTACTCCATGATCTGATCTTTTTTTGCCTTAGTTGCTATATGTCATAGTGAAAGCATGATGATTGCAGATGGTGGTCAAAGTGCTAGGAGATATTTTTTTTTGATGATATGCAAAAGTAATATGATATCACACTTCACCCCAAAACAATGAGAAAAAAATTTACCAAGAGTTTAGAATAAGGTCTCGAGGTCTCGAGGTCTCTGAGTTCAAGGTTTTGTCGAAATCTCGAGAACATACTTTTTTTTTTTTTTAATTCGCGGATCTACAGATTCCGCGGAAGATCTGTTTATCATGCCCCAGCCCCAGTCCCAGAACAGAACAAAGATCTACAAAATTAACTATAGGCACAAGGCCTAAGTCAGATGTTTTAATCCAGAAAAAAAAAAGCTTGTGTCCTGTTTCTTTCATGTGCTTGCACATTTAAAGACTACGGGTAGTGGCGTCACCGGAACGGTTTCCATGTTCCGGCTAGGCGTCGGCGTGTCGGATATTCTTAATTCCTTTTGTGTATATTGTATTGATAATGTGTACCGGTTTGGTTTTCTGGGTTCTATTGTTGTTGCTATTTGTAATATTGTTGATAGCTAGCTAGCTTGTCATTTGTAATTTGTCATATGCTCGTATTTGCTACTACTGTATGCTCCTCCCTGTGCCACATATACACTATTGCTCTCTTATAAATACCATTATGTCTATATATATGCTGTGCTCTGCTGTAAGCTGTATGGAAAGCCGCATTCTGCTGTAAGGTTATTTCTACACTCTTGCCTAAATCAGGTTCAAACAATGCCCTTTTGCCATCCCAGAAAAACAAAAACAAAAAAATAAAATATAAAATCCCCCAAAAAAAGAAATGTCCAGGGTAGGGTGGCAGATGAAGCGGAGGGAAGAGTAGTGGCAAGTTTGCCTGATTAGGCCATGTACTTGCCTATTTTTATCAATATTAGTGAGGCAGCGCAATTTGCTGTAGACCTAGGGCTTATGGCCTCGCCAAGCCTAAATGAAAAATAGAAGAATGTGGTAAGGGCTGTGCTCATACTAAATATTATGCTGCACAACGCTCATTACTGATTCCTTGATATGGGTCCCTTAGACATTTTGGACTGACTAGGGTTTGAGGGTGGGTAGTGAGCTATGACCCATCACGTGTATTTTATTTTTGTTACGTTACCATTCTGCTTTTTATCAGTCATCAAGAGTGAATGTAGGCGACTTGGCTATCAGTAATCTGAGACATTGGAGGGTCCTACATTTCTGATGGTAAGAAGCTTGATAGTAATCAAAGCAAAGCAAAGCAAAGCAAACTTCAATGTGGCTACGCTAGTGATAAAGTTTAAAGTACTCATTGAAAGGGGATTGATTACCGTTCCATCTCGGTGTAGTAAATATAGTGTCATTGACGGATTATACTTCAAAATATACTAGGCTATAGGCAATTGGGATTAGAGAATAAGAATGCTCGTTAGCTAATATTAGTGTTTTGACTAAAACCTGGAATAATTGCGGGATCTGAACTTGATTTGGGGGGATGCTGAGTTTGTATTATCGGTATTAAACAAAAAGCCGGGCGGCTGCTAGCTCATGTGAACATTGGTACCGATGGCGGATAGCTATCAAGTACCTCGACTATAGTCAAAACTTAAACAAATATTCGATCTAAATCGACATTTTGACTCGACCTGCTCATGAGCAATTGAGCAAAGCAAAAACAACACCAAGAAGGTACTGAGTGTCGCGTAGTTTACCTAGAACCGACAAGCTACTGATATCAGTATATATATCTATTGCAAATGACAGGTGAGCCCTGTATCTCGATACCTTCATCACTCATTGTCGTTAGAGTAAGCCCGATTTTGCTTGGCTTGTTGGCTTGTAGCTGTAGAAGGGAAAAAAAGAAGGCAAGGAATGGTGGGAATTAGGCTGTTTCTAGCATCTTTGAGGTGTTTCTAGGCTTCTGTGCCCTTTTTAGTAAAACTGCGTTCTATTATCAGGTTTTTTAAGTTTACAGAGTAGTAAAGTTGCTTTAGGGTCATCGGATGGAAGGACCCCTCTGATTTTTTTTTATTTTGCTCAGCCTAGGCCGGGCTAGGACGAGGTATACATATACACGGTCTAAACAAACTCAACTACCCGCTTATTATTGCGGGATGGGATACATGTATGTGTGGGCTAATCTTGATCGCTTAACAGAATTGGTAGTGCCTAGCTAGGGCCTACAGCAAAACAAAAACAAAAAAAGAGGACAAAGACACAATATTGAAAAAAAAGAGCGAGGGCGGCAAGAGTGCGGCAACCATATGCAGGCAGCATGCTTAAAACTAAGTGATGAGATGATGAGATGCTTTTAATAAGGGTAAAAAAGGGGAAAGAGAGCCAGTTGGACAAGAGTTGGCCTACTGATAAGGGAAAAAGGGGCCTACAGGCCTAACAAAACAACAGCGCTAGCTATAGCTTGGCCTGCCCAGCCCACACCAGCTGGGACTAGCTACTCTTTGAATTAATAATGATATGGCCCAGACGAACGGTCATTAGATCATATACCGATTTCAATGCCTGAAATGCCTTCTGTTTTAGGGGAGGAATGTTCTGGGCTTCCATGTATAGACTCTTGGATTCTAATGCACATGGGTCTGTGTTCGACACAAAGAACTTTTTTTCTTCTAAAACGTCAAAAATATTCAATACCAATGTATACTGGGATGTGCGTTTGTTGGTGGGCAATTTCTGTTCAAGGCATTGCATGGCCCCGCTGGGGAGGATGGGGGGACGTGTGTGATGGGCGATGGCGATGGGATGAGCAACGCAACGCCTAAAAAAAATCAAAATAGAAAACCATTAATAATACTGTTGTTTGGACCTGTAAAGACTGTTAATAATAATATAGAAGAAGAAGAAAACAAAAAGGGTCATCGGCCCAACGATGCCCCTGCGGCCCGCTTGGCCGTCCTTTCCTCCCCCAAGATTGGGTTCAAGTAAACGATCGAAACTACTTTGTGCGAGCTAGGTGCATTGGGATGAGCAACCCGCAATCGATTCACTCTAACGAAAAAGAAGGCCATGAAAAATGAATTCGATGTTGTCTCTTTCTGCTGTCTTGCTTGGTACTGTGAGTTCTAACGTCAAGCCAAGACCTGATGTCCAAGGTAAAGGGATCTCATGAGCACCCCCTAAAACATCACCAAATACAAAACACCAAGAAAACCGCAATCTTTTTTATCAAACCATCCCCAAAACAAGTAGAATCCAAGAAATTTTTCAATTTTTTAGGCTTGTAAGTCTTACCACTAGAAGGAAAGAAAGACAGTTAGAAACGGAAAAGTCCCGATGCGTTTCAATAATACCAAGCAAACCAAGCCCAAGACTTGGCTTTTTCATGTTTCGCTAAAGACCTATAGTTATCTTGATATCCTTTACTTCTCCATATATGGGCTATAGGCTTTGCCCGTCTGTAAGGATATATCCGCTCTAGAGATTAACGTACGTACGCCCGCCTTTTTTCAAAAAATTTTAATGCAACGAAAGAACAATTTTGACACTATATCCAACTGATTCCAGGCATAAATAGTCTTGAGGTGATCTTGAGCTGTTACTTGCTCCGTACTAAGAATAGTCTGTACGGTGTTTTACGGGGTTTCTATATACTATAGCTGGGGAAGCTATAGCTGCGCTAGAATGACATTTTAGGGGCTATACCGTAGGTCTAAAGCTTAGGCTACCTGTAGCGTCTAAACTCCAGTATTCCGCAATGCCGCAATCAATGCCGACGCCGATATTAATTATAAGCTAGAGATACGAAAAGAAAACCAAAAATCTCTGTAGAATGGTTTTGGTAAGAAAACGTATAAGTGAGATAGATGGCATATGCTGAATCGCAACTTTGCTATAGGCCTACTGCCTGCCTGCTTTGCCTGCTTTGCCTGCTTTGCCTGCTTTGCCAAGGGGCGTAAGGGCCTTGCCCTTCTATTGTGGATTCGGTAGCAGCGGCGGTAAGCGGGCGGGCGGCGGCAGCTCGCATCCATCCATCGCAAAAAACAAATAATTTGTTTTTTCATCTTGTTTTTAATATCCATCGGCCCCTATAATAGAGTTGAATTAAATTTTTGACAATATCATAATGCTTTCTGATGGGTTTTTACTTGGTTTTTTGATATAACTGTGTGAAATGCCCAGATATGTGTGGTTGTTAGACGCCATCTAGCTTGAAAGCTGGTTTTGTGAAAAATGGCTTAGGGATATTGATCGATGCATAGATTGCTTAGTATTGCTAAAAGCCAAGTTTTTTCCAAGCTTTTTTTTTTTTTATCACAGAAATTAATTCCCAACTTGTTTGTTCCCAAGTTTTCCACAATAGAGACACTACTCGCCTGAATAAAGAAATGAATCTAACGCCGCCTAAGCGATAGATGCAGAGCTTGGAACAGTGTAGCGGAAGCTTGGAAGCGAGAGGCTTAGAGGCTAAAGAAAACTCCCCTATAGACATGTATACGTAGGACAGACCCATGGCATTCCAATATGGCCCTATGCTGGCCGCCCCTCAGGCATCAGACGAGTAGAACCACATACCGCACATATATCAAAGGGGGTCATCTTCTCGCTTGACAGGTGGTCTTTATGACACATATTGTTAGTATACCTCATTGACATATTACATTGAATAAAAAAATAAATGCAAGGGCACAAACAGACACACCCGCTTGCATGTAATTTCCAGCACCCATCACCATACGTATTTAAAAGCATGACATTAAAAGGTAACCGGAAACCGGAAATAGCGGGGGCGAAGCGAATTCCTTAAAGGCGTGTGATTGTGTTATGTCTTAGATCCCTGCACTGCACCCGTCACAATCCAGTCATCCACCTCTTATAACAAGCTTGGCTACTATAGTCAGTGCTCGAGAGATGGATACAAAAAAATAAAATTCAAGGTTTTTGAACTCCCAGATCAGTTCAATTGAGCGCAAATGCAAACAACGCAATTCAACCCAATTTTAAAGTTCAGGCAAGCGAAGTAACCATATATGTATTCAAGATGGATAGATCGATGCCCACCTGCACACATGCTCACCTGCTCACCTGTCCAAGCTTTTGTGTATCGAAAAAAAAACAAGGCCAAGCAAAGATCTTGGTTCGAATCTTTTTGTTTGAATTAAGATGCTACAAGCCTGATTGTACTTGTTGCTGTAGCTAGACATGTGTAGTTGCTCAAAACTCTAATCTGAAAAGCTTTTTTGCTTGCAATTGATGGGAGTGTTCTGATGCTTGTGATGCGATAATATCGAGGCTATCTCTCAAGTGGGATGTGTGAAGCGAATGAAGCGACAATGCGGAGGAGAAGTTTTTGGCACGTTTGGTCCACCCTATGGTGTCTTTAGTATATTTACTTCAAACTCCAAGAAGAGCTTGAAACAACAACTGCAAAAAAAGCTTAAATATCAACTGAGTACGTATACTATAGACTCGGCCTAGCTTTAGCTAGGCCTAGAAGAATTAAAAACGATGGTGCTAAACGATGAAAATTAGGTGTGGGGTGGAAGCTGATTGGCGGATAAGCTACATATGTCACTTTCTCTATACATACATAATTCAAAACCTTTTTTTCTGTATGCTGTCTAGTTTATAACATACTGCAAGTACTATACTACTACTGTTTTACTGATTGAACTCAAGTGTTTTTAGGTCTGCTCGCTAAACTGAGCCCGTTCGCGATGATACGCTATGCTACTAGCGCGGTTATTTCAAAACCTTGGATATTTCAAGTCTTTGGTCAGTATTGACATCATAATTTTGTATTCATCTTGGCCTTGTATACACTCGGAACAAAACAATAGAAGCAAGAAAGCCCGTTGTTGTAAATGGCAGAAGGCATGCCTAACAGCCCGTAGTTTTACAAAAAGTACTAGACAGGACCAGCGCTAGCTAGCATGTGTCAAAGGTAGGTCTGTAGGTGGTACCTGTGTCTCTGGCCTGATCTAATATGTACAGAAGAGTTTAGGCCTACACATGTCCGAAACGCCTTGTCTGCGTAAGTTCAATATTGTCGACGATCTTCTCAATTAAAACTAGCTAGCTAGCTAGCTAGCGAGTGTAGCATAGTAATCAAGTAATCATACATAGGTAGGAAGGGGTGGAAAGAATTAATAAAAAAAATGGACTGATTTAAGCCTTTGAACTTACGATATCTGCTGATTTTTTTATAACGCACTAGCAGCTGGTGTCATAAAAGGTGGGTATTGTCAGTATGTACGCACTGTATTTATGCTAATGCATGCAAGTCAAAAGGCAAAAGTCAAAAGTCTCTTCTTTTTCCAGTGCTTTTGGACTAAATCGGGTTAAAACCCACCTTTTTTTTTCCCTATATGCCTATATATATGTCATAATCAGTTCACAATATATATATAAAGTACGTAAACGGTCCAAGTTCTAATTACCTAAAAAGGAAATAAACCATAAATTACACTGTACATGTACATGACATAAATCCTATTTATATAACAATGTACAAGGTTGGAAAGGCCAAAGCCAAGCGACAACCCAATACTACGCCACTACTCCATAATCACTTTGGCCAGGTTTTCCCTTTTCAAAAGTAATAAATTGTTATGAACGTATATTACTGTCACAATATAAATTTCACTATGCCTATCAAAAGGTGTAACTTAGTCAAGCGTTTTTTCCTATTTCATTTTAGAACCCTGTTATAATGGGCCTATTGACATTGACATTATTCTATCTTGGATATTGTTCTAGTCTTTTCTAGGGATATTCCAGCAGTTCTCTCTTTTTGATGCCATGTAAGCTTGGCCCTTTATTTTCTTTCGTTTATGGCAGGTCCTACTAGAGTGATAGTGGTGTTTTGAATTGGTATTTCGTTTTTTTTCTGCTCTTTTATCGGCTCGGCAACTTGCTTTATCGACACCCACAACCCAAAAAATGGAAAGAAGTAAAAACAGTAATACATGATCCACTTGACAAGAAGGGGAGACGAGCTTCTGTGACTGATGCTAGGTGTAACAGCTCAGGTTTATATCCCAAGTCTGTCTCAATATTAGCAGCATGAAGCACAAGGAACTATGCATAGTTTTGCAGCTTTTGAAGCAGAAGTAGAAAAAGAGCGAGGGCTTGTATCTGAAGTGCAGCTGCTTGGGAACGCAGCAGCAATTGTGCTGGATATGGCATACAGAGGCAGTCGATCTTGAGTCCTTCTTGAATTCTTCAAGTTGATTCTTTGCTTTACTTGTATTTACTTTACGGTAGTGACATATGATACGGGGATGGAGATGAGAGAATGCAAGTATATTCCAAGTCTGTTTGCAAGGTAATCGAAGATCAGTTCAATATTGGTTTTATTCACTATGCATGCCTAAAAGATGAAGAATGTAAAAATGCTCGAAAATAATAATATCTCATCTATATGCAAATGTAAGAAAATTTGGAAATAATAAACGATTAATGTCTCTCCTGGAGATCACCAATTGTTTGCTAGCTGAAGCCTTAGAGCAAATGTCTTGAATATCTTACTCAACATGTATGGAAAGTACACGGTATCTAGTACATTACAATACGATAGTGTGCGATCGGTGTTTGAGCAGAATGTGATACAGAACTACATCGATTCTGCTTTTTGTAGTGCTAGTGCCAATACCCAACCACTGCATCGATATCCCAAAGCTTAAAACCCCTTGAATGGCAGACCTCTCGTTATCATTATAAGACCAGGTTCATATCAAGTGTATAGTTCATATCGCTCTAATTTTAACTTTCGAGGATGTCTCTCTAGAGCTCTCTGGTTTTTGCAGGTGGTTGGGGTGCTAAACTCAAAAGCACTGATAATCGTTAACCGAAGACTTGTGCTACACTGACTTGAGACAAAGTGAGTCTAGCCTTAAGACCTAAGGTGTGAGGCGAGGTTGAGCTATTTAGCATTGAATAAATGGATATATATTTTAGTTTTCATGTACGCGTGACCATGATTGAATCAAAATGATTGCACAGATGTAAAACGATGCTGGGTTAAGAAGATGGTTTTGATATCATCTGCTTACTCCAGGTCTCAACGGTTTTTTGGCATCGTCACATTCACATTCAAACCATACTCAAAACCCTGTAGATGAACCAACACCAACAACCAAGTATTTCAATATAGACTTGCTTCACAATCCAAAGCTTAATCAGAAGCATGTTAACGTCACTGTCTCCGGATCTCTAGTCCGCTTTGAACAATACACAGCGAACAGAATCTACGACCAGCATACCTGGTAGTTGTGTACATGAACCGAGACACTCGCAAGGCACCTTTAGTAGCATTTACAAGGCAATTGCTAATGCATCACCAATACACTTGCTGAGGCGATGAGGCGCTGGGGCACTGGGGCACACACACACAGTATCGCAATAATTAAGCAAAGTTTTACATACTGTAATTGCTACAAACCCCAAGAATATGGAGACTAAGTTCAAGAATCTTGAGTTTCAGTTTAAAGGCATGGTCTGGAGTTTGGTTTTGGCTATTGAAATCCTATATGCCGGATTTGGCCGTCGGTTTGACTGGCGTTTTTGGTTACCATTGATTTGGCACTTCGAGTTGATTATTGAGTTTATGAAAACCGTTTTTTTTTTTCAAGCAAAAACTTTTTTGTCAGGACAAGGAATCTAGATTTGCGAGAATCAAGATGTGTTGTAAAGATCGCTTGGTATGAGGCAGCAAGAAACAGACAATGTGCTCGTAGAGGGCGTATATGCGTATTCAGATGCCGCTACTCCCGCCGCTGCCTCAGATGTCGTTTAACGTGAGATCTTTTGATTCTAAAGTTAAGTTTTTAACATATGTGTAATCGAATACACTTTGAGATGAAAAAAACGTTGCGCAGGTTGCTCTTTGCACAAAAAGGTTAAAAAGTCTAAAAAAATACTAGAAAATCACAATATAAACCTGCATTGTGCAGAGGGAATATCGAGAAAGAATTCAGAAGAGAGACCCCATTCCACAGTCAAAGCGCTATATATCCAGATACCTATCACTGTTTCAAAACCAAGCTCAAAGTCAAGGCAAGTACAACCCTGTTTTATTACTATTATAATTATTATTCAAAAAAGAGTGAACCAAAAACGTTGATTTTTAGAGGTCTTCGACCTTTGCCATATGCTGGTATTCTGCTTTGGATACACTTATACCAACTTTTGAACTTTAAAAAAAGCCGTTGCTCCCTTAGTGAGACAGGTTTGGGGAGGACCCTAATGGTACATACCCTTTCAGGCTTTCGGTATTCCAATGGTAAGCCAGATGTGGTCTGTGGTCTCTGTGGCATGTGCTAGAGACCCCCCAGTCACCCATCGTCTTTCCCACACTCTGTAGATTTGGTTCATTCATCGAGGTTGAATGTCAATTGACTAGGCATACCACTTTTTATTTTGAGTTTGACTTTGTGCTTGTGTATAGCTGGGGTTGCTTTCCCATCCCTGCGTACGTACGCACACGTACAGGCGTAGCAATATTTTACCGTTTGGTTTGGCAACATCCTGGCAACATCCTGGCTATTGTGACAACTCCGTATGTAGGCCCATATGGCACGCTGGCTGATTAATGTTGTGTTTTGAAAAAAGCTAGATCTAGAAATTTTCTATTGTAAAGAGGATTAGAAGAGAAACAAAATTTATCATTCAAAAACATTAGTAACAAAGTCTTGCTTATTTGTCAAAAACGGTCAAGTTTATTATACCACTATATAAATCCAATCCAGACCAAATACGAGCGCCGAAATAATAGCTACATAATTCATACAAGATTTACGCAAATTACGCAAAACACACACACGCAGTTTTCAGAACTTTGATCTACAGCAAGACTACATTTGCTTCAGTGGCATGCAGTAGTAGTGGTGGTAATTGTAAATGGGGAAATCAATTATTTAAGATTATTTCAAATAAAAAAAGGGCCTGCTTTGGGTATGCTCTACAGTTTTTTATTTGGCTAAATTGACGGCCCTGAGACAGCTGGGGTTTGTGAATGGGTTAGACTGTGCGATGAGAGTTTAGACGAGCAAAGTGTGAGTGGGTAGGTTCGAGAAAGGAGTGTGGGCAGGTGGCCATGGGTGGATTGGTGAAAGCTTGTTTTTGGGCAACTTGCCAAACTTACGTCGGCGCTCGCTGCCGCCACTGATGTTGACACAGAGTTTGGATTGGAAAACTAGATATATAAGGAAAAGAGGTAGTAAGACTAAAGGCAAAAAGGTTAAATGCAAGGTCCAAGAATGGAGGAATGGCTGGCTCATGTTCATGAAACGCCTTGAGTCTTGCGCAGCCCAAAGCCTTGGAGAGCTTAAACTCTTGGAGGTTTTGTCAAGTTCTAACACCGTTGAGTTCTTTTGTAATAGAAATTATGTAGTGTTATTCTTGATTCTTTCAGTTATTATTGTTCGTTCTTCTCGATATTGTTCGTAATTATCCAAATTTTTTATTCGTAATAATAATACCAATAATAGCAAAATATCATCTCAATCGTAGCAAACTAAAACCGATATCGATATTCCCAAAAAAAAAAATACCGTTGGACCAGCTTACACATGGAGAGGCCTACATATCGGCTAAACGATTCAGACCAGGTGTGGACCCTCTCATCACACACCTCATCGCTCTTTCTCCCTTTGTGTGGTAGGAGCCGTTATAGTGGAGTCTTATTAGCCATGACTGCAGTACCATGATGTACTTTTTGTTCAAATTAGTCAGAACTAAAATACGAGCAGTAGATATATGTCAACACTAAGCACAAGTGCAGAGTGCAAGGTGCATGCCAAACTCCTTTTCTTCCTTTCTACTGTTATAAGGCTGACAGATTATTATAAAAACTGGCTATGCCTATATAGAAGGCCAACTCCGAATTATACATCTATAGAGTTCCCAAACCAACCAAAATCTGGTTCTTTTTGGATCCAAAAAACTGTTGGAAATTCCTAGTCAGGGTTGTTGGTTGCCTGTTTGAGCTTTCTTTAACTTTTACGCATTTTACCAACAGTTGCACATTGCAAACTGAAAATAAGAGGACTTGGACATTATACGAAGAGACAAAATCCATGGATTATCCTATGGCAGCTGTGCATTGCTAGGCATACGGTTTGTTGGGTTGCGATTTGTAGCATATGGTTTGACGGCATACTATTAACGCCTGCTAGCCTTTACAGGCTTCGGCACCAGCCAGCCGTGGCGGCCATATTGGTAATACCAAAGTTACCACATTAAAGAAAAACGCCCAAAATACTTGTTCAAAAGCAGCACAGTTCTGGATTGAATAAGCACAAAAGGGTATCAATCTATAGGAAAGGCCCATAATCACTATTAAAAAGCCCTTTCTGAAAAGAAGCAAGAAGCATTCAAAAGTGGCTCAAGAGTGGCTAGAACAAGTTCATTTGCCTGTTCCAAAGAAAAATCAGCTTTGCTTTGCTTTAGAGGTCAACCGCCTTTTTGACTGTTTTGAGGGCGGTGTTTGTGTTCCCTGGCAAGTAGGAAGTTCTCTCTTCAGGGCCTTTCTACAAAGCTTTTCTGAAGCATGCAAAGCTTATATCAAGGTGTAAGGTTTTAATGCTTGACGGTTGTAAGGCTGTTGTTTTTTGTGTGTGGCTGGGTACACTCCTCCAACACAACACAACACAAAAAACATGCTAGATCAAGACTAAAAGGCGCGACATCAGTACTACCAAACTTGGCTGTCCCAGAACCAAAGAAAGGTATATTTAGGATGAATTCAGATACAAGTTAAAATGTAGTCCCAAAACTAAAGTGCTTTGGCTGCGTATGTGCTTTTGCTTTAGCTTGTATTTGTGCTTGCAATTGGGAGTACCTTGATGTGTTCTTGTGCAAGGTTGAGTTTCTTGTGTCAACCACCACGCAGACAAACCGACAAGGATTTTTCAGTCAGCATAAGAAAACCGAATCCACTTTAGGCCATTGCTTTGATTTCCAATCAGATTGCCAAAAGCATGCCTTATCCTATAGCCTTAGTTTTTAACTTTATAATCAACGGTTTTTTGTTTTTTTCTTGTTTTCCTCATGATTGAATTTCCTCATCGGCCAACGGAATCCTTCATCCGTCCTGTATCACAATAAAAAAATAATCCGCCTTTAGCTAGTAAATTTTTGCTAAAAGATCACGTACGCCTTAGGCTAACGCTAGCACCTACATTGAGTTAAGACCAAAGAACTCGTTTGCGCGAGCGCAATTGCGCCCTTGCGCACGGCACCCTCAGATATATAGTTATCGTACATTTTGAACCGAGGCCCTTTGCTGCATGCCTACCTACCGGTCTACACTAAGTCCGGGTTTCTTACCGTTTCGAAAGAAAAAAAAAATAGTGTTTGTGGTGAAGTCGGCCGTAGGAGATATAGTAAGATTGGTGTAGGTGCATAATACGAGGCCTGCTAGCATAAAGTATACTGTAGGCATACATGTAGCTCTATTTAAATAAAAAAAAAAAACTAACTAGCTAGGCTGCCTGTTTATGGGTTGTAGGAAAGTTCCAGCTGACTCAGTGAGGCCGACAGCTGGTTGGTTGTTTTACTATAGCGATAGGTCTTTAAATCAGGGTTTGAAAATTCCAATAGTGATATCATGAAGGCATCTTGAAGATGAAAAATCACCTTCTGATAATTGAGACTTAAGAGTAGTAGCAGTTAAAATATAATAATATAACCTGGTGATGATAGCAAGGTGATGTGTTAGGCATAATATATTATGTGGGTTGTATGAGGGCTAACTCATGAGAGTATTTTTCATGATCTTGAGTGGTCGCGTGACCAACTGACATGAGAAAAGCCTAGACTTTTTAATATTTTTTTTTTCCACTCAAACTACTACATGTCTCTCGCTGGTTTCTACTTTCTACAGCCTTTTGTTCAAACTATATATATATAGGATCTTCAGTCATACTTTTGCTATCTAGTAGGCTACGCTACATGTAACTATACCAAGGGATTTTTTTTTTTTCTTTCTAATATTATAACGCACATTAGTGTCACATTCACCATAGAAAACATGAGAACGACTAATCATAAAACAGTTACAACCATGAAACACCGGGACGGACGGGGATTTTCCATTTTATTCTACTAGTATTTCCTGTTGATCAATTGAAGGGAATATATTGGCTAACAGATCGATATATTTATATATTAAAAACACCGTTACTTTAAATTTAAATCCGTTTTAAAACTCTTTCCGAATAGCCCGAACGGCTGTTGTCTCTCTCTCTCTCGGGACTTTCGGGACTTTTCTTGTCTTCCCTTTTTTCTTGACAAGCGATCTGACGTCATGAACAGTTGCTATAACAACATACATGTATACATATATAATATATGGGATTACGCAATCAAATTGCTGTTGTAAGCTTGCCTTGGCTTTTTATATTACTTATACTACAGTAATCAACTGTGCCTGGATGAGGTAAGATTGTCGTTCTGACATAAGGAACGCCCCTGCCCTAGGGACATTGGTAAAATGTTGTCTTGACAACAAGGCGTAGTATTACATGATTTTGACCATACAATCCTGCAGCCATGGCGGCCGTTATTAGTATACATACCATTTCATCATAACACCTCCATACAAAATTTATAAATTTGATTATATGTAGGATATAGGGGCCAATATATGGAATAAGGTACAAGGACACACTTAATAGTAATGGTTTATTCCATATTTTGCATGTGGTATATCTTGCAATGTATGATATATATGGAAAATCCCAACCCACAACAAGCCTTTAGTAACCACCACCAAAAAAAACCATAAAAAACCCAAAAAGAGAAAAAAAAAAAAAAAAAAAAAAAAAAAAAAAAAAAAAAACTTTGTTCATTTTCTATTGCTTAGCTTAAACAGCACATATTTATTATAAACATTTGTTCCTTCCCACCTCTTTTTTTATTTTGCTTTCACACCCTTCTTCTTCTTCTCTCTTCCTTTCCCCTTTCCTTCTCTCTCTCTCTCTCTCTCTCGCCATCATCATCTTCATCATTCTCTCCTGTTCGGTTACTCCTGAGTTGCACTCGACATCCATACAACCCCCCCTCAACCCACCATGCTCTCCTTTAAACGCATCAGAGCAAAGTTCCTAGAAGACGCTCCGCCCGGAAACGCCCTCGTCCGGTTGAACTACTCATGGGATATTCGCGAGTCAATCACCAAGGTCCGCAATCACAAATGGCATAAAGGTGACATTCAATACCTGATAATGGCAATTTCCTTTGTTTTCATCTTTTCCGTCGTCAAATACCCTTTTCTCGTTAAATTTGCTGTCGCGGCGTTACTCGCCTTGCTCTGCTTGATTCCTTTTACTGGCCAGTTTTTCTTCAACGCCCTCCCCGTCCTGTCTTGGGTCTTTCTCTTTTGGGGATGCCAATTCATTCCCCACACATGGAGGCCTCGGATCTACGTCAGAGTCCTGCCTGCCATGGAGACGATTCTCTACGGAGGTAATCTGTCTGAGATTTTGGCCACTAAAACCAACTCTATTCTAGACTTGCTTGCATGGATCCCCTATGGTATCATTCACTTTACACTTCCTTTTGTCGTTGCCATCCTCGTCTTTATCTTTGCTCCCCCAAAGTCCCTGCCAGTCTTGGCCTACGCCTTTGGATGGATGAACTTTATTGGCGTTTTCATTCAGCTCTGCTTCCCCACTGCTCCTCCATGGTATCAGATCATCCACGGTTTGGAGCCCGCTAACTATAGCATGCCTGGGTCGCCCGGTGGACTTGCTCGTATTGACCAATTGCTGGGCTTGAACATTTACACCGGAACCTTCTCCAACGCACCGCTTGTGTTTGGCGCTTTTCCCTCGTTGCACTCGGGATTCGCCATTATGGATATTTTGTGGCTGTCTCACCTGTTTCCAAAGTATACTCCTTTCTTTTACTCATACGCCCTCTGGATCTGGTGGTCCACCATGTACCTCACTCATCACTACTTTGTCGATCTAATTGGCGGTGCCATTCTGTCGTTTGTCGTGTTTTACGCAGTCAAGCGTACCTGTCTTCCTAGAATGCAACCCGACAAGTTTGCAAGATGGTCGTATGACTACATTGAGACCGGTGAGCTTGAGCCTTCCAAGCTGCGCAAGTCCATGGACAGCGACTACGAGCTGCCCCTGTACACTGGGGAAGACGAAGAGGCATCCAAACTTGAGCCCGCCCGCTCCGCCTCTGCCGGATCCTCTAGAGCCAACTTGCCGCCCATCAACACCAACATTCAGGCTGGCTCCCACACAGCCGCCTCAGTGCTGGCAAGCAAAGTACATCATTCCCATCACAAGACGAGCAGTAGCTGCCATCTCTACGATAGTGACGTCTACGCCACGGCATCGGCATCAACCTCCAGCACTCCTGTGGGTAGCCAGCACCCCATCCTATCGCCGCTGGCAGGTGGTAATGGCGTGTTTAGCCCACTAGGCAGCCGGCCAACCTCGACGTCGCCAGTCAACGGCTCTTCAGTTGAAGACGGCATTACTGGAGGCAAGCTTGGTAAGCTGTTTACGCGGCTGGGATCACCTATTGACCGAATTGACAAGGATTAACTTTTCTACAATGATGACACACTTTATCCCTTCACAATTAATCACACCAAATGCATATGACCGACAAGAGAGAGAAATGAAAACCAACTAAAAAAACAGGGAAAATGTTGCAAGGGAGGAAGAAAGAAAACCAAACCAAACCAACATTGATGTTTATCTCGTTAGATGGTCTGGGGTTTTCTTTTCTTCTTCTTCCTTCCTACATTTTTTTTTTTACTATTTTTATCTTGACTATTTTGTTTTTATTATTATTATCAGTTCCGTAATTTTTAATGTCCCCCCCTCATCACCTTCATCAATCATCACTTTATGTTTGCTTATATTTTAATACTAATATGATAATGGTTTCTTCTATATCATCTTCTAATGATAGCACCGATTGCTTCTCTTTTAGATATTATGTGGAACTGGAATCAAAGAGAAGAAAAGAGAGATATCAGGAAGTAAAAAAAATGTCGCTAGATTAGAGGATCAGATTTGATCAATTAACGTCGGATCAAAAAAGTTGGATTTGAGAACTGATTTAGATAGGGGGCAGGGTTATTAAACAGAACAGTTGAACTTTTGAAGTTAAGGCTTGGATCAGACTATTATAATTGAATATGGAATCAGATTTAATAAGAGCAGCTGGATGGCGATGTTTATTGTACAATTGTGGTAGACCACATTACACTGAGCTATTTCATTTACGCTTCAAAATGTATGATATCGTTACATGGTCTATACCTAGATCTTTGCTTTTATCCGATCTCTAAATCTCTTCTAGATACTGCTATATATGTAAGTCTCAATCGATCTAACCTAAAGCCTATTCACAAGACCTTATTCATGAGGTCTTACACCTATGACAACGACAAATAACCAGCAAAAGCTAGATCTTTTCATGATTTATGTGATTTTTTTTTGGGTTCGATCTTGCTTGCGTTTGGATCTCTAAGCCCCAAGGCTGGTTTTCAGTGGGGTTGGCCTGAATGAGGATATGGTTTTTATTTGCGGATCTTGGTTTGAACTTCGATCGGATGTTGTGGTTTTTTAAAACGTTAAACAAACGGCGAGAGCTTTGAAATGGACTGTTGTATGGATGAGGATGTGTAACCATGATCGATTGAGCAGGATAGTGAATATGGGTAGTGTTACAAAACAATATTGAGAGGGATAAGAGGGTGGATCTTTATGTGTGTGCGGATGTAATCTTCTTACTTTTGTGGGAATGAGGACAAATTACAAGTCTGAGGCAAGAGTATTATCATGAAAGAATAATCGAATTTGGAACTGAGTGTGAATGAGGATGAGACTAAGGACAGGAAAGAATAAGGAAGATGAAGATGAAGATGATGAGAGATGAGGACGCTCAGATGAGATGAGGTAAACAGCCTACCATGATCTGGGGAGTTGTATCAGATCTCAACAGTTCAATGAGGCTTACTGGCCGACGTTGAGACTTTAAAAGAATGAGGATTTTCAAGCATGAATCGTTTACACATCTGATCAAGTCTGAGGTTGTGATTCTGGGTGTGATCCACTTTCTTCTTCTGTCTGCACTTGTAATTCAGCCTCTGCTGCTGCTGCTGCAGCCGCCAATACGGCGGCTTGTTGTTGTTGCTGTTTCTCAGCCTGCCGTTTCAGGCCCTCCCGCCGTTTCACCTCTCTCCTTGCCGCTTTTTCAGCCTCCTTTGACCTGGTGCTCTTATCAGCCTTTTCTGTTGTTGTTGTAGTAGAGTCTGTTTCATCAGATCCGTCAGATCCACCACCAAACCGAATCGATTTGCTCAAATCACCGTTTGCAAAAAACACCTTTTCAATCTTGCGGTGCAGCTGATCACGACGCCGAAAGTTTTCGACAAACCTAGAGTGTGTCATGAGTGCGAGTTCGGCAAGGTAGGCCGGACTGACCAGCACCCGGACGCGCATACCGCTGTCTTTGGCTTTACTATTCTCAGTGTTAGTATTGGCACTGTCGTCGAAAGACGATGCAGGCGCAAGATAGCCTAAGGGCGCGTCCAGTTTTAACGAGATTCTGATTCCGACAAGGTTGTTGGACCCAATTCCGCTCTCACGGAAGCCACAGGCCATTGCAGCCGTGTAAAGAGCGCTCGCGGTTGCAAGGTTGCGGCACTTGACATGCAAAATCTAAGGCCAATCGTTAGCGCTGTGTAATCCCCAAGAACATTCCTCAATCAACTTCTCATAAACACCAAAGGAAAAAGAACAGAACCTTGAACATACCATGGCTTCAAACTTATAAAGCACGTATCGTCGATTCACACTATCATCTGTCGTCGTTGTTGTCACTTCATCCTCTGCTTCTTCAGTATAGTTCTCAACGTCCGGCCACCACTCCCGCACTCCAACCTCGCCCGGCTCATGCGTCACGTACAACCACTTCCCACCCTGTCCCTTGCCACCCACCTTCTCTCTATCCCCATCTTCTGCCCCATAACCAGCTGATCCAGCCGCCCCCGCCTGCACAACCTTGTCGCCCTCCAAGAACACACTCAGTCGGCCCGAGCAGCTGCTTGTCGTGACCATGTCCTCATGCGCATTAATCAACCCAATCAGGTCCAGCAGGTGCACGTCGACGGTGCCCTTGGGCGAGGCGTCAAGGTTGGTCTCTGATGTTTGAGCGAGTTGGGAGAGAATGAAGTGTTTCTTTTGAGCGAAAGGGTCGTTTTTAGACATCTTTTTTTCTTTTTTCTTTTGGAAAATGCTTAGTGTGCGTGTTTAATGCTATTAGATGTATCAAAGATATGAAAGGTGTTGGATATATAAGACTCGGATAGTTGTGGTATTAAAGATCTATTAGATGAATGAATGTGCGTTGATCTCTATCTCAGTATAGCTTGAATCTGAAATTTTTCAGCACCAGCCGTTCAGGTTAGGGCACTTGCTCCACCATACTTGACAACTCAACTCAACCACGAAAAAGGCTCACAAAAAAAGAGTTAATAACTTATTAAATATTAATTAAACATCTCGGTAGGATTTATAAATTATTTAGCGGCAGTCTTCTTGGAAGCAGCCTTGGAAACACCATGGGCATCAACCTCGACACGCTTGTTCTGAACAGCGTCCTGGCCAACAAGGTAGGTGATATCGTCCCAAGGATGTCTGTAAAGACCAGTCTTGAGTCTCTTCTGATCCAAGTGATGGGCAATGAGACCAATGGAACGACCGAGAACGAAAAGACCGTTAAGAACACCGTTCTTCAAGTAGTCCTCAACCTCCTCAGGAGTAAAGGCACCAGAAGATCTCATCAAGTCAACAAAAGAAACAGCAATGCAACCATCGACGTTAAGAATCAGGTTGTCCTTCTTGGAGGTGGTGACCTCCTCGACGGCAAGGGCGTAGTCAAGCAAAGTGGTAGCAGGGAAATTCTTCTTAACAAACTCCTTGACGACCTCAACACGGAAATCAGGGTTGTTACGGGACTTGACCTTGTGACCAATACCAGGGATGAGCTTGTTCTGCTTGCGCATGGTGTCAACGAATTGACGAGGAGAAAGACCCTTGTCAAAAGCGTTGGTGAACTCAGCAGCAGCACCATCAAGAGCACCACCGAAACGAGTACCGATGGTGAGCAGACCAGAAACCAAAGACGAAATCAAATCCTTACCAGCACGAGTAGTGATAATGGTGTTCATGGCACCAGACACGGCAGGACCGTGATCAGCAGTAAGCATGAGAACCATCTCCAAAAACTTGCAAGCGTAAGGGGGGAGACGACGACGGAACCACAGAAGAGACATGACACCACCAATACCAATGTCCTCCTTGAAGACCTCGGAAATGGGGATACCGGCGTAAAGAAGCTCCTGACCACGATCGTCGGAAATAGTGGAAATGAAAGCAGCAGGCTTTCTGATAAGACCAAGCTCCTGGGCCCAAGAGTAGTCAATGGGGATCTTGGGAACTTCAGGTTCAGGGGAGGGAATGATAATCTTCTTCTTGATGCAAGTGTCGTAGACAGTGGCAAGAGTCTCGGGGAAGTCCTCAAAGGTCTCAGGAACGAAGAAACCAGCAGCCTTCATGGCAGCGTTCTTGGCACGGGCAGTCTCCAAGTCAGAGTTGGCCATGGAACCGGCGTGACCAAACTGAACCTCGGTCTTGAACATGGAGGCACAAGTACCAATGGCCCAGGCAACGATGGGCTTCTTGATAATACCGTTCTTGACAGCTTCAATGACACGGTACTCCTCGACACCACCGACTTCTCCAAGAAGAACAATGATCTTACAGTTGGGATCGGCCTCGTAACGGAGAATGTGATCAATGAAAGTGGTACCAGGGTATCTGTCACCACCGATAGCAACACCCTCGTAAACACCGTTGGTGGTGTTGGAGATAATGTTGTTCAACTCGTTGGACATACCACCGGACTTGGAAACGTAAGCAACGGAACCAGCTCTGTAGAGCTTGGAAGCAACAATGTTGTCCATCATACCACCGGTGTTACCGATCTTGAAGCAACCAGGCTTGATACCACCAACGGTAGCAGGTCCAATGATGGTGACACCCTTCTTCTGGGCCTTGTAGAGAATCTCACGGGCACGTCTCTCGGGGACACCCTCAGCAATGATAGCAATAGTCTTGATCTGGGGGTACTGGAGAAGCTCGAGAGTGGAAGAGTACACGGAACGAGAAGAGGCAAAGTTGACGACAACATCAACATCGGGGTGCTTGGCCATGGCCTTTTCGACCTCCTGGTAAACGGGGAGGAGGGTCTCCTTAGTACCCCAGTACATCTTGGTGACGAATTGACCACCGAAAGGGTAGATCACACCAGCGACTGAAGGATTCTCTCTCTTGCAGATAAAGTCGAAATCCAACATGCCCTGGCAGGCACGGGGCTGCAGACCGTAGACAAAAGCACGGGTCTTGCGGTTGAAGAGCTCGTAAGGAAGCTGGAAGGGTTCAGGCATTGTGAAATGTTAATTGATGAAGGGATAGGTGATGAGAAAGAAGAGAAAGTCAAAATCAGGAGTTGAGAGATAATATATACGTTTTTATTTTTGGCGCTGTATTTTTTTTAGCCCCCTCTACGACAAGTGCGTTGTGGCATTTCCCAACGGGCATAGTAAAATCTCAACCAAAAGACAACAATATTCACAATATTCATATTATGATTATGTGGCGGTATAAAATATTCTCGCAGTAAGAATATCTCAGTCTAATGAGGGGTCCTTGCCTACCCAACAACGACAACTCCATCCATCAATGAAATATGAAATATTCAGTCAGTCAATTTGTAGAGATATTGGTCTATATATCGATCAGAAATGAGTGCAATGAACTTTTGTATTTGTAGATATATAGTCCTTTTGGAATAGGGATAGTAGTAGTATCATCATCATCATCATCATCATCAACCAAGCCTCTTTGTCACAGTCACAATCAAATGTTATTATATTTGCTCTTCACTTTGACACATGTCGGTGTTGTGCACTTGTTCATGACCCTTTAGATTTCAATGCGACTGAATTTTTCTTGTAGCCTCAATGTTTTTTTTTTTTTTTTTTTTTTTTTTTTTTTTCGGCGAAAACAAGGCATAGACCAACCTTAAGGGGTTTTACCGAAAAGGTGGAAAAAGCGTCAAAAAGCAGCACATCGATAACCAAACAGGCCAATTCTCAGCTTCAACAGGCCATGATCTCAAGCCAGGCGGATTTCTTTTATAGATATCAAGGTGGCCAAATTCTAGAGCTGCCATCTCTTAGCAATTGATGAAATGTGTAATGTTTGTTTAGTTGGAAAAACTTCGGCTCTTTTTTCTTTTACGCTTGATAGTTTGATCTGGATTTCACGTGAATTTTCATCTAGAGCTTCACTTTTGACTAGCAAGGCTTAGACAAAAGACCATCGTTTACAACAATGTAGATGGAAAAATATGGACAAGACTTGTACGTAAACGAGCTTTTAGAGTTGCAATTCCTATCAAAAGTTAAAATTAGCGTTCTATATCAATACAGCTTTGTCAAAGGGCATTACCAATAGCTGTACACAGTCACCTCTCGCCTCAATATCAAAAAGTTGGGTCGAACCGACTAATAAAAAGCAAAAGAATGCGTCAGCCCGGAGTCGAACCGGGGGCTCGTCGATGGCAACGACGAATTTTACCGCTAAACCACTGACGCTTTTTTGTTGAAAACATTTTTCTCCAGTTGTATATAATGCAAAACATGAATAGAATAGATCTCCCATTAAAACTGTCACGTGACCTTTGTTTTTTTCATGAGTTTTTATTTAGGCCTTGCTACTAGAACCTCTAGTATGCATTAATCACGTTTCAACCTTTAAGCTTATATACCTGTGAGATTGGCTGAACAGGTTGACCTCATTCTTGATGGGTTATTGGATTTCATACATACGTTGTCTGCTGTTCTCGGTGTTTGAAGTGTTACAATAAATGCAATATTTCCATTGAACTTATAGCCATCAGCATTTGTCTTGCAGACGCATTCAGTGCAATTGAATGCCTATAAATGAACCATTGTCCAAGGTACTTGGAAACGGTCTGTGTGAACCGGTCACAAAAAACTCATCCTCTGAAATGTTTCAGAGTTAAGTGTCTTTACTTCATCTGACATAAAAAGGATAGGCCGATCAGTTACTCCATGCAAGGAAAGTTGTATTGCATATAGGTATGAGAACTTAAAACAACGGGGATTACTTAGAACTTTTCATTTCTGAAGGAATATTGAGCTCAGGCTCGGAAGAACGGGTTCTCCAGCTCCATAGCTGACAATTTTAAACAAATATATAACAAACTGCCAAAAAATCCTTCTTGTGATGCTTTGGTGTTTACAAGGACAAACGTGGTTTAGACCCCATAGTTTCTTTCAGTTCAAACAGATCCCGCCAGCCAAACGTAACGCGTTCTTTGAGCAGCAGACTAAACTGTCTTCATAAATCATTCCACTATAACAAGAAAGACAAAGGAAAGTCACGATCGGCCATCAAATAAGTGACAATCGACCATAAACAATCAAAGACGGGGTTCAAGTTTAGTTGGGAACAATTTCTTTGTATTTGCCAATTGACCACAAGTCATATGGTGAAAGAATAATAAGAGATCAATTGACCAAGCTGTGCACATATGTAAGCAAAAAGGTATTTGAACGTTTTTCAGTCAATACTTCAATTCCTTCGACCGACGTTAGATTGGCTTTGGATTGGACAGATTTAAGAAACTTGGGTCGACTTTTTCTGGGGTGGTGTGAGTCTGTGAACCCCATACAGTCCAGGTCCGTTACAGATTAAGTTTGACAGAAAAGTCCTAATGGAAACAACCATTATTTCATGCTGAGTTTCTCCATCAATAGGTCTATTTTCTGTTGACTTGTATTCAATAAGGTTTACTGCCTTCGAACAATTGCTCTCCAGGTTAATCTCCACTCAAATTGGTGAATCCAGAACAAAAGCAGGCCACGCAACCCTGGTTGCGTTCATTGTGTACCCTTGACATTGCTACTCTATTGAAAGGATATAAAAGAACCATAATTTCCTTTAATTTACTTTAAAAATTGAAAACCTGCAACTTTACGACTCCTCAAGTATTAACTTCTCTCCACAAATCAATCTTTGTTCACAATGTCCTTTGCTCCCATTCATAACCATTGCTGCTTCGGTGTCAGACCAAGGTAAGAGATTTCAATGTAATACAGCACAATTGGTATATTCTAACTGGTCTTTTAGTGCAATTGCCATTGGCACTGCTTTTACTCATGCTTCCAGTTTGATTTCCTTTGTCCCAGTCTTTGGCGCTGCCTTCCAGAAAGTCAAAAAGATTCGCGAAGAGAATGATCATGATGCTCAGGTTCATGAGGCTGTTTCTGCCACTGCTAAGTGGGGAGCATCTCTGACCGGATCTGCTTTGCAAACATACGCTGTTGCCGCCTTGCTCAACATTTCTGGAACTACCACAATCAAGGGAGCTACCTGCATTGGCTCTCTATTGTTCATGACTTCAACTGTGCCTACTATCATTAACAACCTCTTGCTATCTCGTGAATCGTGTGAAGTCATTGTAGCCAAGCTTGTGGCTTCCCTCCTCGAGACCGTTGGATTGGCCATTACTCTAACTTGGTGGGGAACTAAGGGCGAATCGTTACCCAAGCTCTAAATAAGAATCTAGTTAGTTCAATGAATTAATAACATGAATTCAAGTCAATTATCATAATAAGTCATCTAAAATAGGGCTTGAGCTTTTAAGAGTAGCCTAACACAATAATGGAAAATACATCTATCTAGGGTAATCTGCCAAAAGATGGCAGCAGCTTAAATTTATGGGCAATGCGCAGAATGCCAATTGCACCAAAAGCAAAAACAGCGCCAGTGGACCATGTCACAATAGACTTAACAATGTAAGCCTGCCTGCTCTCTCTTCGAACAGCCTCAGAATATGTGATATCAGGGCGGAAAGAAACCATGGTATACAAAGGCAGCCAGTAATCCTTCAAGCATTTGGAGAGGATACCATCAAGCTTCTTTCTCATCTTGTAAGAAGTGGAAGTAACACTCTGACGCATTTCCACATAGTTTCGCATAGCAAGATCAATAATAGCTGTGAGATCCTTATGGCGGGTAGAGGTATACTCCTCAAATGATCCGGCAAAATCTTCAAAGTTTCGCTTTTCCAGCATATCTATAAGAACTCGGACGTCTTCAAAGCCACAGTTCATTCCCTGTCCGTAGAATGGAACCATTGAATGAGCAGCATCACCAACGATGATGCATTTATCCTCAAAGTGATAAGGACTGCACTTGATGCAAATGAGGGATCCACGAGGGTTCTCATGGAAGGCTTTGAGAATGTCTTCTTTGGTCATGAGACCCTTCTCAAAAACATCGGGGAAATCACGCCAGAAAAAGTCCAAGACATCTTCATCACTCTCAAGTTCCTCAAAAGTCTTCCAGGAAGCAAACAGGGTAGAAGTGAAAGAACCATCAGTGTTTGGAAGAGCAATAAGCATGTGGCTACCACGGGGCCAGATGTGCAAATGGTTCTTATCAATCTTGAACTTGTTGTCTTCATTAAGTTCGTCATGCGCAGGGCTGATTCGGAGTTCCATGTAAGCATGGTCAATGTATTCTTGATTAAGATCCATTCTGACAACCTTTTGTAGCTGGGATCTAACAACTGAATGGGCACCATCAGCTCCAACCACTAAATCAACGTCGTCAACTTCCAAAATGTTCGAGAACTTGTCGCTCTCCATAGGACGGGTTACAGAAAATGTCAACTTAGGCGACGGCTTGAAAGTGGCACGAACAAGTTTATAATTGAAAAAAGTCTCACAGTTTGGTGAGTTCTCCAGCTCGTCGAGGAGAGATCTGTTGAGATCTGCACGATCAATAGAGTTGATAGCCTCTCCATATAGACCATAGTTTTGCGAAATTTCGTTGCCAGCTAGATCGTGAACCATGCGGCCCCTCATAGGAATCAGGTTTTTGAGGACACGATCAGCCATAGCTTTGTCGACCTGCTCCAAGCCAAGAATTCCTCTCGCCGAAACGGCCATATTGATGGATCGAAAACTGAAGATCTCTCTCTGCTCTGGCGTGCGGGCATCAGGGCGACCTTCGTACACTTTAACCTTAAAGCCCTTGCGCTCAAAAGCCAATGCAGCAAGGCATCCAACCAAACCTGCACCAATAACTGCTACAGTCTTTTGCTTGGGACCGGCTCCAGTCGGCTCCGGAGTGGAGGTAGGCTCTGGGTTCACGAGAACAGCGGAGTCATTAAGTGAGTTGCTCATAATTTCAAGTTGCTCAGCAATAGTATCTGCTCAGACAGACCGTGGTTGATAAAGTAAAAATGTTGTAGTCGAAGTGAAAAGGTGGAAGAAAGAAAGATGGCTCTATTAAATATGACTACTCCATGATCTTCCACATTGGTATATTAACTACTGATTTGACAGAAAATTGCCTGTTACTTCTGGTCCCATTTCTTGACTGTATTTTCAGTTGGGTCAAGCAATGTTTCTCTGCCCTGGGAAATTGTGCCTAGTTATTAATAATAAATTCAATTAAGTTATGATAATATTATGTAATGAAAACGAGATCATCAATCATCAAAATTGTTAGGTAAGCACAGTTAACTGTTTCATTGCAAACACCATCACCACCAAAGGGTTATGTAATACACTGTCTGGACTTGATTTCTTGATACCACTAGTTCTACATTCACTGACCGCAGGTTTCTTCTATCGACGTTGGCTAGCATTATGGGTTGTAAGTATTCATATGAATGAAGTACATGTTTTAGAATTCTTGCTAATAATTTGTATTTAGTGAGTACGGTTGAAGCATGGGCGTCAGAGCGTCGCATCTTGAAAACTCTGTCTCTAAGTTCACTGAAGGGTTCCACGCTAGGAATTGATGTGAACTACTACATCAATGCATTACTGCAAAACCAATCTGAACCTCTTGTCCAGGCAATTGGAGGATTTCCTCTGGCTTTGATCGATCAGCTTGAGCATGACGTGGCATGCTTCAAATCGCTCAGCATTACCCCATTGTTTGTGTTTGATGGACTCCCTCTTGCTGTAAGTGCCACTGACAAACCTTTCACTGGAGCTTCCCAGAGTACTGCTAGCGCTGTTGCTGCTCAGAAGCGTACACAGGCTTGGAGCGAGTACGATAAAGGACACGGTGAACAAGCTGTTAGACAGTTCGACGAGGTTGGCACATTTGACGTTCAGCAACAACATGGAAAGCGCGCTATCATCAAGTATTTCATTGAGAAGCAGCTCGACTTTATTGTTGCCCCTTATACCTCAAGTGCTCAACTTGTTTACCTGCAAAACGAGGGATTCATTGACGCAGTTTACGGTCCAATTGATGTTATCATGTACCCTGCTGTTGAAAAAGTCATTATTCACGTCGACACAAAAGCCAGTCTCTTCACATGGATTCCCAAATCTCAGCTTCTTTATGATATGGGTGTCAGCCATGAGCAGTTTGTCGAAGCTTGTATCCTTGTTGGATGTCAAGTAAACCCCAAAGTATTTCCCTTGATTTCTCAACAATTGCAAGCTGCTGGTGCTCAAGCTCCTCCTTCTGCTCCAATTAAAATGGCATTATCTATACTCATGAACTCACCCTCTGCCTATGCTGCTGTGGCATCATATGTTGAGCCCGACCAGCGGGGTGTCTCCTATCTCGAACGATTTCAAAAAGCTTATTCTGCCGTTCAATTTCAGCCTGTTTTGAAGGATTCAGGAAAAGTTGAGCCTGTTACCTCTGAAGAAGATACGCCAAGTGATATTCACGAATTCATTGGACAGCGACTGCCTGATGAATTGTATTTTTACATGTACCATGGTCTGGTTGGTACAGAACAATTGAACGTGTTGACCTCAGGTCTTTTCGTTGAAACTGCTCCCCTGGATGGTGGTGCAAGCACACAGTATCGCCGCTTTTTGCAACACCTTCACACCAATATATACCCTAAGAGTATGTCATTACTTTCGCAAACTTTGCACCGATATTACCAACACAAGCCAATTAAGACGGTCCAATGGTTTGAACCCAATCGCGAGGTAAATTTCAACAAAGTATCTCAGCCGATTTATTACCAGGTTTCTGCCTGGAAAGTTAGCGAAGCCATTCTGGCCTCAAGAGTTAAGTCATTCTCTCTGCACGACATTTTGACTTCATTTTATGTTGACAATAGCACCAGTAGCAAGGAACAAGAAGACACTAATACCTTTATTGCATCCACTGTGTTCAAGAAGCCAGACTCCGCGGCCTCTTCTGGAGTAACAAGCAGCGGCGCCCCAGCCTCCCCTCCCCCAGTTCTTACAACTCGCAAGGAGATTATCACCAACTCTATCCTGCGCGCAATGCATGTTTTTGGAATTTTTACTTCTGACCACCAACTTACACCCTGGGGTAAAGTTATCGCCAAGACACTGAAAGCAATTCCTAAATCTGCAGCTGAAGATCCTTACTTTGCTGAGGCTTTAGTTCTAGCTCTTCTACTCATCAAGGAAGGATTTTTGAACTCTACAAAGCTTGATCCACCTTCTTCTGGAGGTCCGGAGAACGGAAACAGCGAAGTTCAAGGTCATGTTTTGCTGCTGAGTCGTATTGCTACTTTCATTTCGCTCAGGCACCGACCAACTGGATTTGCGGGCCCATTGTCACATACGGTGCTTACATTCCAGTCTATTGTTGCAAAACAAATAGAGGCATCCCGCGCACTTGTTGAATCAACCATGGTGTCACTGCTTGCCAATGGCGAGGCTGATAGATTAGCCCTTGACGATAACCAATGGAAGTCGATTCCCGCAGATTTACCTTTCACTCATGTCCCTAATGCTGCAGCAGGTGTTGCAATGAAGCTTTATCTTGATAAGATCAACTCCACTCCCACTGGCCCAGCATCCTCATCTCAGGGTTCTACTGCTTCAGCAGCAATGACCGCAGCCAAGGCTGAGCTGGGAACTATGTTCAAGCAAGCGGTGGATGTGGCTGGTGACTTGAGCACTGCTTTTTCATTGTGGAATTGTGTTGTTGTAGGTGTTAAAGACGCTAATGCTCAGGGACTTATCTCTGCTAGTGTGGCTGGTCCTTTTCAGACAGCAGACACATGGGTTAAGCCCTACATTATTTAAGCTAAATCTACAGACATAAAGATTGTACAAAAAAGAAAAACAAAGATTATAAATAAACCTGTATCGATCTATAAAAAAGATAAGTATTTATCATTAACTCATTCGCAATCACCTCCAGTGGTATATATGCCTACGCAAAGAATTGGTTCAATTCTGCGGCTTGAAGAGAGACATTGTCTGTGAAATGATGATGAGATTCAAGACTAAACAAACTATCAAGTAATCAGATAGAAAACATAGGCTACCGCAGTTGATGCTTAGTTGTGTCAGAAGCTGTGGAGAATGGCATAACCTTATCTATTTCGATGTGCCCAAGCTTCTGCAACAGTTGGACCGGTGAGGTCAATGGTAACTGGCTCACTAAGTTGAACACATGGCTCAATTTCCAAAGAAAATTCTGCATGGGGGATAATAACTCTTCCTTCATAGTGATAGGCACACCAGTTTCCGTGACTGGAATCAGCGACTGCACATTCACTGCTGCACCATTCTGCAACATGGCACTTAGGACATCTAACAGTTTCAAAAGAAAATTCCTTGGAATAGCAGCACTTGAAGTTGGCACACTTCCATCTTGGATCCGATATTTGGGTTGAAATGTAGAAACGTCTCACATAATGACCTGCCCATAGTCGGATTGGTTTAGAGAATGGAAGGTATGTAAGTCTTTCAATTATATTACCCATTAAGTGTATTGTTCCAAAAGTATCTTCATGCAAATCCAGATTTTCAGATTCATAGTCGTATGTCTCAGGGTCATAACTGCTAGATTTGGTGTTTGCCTTTTTAAACCTTCTCTCAATAAGGGCAGGATCACTATCGATCCGAATTGAGAGACTGGGCAAAATCCTGCATTCTTTGAATTCCTTGTCGCCAAAGTCGTGTGCTATTAAACAACCCAGAATGGTCAATGCCCAACAAACATCTTGTTCATCAGGAACAATTTTTCCATACTTGAAGTCTCGAGGGGCCAAATACTTTGCAACATATGTAGTACGTCCTCTGTCGTCAGTTGCTGGTAATAGGTGTGATTGCCAATCATTTAAAGGACTTAAGTGTAAATGTCTTGCTGGATGGGGAGGTGGTAAGCGATTGTAATAGAGAGGTAGAGGGTTAGTTATAGGAAGCACACGAATGTCAATTTTTCCCGGCCGAATTTCTTTGAAAGGATTCCAACTAGGCAGCCTATATCGAGGATCATCCAATTCTTCAATACTTGGCACTTTGACTTTCAGGACGTCAGAATATTCTTGATGTTTAAACCGTCGATCACTCTGCATCTTCTGAGATCTTCCGTGAAGATAACTGGGTCGCAGAAGCCCATACTCTGCTTCACTTCTTAACGTTGAAGCATGGATATTAGATCTTGTGACATCAAGTCGAACTCGAGGGGGTCCACGAGACTTTTGTTTTCCACTCTGACCATGTCTAGCAACAAGAGCTCTTTGATGGGCGTAGTATTCTACAGGAGAAACTAGATAGTGTTAGCAGAAAGTATGATTAAATGATAATCAAAGTATGAGTATTTATTGACATCAGAAGTAACTTTAAAAGTTGCATAGAATTTTTACTATTAGTTGTCTTAACTTACCAGTAGCAGCCAACTTACAATCCTGGAGAGTTTTCAAATAGTTGTCTAGGATGGTGAGGATAATGGGCATGATTCCACCGTCAAATAAACGGCGTCGAATAGCTTCATTTCCGCAATATGCAGCGATGGCAAGATTCAACAGTGATAATTGCCATTTCCAGGCTTTGAGAGCTTCAAACTTAATAAGATCGTGAGGAGACAATTTTTCTGCTTCACTTTGCTTATAGCCACATTCTTGAATGATTCCTAGAAGGCGCTCAATTCCACCATCCTCTGCGAAGACTACAAGATCACAAAAGTTGGAAGTGGTTCTAGGCAGTTTGTTTAAAGCCTGAATGAGTGGTCTGTCACCTTTACAATCAAACGCTCGTATATCGCGGGTTTCCCTCTCGTAGACAATAACTGGAGAATTGTTGTCAATGTTGATTTCAGCTTGAGTTGATCTCATGTTGCAAAATGTTCATAGGGACAATAGCAACAAATTGTAAAATGAAATAAAATTGGAATTAATGGAATTTCATCCTATATTTATAGATTTCGATTCAGAGACTGATGTGACAAGGTCTTGATCAATTCTGATCGCATTGAGCTACAATAAGAATCATGGCGATTTATTAATGGGTGCACTTTCTGAATAATTAGGCCTATTAGCTATTTGAGCGGAAAAAAATTGAACAAAACAAAACATTGTAGCTGAAACTAGAAGAAATCTTCTGAATTCATATTACTTCCAATATTCTGGATGAAAGACTTCATTATCTCAGGACTGTCCTTTTTTGTTCAGTTTTGTGATAATTCAAAGTTTTGGCATAGCCTTTTCAGGCCGATTACCCTAAACCCAGAACAATGCCCTTCGCTGTCCTTAACTACGAAGCTCCAAAACTCTTTCAACCTCCACATAAACTTCACTACTTTCTCGATTCTTTCATTTTTCATTTTCATCCTTTTCAAGTAGTCAGAGCAGGCTTTTGATTTTCAGCTGTTCGATTCACACTCGCCATATCTTCTTTTGCATTTCAAAGGTGACAATTCAACTCCTCGACATATAGCTACCCCCTACATACAAATCAATCAACATGGTATGGAAAGAAATGGAAACAGATCTCATTAAACTTTTAATCTCCATCAAGCATATATCTAACCAGGTTTTTAGTCTTCTGCACCAGTTCCCGGCGGTCCCAAGTCCGCTATTCGCCGACGCGCCAACCAGGACAGACAAGCGGCTGCTGCCAGTGAAAGACCTACCTCCACCCGTGCTGCCGGTGCAGGCGGCTCTTCAAACACCATGCTCAAGCTCTACACTGATGAGGCTTCTGGTCTGAGAGTTGATCCTATTGTTGTCATGGTCATGGCTCTTGGCTTCATTTTCTCTGTTGTCGCCCTCCATGTCATTGCCAAGGTGTCTAACAAGTTTTTCTCTTCGTAAAATGTATAACGAATATTAATATTGATGACTTACTCTAGCTTGACGACTTATTCTCAGTAATCTACAAGTTGTAAACTCGCCAATAACTTGAGTTTAATGAATTTACGATCAGCCTTTCAGTGTATGTCTTTTTTTTTTATTCCTTACATGCTTGAAGCCTTCATCATAAATACAACAAAATATCCACCAAACAAACAATCGTGTGAGATTTTTTTTTGATTAACGGTTGGACTTGGCAACACGCTCAAGCTCATCCTTCTTCTTGATGGCGTAGGAGTTGGAAGAACCCTTACCGGCGTTGATGAGCTCCTCAGCAAGGCACTCAGCAATGGTCTTGATGCTTCTGAAAGAAGACTCACGGGCGCCGATGGTGAGCAGAGCAATGGACTGGTTGACTCTTCTCAAAGGAGAAACATCAACGGCCTGTCTGCGGACAGTACCAGAAGATCCAATTCTGGTAGAGTCTTCTCTGGGACCAGTGTTGACAATGGCGTCAACAACAACCTGAAGAGGGTTCTGGTCAGTGAGCAGGTGGATGATCTCAAGAGCGTGCTTAACAATGCGAACAGCCTTGAGCTTCTTACCGTTGTTGCGGCCGTGCATCATGAGGGAGTTGGTGAGGCGCTCAATGATGGGGCACTGGGCCTTGCGGAAACGCTTAGCGGCGTATCTGCCAGCGGAGTGAGGGAGGTAAACAGCTCCTCTGATCTGGATGTAGTCGGTGAGGGAGACATCCTTGACCTCAACATCGTCGAAAGACCACTTGTTGAAGAGCTTGATGGAGCCGGACTCGGCGACCAGGTCGGCGGGCAGAGGGGTGAAGCCCTCGTAGACGAACACCTGCTGTTCTTCCAGCTGTTCTTCAATCTGCTGTTCCTCGATCTGTTGTTCAACTTCGACGTCAGACATTTTTGTTGGTGATTATGTTGCTGATGAAATGGAGGGAAATAGTTCCTTGTCGAAAAAGGTTTTTCACTGGAGAGAAAGGGCGTGAGGAAAAAATTAACAGTGTTTTTGATACTTTTTCACCTATACTGCTCAGTGTATGTAATCTTCCACATAATCATGGCTGACCCTCTCAAAGTGTGAAATGCTATCTAAATACATCTTCCAAAATAGGAAGGTAGACTGTAGTATACTGAATGTATAGTTTGAAGACTGGGTAGTCATCAACGTGACTGCTATTATCTGAAATCTAAATCAGGTTAAAGCCCTATTTCCTTATTACATAATTTTATTGTCATTACTTTTTCTACTCCGAACTTTGTCCCAATACCCGTGGAAGCACCGAGCAAAATGTGGAGAACAAGATCGGAGCCAACACATATAAGAACGGCTTTGGCAGCATTAGCTGAATGATATTTTATTTCATTTTCTTCTGAATAATATTTCATCTTCAAAATAACTGAATATGTCTTCTACACTCTTATTTGTTGCTCGTTCTGCTCGACTTCGTGTTGGAATCCGACCTGTCTTGCAATCTTCTAGATTTTATTCATCCGAAGCTTCTGCTCTATCGATCAAGTACCATTCATTGGAAGCAAACTCAAAGTCTACTGAGACTCCTGAGGGCCCCAACATTTGCATTGTCTCATTGGATCGACCTAAGGCAAAGAACTCAATCTCACTTCAGCTTTTAGACGAGTTATTTAATGTTGCCCACAAGGACTACCTTGCTCAAGACACCAGAGCTTTGATTTTGACTTCATCAACCCCCAGCATTTTTTGCGCTGGAGCTGATTTAAAGGAGCGCAAATCATTCACTCCTACTGATACTCGGAACTTTCTGAAAAAACTCAATTACACCCTTGATCTCCTCGAAGGCCAGGCTATCCCTACTATCTCGGCTATTAACGGTATTGCTCTAGGTGGTGGTTTGGAATTGGCTCTGGCAACTGATTTCAGAGTTCTTGGCCAAAACGCCCAGATTGGTCTTTCAGAGACTCGTTTGGCAATTATTCCTGGTGCTGGAGGTACTTACAGACTCCCAAGACTTATTGGTCAGTCTCGCGCCCTTGATATGGTTCTCACTGGTCGCAGAGTTAGCCCTGAAGAGGCTGTATCTCTTGGTGTTGCTACTCGGGCTGTCGCAGATGCTGACGAGGGAGCTTTGAACTTGGCTAGAGAAATCAGCGGAGGCGGTCCTTTGGCTCTTATTGCAGCCAAGAAGGCAGTGAGAGGCGCATCACCAGCATGGGAGGCTGCCATGTACGAGAGAGTGGTCAATTCTGAGGATAAGTTTGAAGCTTTGGCTGCTTTTGCCGAAAAGCGAAAGCCTGTATTCAAGGGTCGCTAGAGTGCGAATGAAGTACTATGATCTATGCTTCCACCCTTCCACCCTGAAGAGCTCTGCTACTACACTACCTACTTTATTATAATAATATTGCCAATGACATCACAAAAAACTCAAAGCTACTTTCTCTCACTAGTGTAAACAACATAAGACTATCAATTTAACCAAGTCGGCTTATAACAGGGAATGAGCGGCTCAAAAGACAACTTCTACACTTGTGGAGAATACCAATAGGCAATCTTTTGGGGAAACTTTTGCTGAAATATTTTTTGTTACTTTGCAGACAAGCTATAATACTATTCAGCTTCATAGTTACAGACTTCTATCGGTTAATTAAATTCAGATCTGTATATATATAGGCTGTCCAAAGATTTCAGGTAGCCCACGTCCCAAATGCCGAGCACAATATTTAACCCCGACCCTATTTACAGCCGCACATCATATTTTTTTAAGCGACGCTTCTGCTCTTTGATTTTGTGTGTATGTAGACTTCGAAATGTCAACGGGGGTTGTATCATCAGCTGAATTTGTCGCGTCTAGAGCACAAGATGTTCTTGTTTCAGAGCAACATTGTCGGTCTGCTGCCAAGGCTATATACAAGGCAATGCAGGAACAAGAGTATTCAACTGAAACGTGGGCTAGTCATCCTTTGAATCCTGACGCAAAGACAATCAATACTGTAGATTGGATATTTACTGTGGATCTACTAAACTTCAGCTTCTGGTCAAATTTTGATGACCATGACACGGGCCATCCCAGTTCTCAAAGATTTTCCGTCAGCTACAATGGTACTCTTTATACTGGGTATTGGAGTCTTGCTGCAGCAATCAACAAGGCATTGGATCATGGTATTCCTATCACAACCCCAGCTTATTGGGCATCGCCAGAGTTTACAGAAGCAATATTAAGAAAAGTTTTTAAAAGTGAAACTGAAGAGCAGGTTCCTCTCTTTAATGAGCGTTTCGCGGTTTTAAAAGAAGCTGGATCAGTCATTACGAATGTAGGTCTTCCAGAGATCCGAGATCTAAGCTAATGAATAGGTATTCAAATCCGCTTCCTTTGCAAATGTTGTAGAGCTGGCCAATGGTTCTGCAGTAGAGCTAGTTAATATGGTGGCTTCGCACTTTGCCAGCTTCAACGATGAATCAACATACTGCGGCAAGAAAGGTTGGTAGTATTTACACACAGGGTTAGTCTGCTAACAGCATCAGTCAAAATTCTTAAGCGCGCACAAATTCTGGTGTCTGATTTATGGGCATGCTTTAATGGAAAGCAATGGGGAGCCTTTGATGATATCAATTCCATCACCATGTTTGCAGATTATCGAGTGCCTCAGATTCTTCATATGCTCGAATGCATTTCTTACTCGGAAAGTTTAACGGCTCACATTAAAAACCTGCAGAATTTAGAGCAGGGATCCCTACAAGAGGTTGAAATTAGATGCTGCAGTATATGGGCTGTGGAACTTATCAAGAAGTTCATTCTGGAGGATCACCCTGAGACAAAAGTCAACGCAATCTTGATCGACTTTTATCTTTGGGATTCTGCGAAAAAGATCCAGCAAGAGCTTGGAGGTAACGGCCATCTCATACCGTGTCATAGGACTAGGAGTATATTCTATTAGAAAAACATGAATAAATAATTTGTGAATGAAATATATCCACGTTATTGTTCCTTCGGAGGAGGAGGCCCGCATGGCCGGATCATATTCTAGAGAGTTAGAGCTTGAAGAAGAACATTGAAAGGACTTACGTCAATGAAACGCGTTCGCACCATGGCTTGCGGTTGGCCTAAACCAATAGAGAAATGTTCTACAAGAGATGGATGCCCTACATATGAAGCGTAAGAATCTCGATGGACATTTGTTTGCCACTCGCTAGTCTGGTTAATCACTGAATAGGTTAAATATTTCTGGTCTTGCTTCATACTATTTTGTCGTATCTGGGGTGCCCACTCCAATAAACCGGGTTTGAAGTTGCTCAAAATGTTGTTGGTCTCTCAGTCTATCGGCCTACAGGTCATCGTCAGCATTAAAATTCCTAAAGCAATGCTTCATTGCCAACTTACCATTCCTTCAGCTTGTATGGAGGTGTTGAATGTAGTATGGGAGGAATTACTTCTACCATTCCACAAATTTTATGTTTCCTTGCAAAAGATTCTTTCACCGCACCACCCAAAATTTCAAGCATAGGTGTGGCTCCGCGCATTTTTGTGTTAACAGTCCTAATTCATTTTGATACTTATGATTAAGAGTTTGGATTGAATTCTCACTTGCTTTTATATACCATACAATGGCGTCGACCAGTTTGCAAAGCGACGATAGGTTTGGTGCGAATCAGGTACCTTCACCTGTTTCTACGACGCCAACCTCATCTACTTCTACCCGACCAGAGCTTATATTGACTCAGAATATGAAGCTTCAAATAATATCCGACGAAATTATCTTGGACTGGGAGGACTCTGGTAAAGAGCAATTGTAAGTTTTCTCTTCAGTTCTTCAAACTTGGCACCAGTTCTTGCTAACCAATGCCCCCCATCGACAGGCTGAAACTCGCGTCCGATACAGTCGCAGAGGGCAATTTTTCTCTACTTATTGCTCTTTTTCATGAGTTACTACTAGGATGCCTAGCCTCTATTTTACCGCCTCCTATGGCAGCCGAAATTATTCAACAAATTCTCGATTTACCCTCGCCAAATGTCGTACATATTTTCCTGCACACCTATTCATTATATACCCCAAATCAGCAACTATTAGACATGATGAATCTATTGAAAATCGACAAATCTCTTCTGCTGCTGTTGCTGGAGCCTTCAACTTTGATTGACATTGGCTGTGCGCATCAAATGTTTGGTAAGAGAATTGTGCGAACGAATACCAATATGTTATACAAGCAAAAACGATTTAATCTACTTCGCGAAGAATCAGAAGGATATTCGAAGCTAATTGTTGAAATATACACGACCGCCTATTCACGAAAAAACATGCAACAAGTTGATAGCACAGCTTCTGCCATCGTATCTTTAATTGGCTATTTCGATCTCGATCCGATTAGAACTTTGGATGTTTTCCTTGATATTTGTGCCATGAATTTTGTAGCTCATGCTTCCTTTTTCATAGCGGTTCTGAAGAAATCTCCTTGGTGGCCTTCGACACCCTGCACTCCAACATCTCTTGACAGCATTTGTGAAGGTGGTAATAATATGGCAGTTCAGCTTCTTGGATTTAAATTAAAGTCCCTTGCTGCTAATGGGGATTCTACTCCAGAAAATCTTTTGATGCTAATTGCAGTTCTTATTAAAGAAGGATTCATTTCTCTAGGTGGTATCTATCCATTTCTTGATCCACCAGATGATGTCCTCAAGGAGCTTCATGAAAAGTGGAAAAGTGATATGGATGAGAGAGCTTTTTTGGCTACAGCATCTGCACTGGCTCTAGCAGCTCCTCTAACTGATGACACAGACATGCCTCTATCCCAAAACCAGCAGCAGCAAAAGCAAACGCAAGAGACTACTGCTGAACCCAAAACTAATCCAGATGGAAGCATCAAATACCCTTCATTTCAAAAGGTCGGTCTTTTGAATGCGCTGCTTTCTGTGGGATCTTTATATCCATCACTATTTCTACTTGCCAAGTTTCCCTTCGTTGTTGATCCTTATCCAGAAATTGCTGACCTGATTCATCGAATTTTTGAGTATTCGATAGAGACGCTCTATGAGCATCACGGAAAGCCATTGGATACCAATTCATTACCTCCTTTTCGCCCCAGGAAGCTTCCTTCATCATCCGTTAGAGAGCTTAACTTGGTTGAAGCTTCTTTGCCGCCGATCACTAAAGGGCTTTCATGCCTACCCAGAGTTACAGAGCCCAGCTCGGCACAATTCTTTTACGACAATTGGAATTCGAGCTTGAAACAAATTGACGATCTCGACAGCTTGTCGCGATTCTCTGATCTTCTACTCCGGTTTTCGGGTCCATTGTTGTCACGTCATGTTACGCTTCTTGTTAAGTTATGTCGAATCGGTGTAAGCTACTGCAAGAATAACAAGGACAACGTCGAAATAATATCTTATTGGACTGAATACTTTCGCAATCATATTCTTCCAGTTGTGTCATTACTTCCTCCAAATCCTGGCGCCATTCAAGAGGTATACTCATTACTTAGGTTTTTCTCATTTGAAACTAGGTATTCACTTTACGGTGAATGGCAAGCAGTTTTGTTAAAATCCTCACCGCATCTTAAGTTTGCTTCATCAAAAGCCGAAAAGGAAACCAAGAATGTCTTAAAGCGATTATCCAACACAAATGTCAAGGAAATGATGCGGCGCCTTGCAAAAATCTCCTATTCGAATCCTTTAACCAGCTTTACAGTGTTCATTGGGCAGGTTGAGAGTTACGATAATCTCGGAGGGCTTGTAGTCGAAGCTGCTCGCTACTTTACTGATATGGGTTGGGATGTTTTTCCATACATTATCATGCTGCAGCTCACATCAGGTAGAGGCACTCAGCAAATGGATGGACTGAACGATAGAAAATGGATTCAATGTAAGTTCAAGATTTTTTTATTTTGCAGAACTAACAAAACAGCACTCGCAAGCTTTACTGCCAAACTTTGCCGAAGATATGGTTATATGGATCCTAAACCGCTTCTTTCTTTCCTACTTCGTCAGCTCCATGTGAATGATCTTTCCTTTATTATTGTTTTGAGGGAATTGATAACTCACATGGGAGGTATAGCTCAACTCTCCAATCTCAACAGCAAACAAGTTGAGAACCTAGGGGCAGGACCGATTCTTCGCTCCAAGGTGTTTGAATCCATTGAAGATGGAAGAGAAAGTGCTGGAAAATCAGGTAAAAGATTGATGGATGCCATTATTTCCCTGGGAATCTTTGGGGAGCTTTTCATCTTACTTAATCAGGTTCACACGCGATTTATCTATAACGTTCCAGAAGAACTGGCATACGAAAAGGTTCTGGCATCAAGGTATGACGATCTGACGCATATTCTTATTCAGTTTACTGAAATGTCCAATTATTATCTGGATATCGAGGTGTTTAAAAAGAATATGCTTCCGATTTCACGATTATGTATTGATTACGGCGTTTCTGTTCCTTGCGCGTTTGGAATTTGGAGGCAATATTTGGGTGAAGAGATTAGAGGATTTCTGAAGGGATCGAAAACGTCTGATACTGAAATGACTGATATTTCTAATGAAGCATCTAACGATGATGATGAGAACTTGGAGGTAAGTCAATTGCTCATTTAGTTTACGAACCGAACTAATTACTAGATTGATGTGTGGCACCCATTATTACAAGGACTTGTGAAAGAAATCAGACATATTTTCTCTACTGATGAGTGGAGGTTTATGAAGCCAGGCTTCTACGTCACTTTTTGGCAACTTTCACTTTACGACATTCAATATCCAGCTAAAAACTATGCCGAAGCAGAGGAGAAAATTAAAGAATCACTTATTTCAGTCAATGATCAAATCAACCAGCTTGAAAAGGACACCCGTCGTGAAAGCTACCAATCACTTAAACTTGCCAAAGCACAGAAAGACGAACTTCTTCAACAGCAGGCAAAATTATCAGCAGAGAGCATGCGCCATGCATTACACTTCGAAAAATCTAAATCTCGATTGAATGCTGAGAAAGCTAAATGGTTTCACTACGATGGCCCAGAAAGTCAGATACGAAATGGTGTTGTGGTGAGGCAAAATCAAAATCGCCAGCTTTTGTCTCATTGCATATTACCACGAGCAGTTCATTCTCCTATTGATGCAATCTTTTGTGCAAGGTTTACGATGCTACTTCACGCTCTGGGAACGGCTAATTTTTCTTCACTTACCTTTTTCGACAAGCTGTTTGCTGATGGAATTTTATATGGCACTTTGCTTACTTGCACTTCTTATGAGGCAGAAAATCTAGGAATGTTTTTCTCTGAAATTTTTGCTGAACTTGGTCACTGGCGACTTGATATTGATGTATTTATACACAGCGGTCTTGGTAAACGAGTAGTCGATGGCGAAGTTTCATACATGCCTGGCTTACTTTACAAGTTTGAAGAAAAAGACATCACTGAATCAAAATTGATTGATCACCCCATATTTTTAAGAGCTATGGAGAAGTGGCATCGCCATACTGCAACAGCCATTGTGGACTGCCTCCACAGTGAAGATTACATGCATCGGCGGAATACTATCACACTTCTGCGAAACATGATCGGTGTATTTCCCGTCATCACGACTCATGGACTGGATATCGTTGATGCTCTTGAAGACATTGAATACACTGATGAACGTGAAGATCTGAAGTTGGCAGCTCGAGCTTTGCTTGTTCATTTGAAGAGGAATATCCCGACTTGGGTAGAGGTTTATGATTTCAAATCAGTATCTCCTGAAATGAAAGACTCATTGATTGAAAAAGCTCAACTTTTGGCCAAAGAGCGTGAAAAGAAACGCCTTCTACGCCAGGGTGTCAGGGCCAGACTTAATCAACCTCCTGAACCTGCTATTTCGTCAACCAAGCGAGAGGAAGAACCCACCAGTATATCCTCAGGTCCCCCTAGGAGGACTGGCGATCGCAACGGAATTTCTTCTCTGCCAGCATCACTTCCAAGAATCCCCACCGGACCCCGCCGTGTTGATGACGCTCATTCTACAAGAGGTGGCATTTCAACACACTCTGAATCCCCTAGAAACCCTCCGTCCTCGCGCAGAATCCCTCAAACATCACGAGAGTCTGCTTCGAAAGAATCAGACATCAAGACCTCTCGTGCCAATGCGATTGAAATCAAGCCCAGGGCAGGGCGGCCAACTCAGAATGACGAAGCTGGGCGTGGACCTTCTTCTCTACCTGGAAATGAAGGTAAGAGTGCTAATCGATCTGATCGTCGTAGAATGGGCGAGCTAGGTAGCAACACGGCAGACGACCGTGGACGTGGAAATGAAGAAAAGAGCCGAAGAGATACCGATCGTCGTGAAAATGACCGGCAAGATGCTTCTAGAGATAATGCTAGGCGTGAGCTTGACCAGCGTGACAATTCCAGAGGTGATCAGCCAAGAGGTGAAGCTAGGGGAGATCCAAGAGGAGATTTAAGAGGAGAACCAAGGGGTGAACTTAGAGGTGAAGCTAGGGTTGATCGCCGTGGTGAACGCCGTGGTGATTCTAGAGCCCAGGGGCGTGGTAATGGGCGAAACGCATCTAGACGTGGAGGCTCAGATGCAGATAGTGGCAAACCAAAAGACAAAGCTGCAACAGGAAGCAATGCTGTTACTCCAGTTGGTGGTCAGGCTAACCGCTTAAGAGATTCTGCAGCAGCTAGTGACTCTCGTGAAGGCTCGCCAAATAGAGGGTCTCGAGGTCAAAATGGCAGAGGTGAGCAACGTCGTGGAGGACGTGATCGCGACTCAGGGCGTATCGCAAAGGATGGTGGCGATAGACGATCTGGTGAAGCAGCTCGTGACCGGCCTGCACCTGCTGGACGTGGCAGCAATGACAATGAAGACCATCGGAACACTCCAGCCAAAGCGGAAAGCGGCCAGCCCAATCGTGAAAGAGAAAATACAGGAAGAGGGACTCGCAGGGATGGAGCCGAAGAAAAACCAGCTGGAAGATCTGATAGTTCTGTTCGTTCTGGTAATGCTGGTGGGCGGCGTGGCGGTGCTCCAGATCCCCCTTCATCTGGTGGCAGCAATAACCGCACTCAGCAACCTGCAGATACCCGCTCAGCAGATAGAAAGGCTCACATGGAGGAGGCACCGCGACGACCTGCCAGCAATTCAGATGACCGGCGTAAGCCAGCTAGAGAAGGTGGCGACAATGCTGACAACGAGCCACACCGAAGGGGAACTGAAAACCCTAGTAGCTGGAATGAAGATCGGTCCAGTAATCGACCAGATAGTGGAAGGCTTGAGAGCCGTCAACGAAATGAAAAGGAACGTGAGAAACGGCACCGCGAATGGGACCGTGACCGTGGCCCGCCAATGGATGTGGATAGGGAGAGAGGTGATCGATTTCGCGAGCGTGATAGGGAATTTCGAGAAAATACTGCAGCTGGTGGCAATAGCCGCATGTCTGGTGGTAGTGGCTATCATCTTGACAGAAAGCATAATAGAAGCAATGGGGAGTATGAAGGGAATGCAGGAAAGCGACGCCGCACCAACCGTTAAAACCTGCTTTAATATTTACCATCTTTTTCTCTTGCAGGCTAATGCACACACAGACACCAGCATTGTATCGCCACCTTGGAACCTTCCATTTTTGACCGTTTAATTTATATTAGAAATGGTAGAGACCTGCTATCGTTCAAATTCATGTAATTATTATCGAGAATACACTTGTTGCTTTAATCATGTTCTGCTGCTACCGTTTAATGCCTGTACTAATGAGGCTGCTTAAATTACCATTCCAAGCAACTATAACGATCTAAAGTTTTTTTTTTTTTTTTTTCTTTTTTACCAAAGGGCCTTTTCAACTTTCTTTGTAAGAATTATACTTCAAGTCTTGTTAAGCCATCAATTCGTGTAATTCGACCTACTTGGCTTCTTACCTCAGCTTTTCATGATGACTTGATGATGACGACTGTTGCGCAGTCTCATTCCCCAATACAAGTCACCTCACGTTATTACCCAAAGCGTAATAAAGTTGAGAATCTCTAGACTACGCCTACTAGGCCTAGCATTCTATCTTTTTCTGTCTTCTTTTCTCCTACCAACCTTGCCCATTAGTTCTTCTTGCCATCTTTTCTGAGGTTCCAGCCTGACTTCAGACTCTGGCTGGCTTTCTTCTTCGTTTTTTTTTCTTTTTTTAAATACCCTGCTTTTGCCTTTCACAGTCAACTATTTATCAATATACACCCTAATGACATCAACAACAGCACCTTCGACAGTACCAACATATCTTTCAAGTATTGCTACAGCGCAATCAGACACACCTCTTGGATCTGCAACTTCGAGGACTCCTAGGTTTAGCCCCTCGATGGCCAGCCCCATATCTTCACACAGCAGGGTTGGGACCCTGCAGGATCCCTCTAATTTGGACCAAATTTTGGTTAAACCCCAGACATCATCAGAATTGCAGCCTTCAGGTGGAGCGCCAAAATTATGCTCTCCTACAGACAGTTGCCTGAGCAGTGAGGATCAGTGTATCAAAAGTGGATGGCTTTATAAGCAAGGAAAGAGAAAAGTAAGTGATTAATAGTATTCTTAGCCTTGTTCTAACCCTTGTTATAGAACTGGAGCAAACGATGGTTAGTTTTGAGAGGAAGTCAACTGGTTTACTACAAGGACGATACAGAATACAAACCAAAGACTATCATCAATGTGGCTGACATTGTTGCCGTTGTCTTGAATCGTGGAGGTTACTTCAGTGTAGTAACGGCCCCTAAGAGTTATTATCTGCGATCTGATAGTGTAGAAGATGCAGAAAGCTGGGTTGCTAGTCTCAATGAGAGCATTGGCAAAGGTCCCAGTGAGACACCTAAGCCCTCGGCGGATGCAACTGAGAACCGGCGTTCTACGGAATCACAGCCACTACAAGAGAAGAATTCGCTCACACTACCCCAGCCCTCTGCCAAGAATCTAAGCACTGATCTACCAGTCAGCATTAAACTGCAGGGAGGTACACAGCAACCTCGCTCTTCAAGCGAAAATGAAGACTACTCGAACGTTTCATCTCCGTCCAAATTAGCAGTAATTGATGTTTCTACTAGTGTTCCCAAAAGCTTAGTATCAGGGAGTCACATGTCATGTTACCCGTACTCTGGTACTGAAGATCTAGGGCAGTCTTCTTGCCCTTCGAATCATAGCTTACAACTGGAGTCAGCAAACTTGGATGATGACGATGACCTAGATGACAATACGATTAAGGCTAGGGTACCAATGAATGAAACTTTGATACCGTCCGCAGCGCAACAATTACAACAAGGGAATACAGAAACTGTTGGCGAAACTGAGCAAGCTCTAGAGCCGCTCCAGAGCGAAGAAAAAGTTCTGGAAGCTGGGTACTTGCTCCGACTCAAGAAGCGATATCGTCACTGGAGGAAGCAGTATGTTGTGTTGACAAACGAGCGCATGATTTTTTACAAGCATGAGAAGAGCAAGACGCCGTTGAAGGTGATCAAAATGAGCAAGCTTATCGATGTTGTTGAGCAGGATGCCATGTCCAAAACGAAACAGTACTGTATGTTAGTCATCACACCAGAGAAGCGCATGAGGTTTTGTGCGCAGAGTGAAGAGGAGCTGGTGCGTTGGCTGTCCGTTATTAGAGCCTTGATTGATGTATCAATGAGTGCCAGATCTGTTGAAGCTTAAGACTCTCTTATGATACCCCGTTTGGCAGGCTCAGATGCCAGGTACCTATACATTTAATGACAATTCATCAGCTCAAATGGTGATGATAATGATAATAACAATGATACCAATTATGAATGTGTACACTTCTTTACTTGAATTTTTTTTTTTGTCTTTAAATTACTACTTTGACTGCACAAAGAGTGCAGCATGAAGTGATGAGATATTCATAAGCAGTTACATCAGTGAAAGAGCACCAGGCACTCAACTGAAGCATTCTTTTCTTCTTTATATCTCTGTTGAAACTCTATTGCTGGACTGATAATGTATTCATTTTCATCTTCTCTAAGAATTCCTCACTTCAAGTTTGCTTGATCCTTTGTCCATAACTTTAATAAGTACCTTACGTAGTAAAGCGAGTAGTATGCAACCTTGACATGAAGTTTGTTCTTTCTTTCTGCACATCCTACATATATAGACACTGGAAAAATATTACTAGAAAAACTTGTACCTTGCATCGTCCACTCATTAATCTGAGAGACTGTCTCTGGATGGTATATGCCGCAGTAGCCCGGTTAGAGTTGTAATTTGATGAAAAGACGATAATAATCTTATTTGGTTGAGAGTTTAACCTTAACTACTCCATTTCAAAGAGCCTGAAAGACCTCAAAATATATCAAGCTGCTAGCCTGGATCACGAAAAATTGTAGATGACCTGAAACTCGTTTACAGGAAGTGATTTACGAGTTGGCACAGTACAAGTTAAATGATTTTAATTTTTGGTTTAAAGCTGTCTATGCTATACCCTATCCAATATAAATTATATATAAAAAAGAAAGAAGAAAGAAAAAGTGATGACCCCAATTTTATCCAGTTTTTTTTTTTCGATTTTTTGATTTTTTTCATTTCATCTGGTCGTCAGAATTAAGTAAAAGGCAAAGAAAAATAGATGCAAAAGATTGGCTGAACTAGTATGGTCTGGGCATGTCGACATTGCCATTGTCAGGATAGTTGGGAGCCCCTCCAATATGGAGGTTCGACTCGCCAAATGGCCTGCCAGTCAAAGCGTCCTGGCCGTACTTGCCCTGGCTGGCTTCAAATTCTGACCCGAATTCTTGCAGACCAATGAGAGCTTGGTTCTCGTTCACTACGAGAGCCACGATTCCAATGGTACACATGAACAGGAAAAGCACAGAAGTCCAGCCAAGTCCAGCCGGCACAGAACCGCCTCTGGCGTCAATGGCGTTGTTGGAGAGATTATTGAGGACCGATCGAGCGGTGTCGACAGCGACCTGTTGCCATACCAAGGCGACTAGACCAAGAAAGCAGGAGAACACAGTTAATCCCGTAGCCACAAAGAACAGCGTGGGTGAAGTGATGTTTGCAGCCGCTAGCGTCACTAAAGAAAGGAAGGAAATGCACACAGACATGATAAAAATGACTGGCGAAATGATGTTTGATCGGAGCTCGTTCATCAGATGAATTCCATTGAATGGGTCCTCAGTTGGGACTTTAATCATTTTGGCAAGAGTGGTAACATTGTTTGAGCAGATCCAGTCATCTTGAGTAGATTTCCTGAGAACAGTAGACCCAATACAAGTACCAAAGTAACCAATTCTAACCCTCAAATCTGTTTGATTAACATTAGAGTTGAAAGTAGCGTATGCTCCATCATTGACGACACCATCACCATCTAGCGGACCGCTTTTGTAACCCTCATACCTGTACTCGAGCAGATACGCATTGACAAGGCCCTTGGAATTGTTTGAACAACCGGCGATGGCAATTGAGGATAGAATTATGCTGATCATGAGGATGAAGATGATGAGATATTTGTATTGGAGTTTTGTTTCCAGCGCATTGCGATCAATCTGGACGTCCGGGACCTGAATAGTCATGAACTTTGGAACCAAGTTGTTCCAATTAGTCCTATACTTGCTGTGTCCAGGGCCCTTTTCAGTGTCGAGAGGTTCGTGGTCTGCCATGATTTTTATGGTAAATCTGAAACAATTTCAGTATGTTACAGACACGCAGCGAGTACTATAATCCTAGGCGAGTCTAGGCTGGGGATGCAAGATGTGAGAGTCGTCACTAGACGATGGTGAAAGGAATTGACAAGAGAGCGAACGAAAAAAAATGCTAGAGAAAAGGAGGAGGAAAGAAGAAAAGAGAGGAGAGAATTCTTAAGATAAAAAAAAAGAGGAAGGATTTTAGATCTGCACTTGCGCGAAGTTGGTCAGAGGCACAGCTGCTTCTAATATAGATAATAGAGCCATACAGCATATATCAAGAGACTGTACTCTTGCTGCGTTTTATGACCGTTAATGCATCAAAACCAAGAATTAATACCACTAAATCATCAGGGGCCCCATTCTGAACGTGGGTGAACCGACTTGAAGCTCCATCCAAGTCCAGATCAAACCCATCGAACTCAGCCAAAGCCTTTTCTTAGGTGACAGTTTTGGCGTGGTGGACGTGATTTTGGGAGTTGTTAATAAAAGTGTGGCGGGTTGTTGCATGTCACATCGAAACATTTCGACAGCTGAAAACGAAAAAAAATAAACATTGCAATAGTCCTACCTCAAAAAAAAAAAAAGTCTCGTTCCGGTCCGTTAAAAAAAATATCCATCTCCTACATTCGATGTGATGAAAAATCTTAATTAGTTGTATCTCGGCAGGGTCTGGCCATTCTAGCTCTTCTTCGAGCCGTTAACACTTCTTTTGGTATCAAATCAGGGCTATTTGCAATGTCAAATATACATATATAGGCTATATATCAACTTCTAACTATTGGCTAATCAATGCAGACCTGATCAACACTCAAAACTTTATGGCCATACCACTATTTCAGCTGAAAAACTTGGAGTAAGCAGCCTTCTCACCATCTTTGCGCTTGACAATAATCTGCTTGGCTCGTGCAAGTTCGGCAGTGATGGCAGCGTCGCCAGGCACAATCTTGAGAGCTTCTTCAAAATCCTTGACAGCTTCGGTCTCGTTTTTACTACGTACGCTCGCCAATCCGCGTCGATACAGTGCCTTGGCTTTCTCCTGAGGGCTGATTTGTGGGACCTCCAGAGCGTTATTGGCGGACTTATGGGCTTGAGCGGTCTGGCCGAGTTGCAGGAATACGAGCGCAATATTCAGGTGGAGGGCTATTTTCAACTTGAGATATTGAGAGTATGCATCAGCGTGCTCGGTAGGATCAGGCATGAACTCATTCACATAGCGCAAAGACTTTTGATACTTGTCAAGTGCAAGTCCCTTTTGGGCATCATTCTTAGCAGAACGCAAGACTTGAGTGCCGATTTCCTTGATTTTGAGTGCGGCGTTGAGGGCAGGGATCGGGTCGGTGTTGTCTTTTTGAACCGAAGCTTCGTCACCGGGATAATCTTCATATAGATCATCAGTTCCGTCGGTAATCATGTAAGCCTCTAGTGATGCGGACATTGGGATTTCGCCGCAGTTTGTGATTGTAACCTCTAATTCAGGCTTGTCGTTGGGTCCTTTAGTCGTGTGCTCTACTGCACGAATCACAGACTTTCCTGCCAACAATTTTCCAAAGACTACATGTTTGTTATCCAAATGAGGCGTAGGGACAGTTGTAATAAAGAACTGTGATCCGTTTGTGTTAGGTCCAGCGTTGGCCATGGACAGCAAGAACGGCTCTGAATGTGTCGAAATGAAGGCTTCATCATTAAACTTTTCACCATAGATACTTTCACCACCGGTACCATTTCCAACGGTGAAATCACCTCCCTGAATCATGAAATTTTTGATGACCCGGTGAAAGTGTGAGCCCTTGAAATGCAAGGGTTTCCCTAGCTTACCCATGCCCTTCTCTCCTGTGCAAAGGGCACGGAAATTTTCTGCAGTCCTAGGGACCTCTGAAGGAGGATCCAGTTAGAAACAAGCTACATCAACGAAAACGGTTATAACTTACCATCATTAAACTATCTTGTTAGCACATATCCTCAATTTTTTCAATAGGACTAAACACTTACCAGTTCGAATATGGCACGGCCCACGGGCTTTGTACCAATTGATATGTCCAGAAACACACGAGGCCGCACGGGTTTGTGTAGTAAATCCTTGATATCCATAGTGTTATATTGAACTCAGCTCTAAAAACCGCAGGTTACAAGAAGGCAAGCAATCAGAGCTTGGTGAGATGAAGAGGAGGAAAAGATGAAAATGTGAAAAATGCATAAAAAAAAAATCAAGTGCCGCTATGATTCCCCCACTATTCAAGATAGAAGCAGAGACAAGGCTTCACAACCAAATATCTTACTTGCTAATACACTGGCCAAGTGATCCCGAACTCTAATTCTTTCACTTTCTTTAATTATCAAATGACCAAATTACGCCCTCGATCACTATCAAGCCTGATAACGGGCTAACGACAGTGTAGGCTGTCAGTATAACCCTAACCACTGTAGTAGTTTTTTGTTCCAACCAATTCTATTGTGGGCGTTTTTAATCTAACTTAGGCCCGTTTTATTCTCTGGCGAACTCATGGGAATTTGGCAATGATGTCACTACGGCGCAGCCTCCGCTATTCGCAGCAACTGATCTTTTCTGGGCAGCGGTGCCATTACGCAACCAGTGGTGCCACACTGTCCGTTGAGTCTGCACGCCAGCATTGCATGCAACTTCTCAGCGAACAAGATCGGTCGTCATATGTCCTCCATTCGTATGTTGCCCCGCCGGCGCGCGATGCATTCCTAGCAGTTCGAGCCTTCAACATTGATACGGGGCGAATCGGGGATACCGTTAGTAAAGTTGAGCTTGCCCAGTTTCGTTTTGAGTTCTGGCGCTCGACCATTCAAAAAGTGTTTGCTGCCCGCTCTATTTCAGAAGTTCCGCAAGAACCTGTGGCTGTCCTTCTGGCACATGCGCTTCTCCAGCAACCCAACCCGATAACCTTATCTAAACGATTTTTGATTACGCTGCTACAGACCCGAGAAAAGCATGCCAGTAATCCCCCATTTCGCACTCTCGATAGTTTGGCGAGTTATGGTGAAGGCACACACTCCCAACTCAACTACCTTCTGCAGGAAATGATGTACTCCGTCTCGCCGAAAACCACGGACTTTTTGAACCAGCACCCTGAAATTGCGGAGCAGGCACACGAGGTAGTGGCTCATATTGGTCAGGCCACAGGAATAGCATCCATGCTGCGCGGGTTTTCTTTCTATGCTTCTCGCGGGTTTGTGCCCCTTCCAGTGCAACTCATGAACCAGCATGATTTATCACAAGACTCAATTCTGCGGTTCCTAGCTGGTGAAGGCGATGAAGCCCAGCGCAGCGCGGTGTCATCACAGCTGTCTGACGTGGTGTTTGAGACTGCAACCCGTGCTAATGATCATCTTATTTCTGCATCTACTCAACTGAAACAGATTAAGGACACACTGGCCAACACTTTGCCTGATGCCATTCTGGTTCCAGCATTGACTGCTGTTCCAACTAAATTATTTTTGGAACGGTTAGAAAAGTTTAATTTCAATATTGGTGATCCAAAGCTCATGAAAAAGGGCAGTAATGCTGGGGACTGGCGATTACCATACAGATCATTCAAGGCTTACAAGCTGCGAGCTATTTAAACACTTGTATATAAACCATTAACTGTAAATATTTTATTAAATGTTAAAGAAAAAAGTAATAAACATTATATCAGAGAAAGTATAAATAGTTTCTATCAAACAGTCGATGATACGTCAAAAGACAGGATTCTTCTGCCGATATTGCCAAAACAAATGCTGCAAATGTACAGAGTGCTTGCGACCCACACAGTGACTGCGATATATTCTGAAGACAGAACCGGATCGGGCAAATGTGAGGGGAACAGAACTGCAAACACCGAAGTTCCCGCAATGGCTGTGATCGAGGACAGGATGAATCCGTTGCGAGTGCCATCCAAAATATACCACAAAAACGGGTTCACAAGGCCCCAAAGAGCGGCAGCTTGCATGGTAGACTCCCAAGGAAGCTTGCGCACTCCGTAAGACAAGCCCAAAAACGCCGCCACTGCGCGGATGATGGAGCTCCAGTCAGTGCCTCCCTTGCCTTTAGAAGTCCGCTCGCTGGAAGGGATTGGGAATAGCCAGTCAAATAGAGGAGTGAGAAATCCCAGAAGAATGCCTTGTGCGCCGAAAACTAAAGAGAATGTGACAGAGTTTTGGGACGTTGCGATATCGAGGGTATGAATAGTGACTAGATGGTTGTCGTGGAGATTGCGGGCAAGCTCTCCATAAGCCACGCCACAGGCAAACAACGTCACAAGTCTAACCAATAGCGTAGGGAGAGATAGCCTTACTGATCCGTTACTTGACGACAACGAAGGAAGGCGGGGAGTACCACTGCGTTGTTTTCTGGCTGAGGAGACAGCAGAGGATGGAAAGGACATGGAAGTTCTGCGGCGCTTGATCCCGTCATCATTCAGGGAGCCTGTAAGAGATTTGTTGGCTTCATCCAAGAACGATCCGTCATTGTCGATAGTTGCCGAGGACTGATTAACCCTGCCATTAGTACGCGCATAAGAGGTGGTGTCACCTGCCAAGTCAGCAAGGGATGTCTGAGATCCGAACACTCCAGACAATGCAGACGATGTAAGGTTGAGGAAGGAGCGAGAGTTTGGTCCTGAAACCAACTCATTGCGATGCTCAATAGGTGATGATGCAGGTGCAGTAGCTGCTGAAGATCCTGATGGCACCTGGCTACTTCCAGTCGCTACGCCATTGGGCAGAGATGAGCGAGGCTGTCGCGGAGGTGCAACGGACATAGTATTCTAATCTTTAATCAGAGGGAGTATGAATACAAAGAAAAAGAAAAAGACAAAACGATGTTCGGTTAGTTAAAAAAAAAAAAAAAAAAAAAAAAAAGTCTAGTGAAGATTTGGTTGAATGAAAATAAAAATAAAAATTAATAGAAAAAAGGTGTCAAAGTGGATATTTTTGTGTTTTCTCCAATGTTCAACCGATCTGAACGACAAATGCATATAGATCTAAGTCATAAGGTTGATGTCACAAATACTTGATTCAAACCCAATGGTCTAAGGCTCAAGGCTCAAGTGCTAAAATAATAGGGTGACTTTTTTCAGCCCTGTGCAGCCGTTGCTTTCTTTGACTAAAACAAAGCGAGGAAGACAATGGATCAGACATGAACATGATGAAATGGAGAAAAATCTGGTGATCACAGATGTAAACAGACCAGACCATCTGGGGAAAGAAAAATTTAATACCTCGAAAACTCTCTCACGCAATCTGAAATCGAGCAACGTCTTCTTTACCAAAGCTACTCGGTACGAATGGCAATATACTCAACTCGTGATATGCCTTGTCTTGGAGAAGGTTTTTGAATCACTGGGGTATAAAAGTGGAAAATCAACACCCCCCAGATTAGTGGAAAATACATCTAGAGTCCCCATAACATCCATATCATGGGCATTACAATGCTTGTGAAAGTAATGTAAATTGATGCAATGCACTTTTAAAAGGAGATAACCGTAGGAAACGTACCCTATTATTCCCTTGTGATCAGTTCATGAATCAGTTCATGTGGGCACAAAAAGGTGTCTAGGTGGACATTATGGCATGAATAAAGGATAGCAATCAAGTGGTTTGATTTTTTAAGCCGACCAATTGTTGGTAACTTTGCTCAAATATGATTTCACCTCATATATTAGATTGCCATTTGGAAAACATTATAAATATCAAGACCATAGCATTAAATTGCTACTTCTTTTCTACATCTATATCACCATCAATATCTGTTCAATTCTGCTCACTTTAAGCAACTCAACTTTTCGGCGACTATCCAATTTATAACAATGATCCCCACTGCTGTTCGCTTCGCTGCTGTCACCTCCAAGCCTGCCACCCAAAAGATTTCTCGCGCTGCCATTAACGTTGCCAGTTTGGGTGCTGTTGCTACATTGTTTGTCGGCTGGCCGCTTATGATCCAGAGGCTCGAGACCAAGAACCACGGTGCTGGTACTGTTCCAATTCCTGAGCAGAAGAGAGAGTATTAAGAAATTGTCGATTGAATTGAAACCTCTATACTAGCGTACCGAATTCTCTACGACCTTTCCTTTATTAATTGTACTCTTTTTAAAGCAATGTTTGCATTTTCCCTTTTTTTTTCAGAGCCAACCCGCTGCCCCCCTCCCCGCACTATCCAACTATCGCCATCTTTGAACAAAGTGGCAATTCTTGTTCCTCCTGATGTTTCTGGATTGCTACCTTTGTCAAGCTACCCCTATGACCCAATTTCATTGTTCTTTCCTCCCTTTCATGCTCTTTCTTGTCAATCCCTTTTGTTGTTTACTATTCTGATATTTTCAACGTTTGCGCTTTTAATGCTGAGCTCTTATGCGGTTCTGGCATTTGGCTGTCTGCTTGTATTTTTTCTCATAGCATTATAATCAAACTTGATTTAACGTCTTTTTGTTTCCTTCGTTAAGAGGTGTAACCCTTCCAGTTTTGGGCCATCAATTTTTTTACTGTGACTTTTCGTTTTTGTGACGCACCCTGCCTCACTAATAGGCTGAGGTGATACTCGTGAATCCCTCCACCTGAGCTTAGTGAACTATTAGTATCTTTGGATGCTCTTGTTGGAATTTACTTATGAAGTATTATACTTAATTCGAGAATCAAGGGGAAGCCAGAATAAACATCAGTTGACGCAACTAATTTTGGTGTGGTGTTCTTGTCTTTGCAACAAGAAGCGGTTATAGGTTGGAGTATAAGATGTTTTGTAACAATTGGCTTGAAATATTGATGGTATAAATAGTTAATCAAACTAAATGAATTACATCAAAGCTAATAATGGATACGCTATACCATTTAAAGAGAGATTCCGAGAAGAGCAAATAAGGCGGAAAGGCCGGCAGCCATTATGTACATATTGGAATTAGAATCAACAGCTCCGTTAGCATGAGAGGAGGTGGAAGCATGAGTAGAGCTTGTTTGAGCAGCCGAAGCGGAGCTTAAAGTAGACTGAGTAGAGCCAGAGACAGAACTAGGTCTAGAGCCAGAAGATACATTAGAAGAAGGAGAGCCGGTTCCAGTACCCTGAGCTGCAGTTGACGCAATTGAAAAAGCTAAATCAATGTTGCTGAAAGCTTGAGCCATTCCAACTGACATCACGCTTTCAATTTGCCGAGATACGCTGGCATCAAGCGTTTTGCGAGTGCCAGCCAATGCTGTAGCAGATGCATAGGCAGCAGATAAGTACGAATCACCCTTTGAGAATGCTTCTTGAATTTGTACAGACGCATCAGAAGCAAAACTTATAGTAGAAAATTTGTTGCGCTCTTGAGATTTCGCAGATTTAAGAGCTTCGGACAAATTAGACGCAAAATTTTTCAAGGCATCAGAATCCACGATTCCATCTGAAATAACAAAACTTGAAACAGCGTTATTTGAGTCGAGTTGTGCAGCGACAGCTACAGCAAAGATAGAGGAAACAAAAATATTCTTGACGTTGACCATGGTGTAAGGTGTTAGAAGGAGAACTTGAAATAGTAAAGACTGAGCTTGATAGAAGTAGAAGTCTGATGAATTTCGGGGAATCTTGGCATATTTATATCAAATGAAACAAGCCATAGGGGGATATAAATGACTTTTTCCTAGCCGTAATCCATTTTTAATGTTTCTGAGCATGAATGCATAGCAATTACTGCTGCAAAACTCAAGGCTTTCAAAAACGCAATTTAGGTATAAGAAAAGTCTCTAATGAAATAACTATGATTGAATTTGCATCTACTCAGAGCTACCTTGTTTCAAAATCTCTGTGTGAAATATAAGCACAGTGAAGAATAAGACCTCTGTATATAGTAAAAGCTAATTTATAGCAGCTTAAATATCAAGGAAAGTATGTAGTAGGAAGAATTTGAATGATGATCAAATCATCATCGATGATTATAATTGTTCTAGAGTCACTTAGCTTATTTTTAAATTATGGATCTTGAGAAATGAAGTGGATTCGAGGCATATTTATCCGGGTGTTTGCCAAAATGACGTAGGCCTACTTAAAAGATATTTGAGTCTTTGTCAAATCCCACTGAGATGAAACCAACCAAAAAGCTATTTTTAAAGCTTTCTGAACGATCTTGTTGTTTGCCTCAGGACTTCAATTGTACTGAGTAACGGAAAATATGAGAGAAGTAAAGCAATATACAAGGATGAGGAAAGATATAAAAACGAGTGGCATTGCAAGTGTCCAGAATTTTGAAAATCTCAATTGCGCTCTTTTAAGTTACCCAATTCTTAGCAAAGATCAATCTTTGCCTAATGATGTCGTCTGTCTTTATAAAACAAATTGTGAAAAGTTGATATTTCAAGAGACTCGAACTACATCACTTTGATAAAGTATATTTCAATAATTTTCTTTTTTTGATAGTATTGAAAGTTTAGAGAAACAGCCAGTGACATAATTGGTTTGGTTATTTTCCACAATGATTTGCTATGATATTTTCCTGGATTCCAGATCCATGCATATGGTGCATATCAAACTAACAACCATCAATTGGTCCTGAACTTTAACCTGAGGTAAGGATATGTCACAAAAAAAACAATTGGCTCAAAAAGAAATCAATTAACCTTTAAATTTTGAAGAATACATTTATATTGACCTAATGCCAGAACCTGGTTGTGAAGTGGCAGTGTAGTTTCTTGACTCAATTAAATAGGCTAAAATTGAAGAGATATAATTACCTGATTTTTTTGTGAAAAGTTAACTGTAGAGAAGCGAACTGACATGACAATCATAATATGGATATTTCAGCAGATCATTATAACTTTGTGTACTTAGAGGAAGAACCAATGGGCTAGTGCATCCAGAACAATTTCAGTTATGCAAGAAATTATATCTAGATAGGCGCTATCTGTTCTATATCTTTTATATTCTAATATTCAAAAAGTAAGTTAAGCTCACACCCGGTATCGAACCGGGGACCTTGAGATTTGCAATCTCACGCTCTACCACTGAGCTATATGAGCTCATTTAGAAACAATGCTCGGTTAAAAAATATAAATATATGTTAAGTCATTTCATTGTGCAAGTTGTTCTGTCTTGTTTTTGGTAGCGAAACGGAAGAATAGAAGTTGTCTGGGAGGTACTTTGTGTAAACTTGTTATTTTTGTAATAGTGTGTTTGTTACTTAGTATGTCTTCTTTTGACTAGACCAAAATATATCATCATCATCATTTTTGTTTCAACTAGTTTCCATCGTTAAATTGATTATCTATCTATCTAACTAGTTTCCATGAGTTGTGTAAACTTAATAAATTAATACAAGTACACAACTTCTTGGGAAAATGTAGTTGTGGGAAAGTCAACTTACTGAAATGTTGAGTACCGCTTTGAATCAGGTATTCCATTGTAAAATCCGTACTTAGCGTTATCGTCTGTATCAGACCAGTATATAGAATATGTCTTCTTCGATGTTTATTACATAGGACGTTAAATTGATCATTTATCTATCTATCTTTTAAAATCC
>JAJMHO010000033.1:64160-131361 GCA_030566085.1 Geotrichum histeridarum
AAAAAAAAAAAAAAAAAAAAAAAAAAAAAAAAAAAAAAAAAAAAAAAAAAAAAAAAAAAAAAAAAAAAAAAACCCTATGGTTCTGTAGAACCTATAGCTCATTTCATCTCTTGGTCCCCTCTAATGGATTTTCGTAGCAGAACTGATCGAAGGTCACTTAGCATTATGAACAGCAGGCCAGGACCAGTATCAATAGAAGGAAGGGAATTGATGTGGTGATTTTAAGGATCATGTTGTTAAAATATAGCTGAAGGGACAAGTTTGCAAGAAAGCAGGGCTTCATCAATGCTGTTGGCATATTTTATTGCCAGATCGGTATCTGTACGACCAATTGAACGAAACTGTCTAGAGAGAGCCGCAATTTGGTCCATACTTTTGGTGAATAACGATTCATGAATAGCGAGTTTGCGCTGTTGCGTTTTGACAGTTTCTATGAGTCTGGCGAGCATAATTGCGGCGTAAGAACCGCAGAAATGGATTTGGTCGCTCAACGCCATGAAAAAAGTTGGATCGGTAACGGCGAGGAGACCTTCAATGACTTTGAGAGTGTGTCTAATCATTCTCCGAAGATGGCCAGTATCGCAGAGAATAAATACCCTGGTAACATCGGATGGGTCATTTTTCAATACAAGCGCATCGACACCAGTTGATTCAGCAAGCTGGCGATAATTCCAGTGGAAAAGGACCAAGAAGTATCCATAATGATAGCCAGTCTCCACAAATTGTGTTGTTGGTTGTTCTAAGAAAATGTTAACACATTGGATGTAGAAAAAAAAAGAGTCCTTACCAAACAAGTATCCCCATTCATTATACCATAAGCGAAGTTCTTCCTCGACTTGATCTAGAGACTGATTGCTCTCCAGAAACGTATAAACAATTAGCTGAAAATTGATTTCGGCCACCATTCTGCCATCGAAATTGGTAGAGGCAGCAATGTCAAGAGTCTTCTGGCATTGCTCAATTCTTATCTGGTCCAACACGCACATGCGACCACTCATGACACAGTTTACTAAGTGAACTAAAGAAAGATGATTCCACACACGATATGCAGTAATGACGTCCATTTCGGTAACAGGGCTGACGCCATCAAAAGACATGACAAGGCCTAGAACGTTTTTCGTCACGAAATGCTGTAATGCAATGCTGCTAATGAACCATGCGTCGATGACAAAACCGTCATCACTCAGCGAAGAAGCATAGATTGACATGACAGCAAGTGCCTGAATAAACTCAATAGTGTGGGGAACAATAAGCATAGTTTCTCTCAGGTCTTCCTGGAGTTTATGCAAGAGAAGCCTCCACATGGATTTTTTGAGCACCGGATCGTGATATCGAATCACCACACAGCAGCAAACAGTTAGAAGCAATGAAGAGCGGGCTATCATTAAGTCTAGAAGTTTTTCAGTCACGATATTTGCGGGAAGTGAAACCCATTGATTGTAATACTTCAAAAAGAGGTCCAGTAGTTCCATGGCCTTTTCTCGGGACACAAGCCCGAGAGAAATGATATTATGTTTGATGAATACCATTTGTGGCGTTATTAGTCGTTGGATTGGGGGTGGATAATTTTCTGGGGACATCAAGGACCCCATGGAACTGAATGGAGATGTGATGAAGGGTGTCGAGTGGAACCCAAATGGCGTGGAAGCTGTCACACTGCTTTGATGATCTTTATTGAGAAAAAGACCATCTTGCCTCGCTGGAAGAATCGGGCGACGCGAATCAGATCCATCATGTTGTACTAGCCTCAAGATTTCACCAAGATTGGACTCCAGGGCTCCAAGGCGCCGTTCAAGCGTCGATGGCTGCTCGGAAGCAATATTTGGAATCGGTTCATTAACAGTTGCATCAGAGAGAAAACTGCACTCAAATCCAAGCGACGCGCATCTTAAACACGATTTGGATGACGGAGATGGAAAGCAGCGGGTCTTTTGGCGACGACATATTACACATGCTTTCGCAGCTCGAGCGGTGCGAAACGCTTTATTGGGTTTCGGCACAGCATGTACATCTCTAGATAGTTAATTAGTATAAGCTGGCTGTTACTGAATAAAATATAGACTTTAGAAAAGTTGGTGGAGGGAGACTTACTGTGGAATATCAGGGCTTTCAGACTGGTCAAGAGCCTCCGGAGTACCCGTCGGGAAGTTGCCGTCTAAGCGCGGTCTCTTCAAAGTATGGTCCTGGTCCATGGTCTTGCGTTGGATCTCAAAACGCAAAATTGGTATTACAGGGGCTCAATAATTGGGTTTCAGAAGTGAGCACTTTCGAAACGCGTCAACACGTTTAATATACAGGTATATCTCGACAATTTCGCTTGGGCGGATGTTAGAGACTTCCGAGGGATCAGAATGGGAGTTGAAAAAAAAGCACATAAAGACTCCTAACCCTTGACCTTCAGAAAGTAAAAATCAAGCCATTCATGAAAGGCAATCAAAACCTCCCAGCATTTCAGATCACATACAAAGACTTGAGCAGTTGATGGCATTATAGAATTAATATCTTGCGGGGATTTTTGCCAGAGTTTTCTGTTTTTCATAGCATTATGACACCGCCAAGTGGAGCGTCGATTTGGACAACGGCATCAGGAAACTTCTGTCATGTGCGGAATAGTCGACAAATGGTTCTCCATGGTCAGAGGTGTTGCCAGAATCGGGCAGGATGGGCTAAGAAGAGATTATTCACGAGTTCGACAATAGCTTGCGACGCGGTACTGGAGCACCCTGGTCTAGCGTTAAGCTTTTTAAAGAACCTAGGCAAAGAAGCCCGTCGACCACTCAGATCAAGCTCAGCTACATCAACTTCAACTGTCAAAACCAAACCACTGCGAGACTTGAGTTTGGACTACCTTCAAAACCGATCGCAGGAATTTCCATTATCATCTAGCATTAAAGCATATTCAGTTGAACGGCCAATTGAACAAAAACCTCAAAACCCCGAAGACGTGTCTGCTTGGGCATCCAAATGCCGGGCTCTTGTGGAAGCCCGGAAATATACACAACTAGACGCATTACTACAACAAGGGCATAACCAAGGATACAGCATGGATGCAGATACATTCTCTGTTATTATACGAGCCCTTTCCGAAGCTAAACAGCATGAAATGGTCGTCTCAACTTTCCAACGTTTCCATCCAACAGAGACTGTGTGTGAAGAGGGAGTTATCAACGCTGTAGGGTCAGCATATGCCATCCGCAATTATACGGAGTGCGAAAGAATCTTTGCTGCATATCTAGGCAAAGTCGAGTTTCCAACCCGCACGCTTAACACGGTGCTCAAAAACTTTTACGCACAAACCAACCCAGTCGTCGCTCAGGAGTTCTTAATGCAAATCTGGGAACGCGCTGATGAGCAAACACTCGAGATTGCATTTAAGAAGCAGGCGGAAATCACGAAGGACGCTGAGGAGATTGTGAATCTCATGTACAAGTTTAAATCTGACCGAGGGGATGTCAGTGAAAGCTTCTATGCTACTGTACTGGAGTGCTTGCTGGACTTGGGGCATGCGGATCTAATGATTGAGGTTACAAGGACTATTGAAAAAGATGGCCTGTTTGGCACTGCAAGAGTACAGGAGGTCATTCTTCAACAACTGCTTGTTGAAAAGAACGCTGGGCGCATTGAGGCATACCTCTCCCTATTTGAACAGCAAAATAGCATCAATGTGAGCGCACGGCCATTTGAGCGGGCGGCAGTACATTTCTCTCGGACAAACGACACTGATGGGATATTCACGATTGTGAACTGGATGTCTCACTGTAACTTAGACATTACAGGACCTGTGATGAACGCTTTTTTGTCGTGCGTACTGCGCAGCGGAATGCCAAACAAGCTGGTGGATAATTTGGAAGGGTGGACACAGTTGGGTGTGGTGGGAAGCAACGCTACTGTGCATTTGATTTGGAATGGGTTGTTGAAAAAATATCCAGATCACGGTGAGCTGGTTACAAGGCGATTGAGGGAAATGGACAAGGAGTTCCCGCAGTTATATAAAGGTCTATCAGCTGACACTTTTACGACAACAGAAGTGGTAGAGCGAGGAGGTTGGGCTTCTGAGACGGTGATTGTAATGCCATCTTCGAAAGACAAGAACAGTACCCTTTACGCTCTACGGCGAGTGCAAGAACTGAACAGGGCCAACACGCCTGAACTTGGGATCCAAGTGGTTGAAGATCTTAAACGGCGCAACGTCAAGCCCACTGCTCAAATTTTCAGCACAATTCTGCATGGGCTTTGCAAAGCAGGGTTGGGACCAGAGTTTGACGTTGCGCTCAAACTGATGGAGGATTCCGGGTATGAACCCGACGCTATGCTTAAACTGATTTTCCTGCGCACGAACTTGCAGCGGATGCGGGAGAGCAAGAATGGGGGTCCACCGTCACTACCTACGTATACACAGAAGCTTCTGGCTGTTCAGAGGATTAAACAGTTTGTCAGCGAGCACCGCAGCCAGCTAAACCTTAAAATGGTAACAAGCATCGGTTTTGAGCTGCTGCAGCTGGAAGAGATTGACTACGCAATCAGCATGTTTAACTTTTTCCGGGGTCCTGGAGGTGGGGCTGGAACGGCTGAAGTGAGTTGCGACAACCACGACAGCGACTCACTGAGCGGGCTGATCAAAGCACTGGCCATCAAGGGCCAATTCCACGAGATTGTACAGATTGTTAGTCAGGTAGTTGGTGGCACCACCAATAGTACCAGCAACGGCGTGGAGCAGCGCCAAGAAAGTGGAGTTGTGCTGCGACCGTTTTTCGAGTGGGAACTGCAAATGTGCGTGGCCAGGGCAGCGCGGCTTAGCAACAGGGTGATTGTTGAAGCCATGGAACAGCAGGTTCAGCTGGTGCAAGCGTACCGTCGTAGCTGGACAGTCAAGGATATAGAACGGTCCTTGGAGGTTGTGCACGGAGTGTTTGCGGGTTGGGAAGGTCAACTGGTCGAGGGTGTAGCCCAGCCATAGGCTTGATATTTTGTACATATAAAGGCCTACGTACGTACATTGTATATAATTATTACTTCTTACTGGGGCTATAGAAAAAATTATGATCATCACAACATATAGGCCTATATATATGTGTATAAAATTATTACAGGTACCTGTTGATATTGTTTTGTTTGTTCTTTCTTAGCACTTCCAGAAGCCATATTGGCAGAATTCAACATTGCTCTGTGGCGTGTTTTTTGTGGGACTAGTTGATTTCGATAATGCAATGCACATTCAAGCACGGATCAGATACATTTGTTTTATTTTTCATTGTTTTGTGAGCCGAGAGAAAGATAATATATATGCTGACTGTGTTTGATGTATACTAAACTGGTTTGCTAAGCTCTGTCGTATTGGAGGAGAGCTGGTACTTGGTTTCTGGTACAAAAACATATAACCAACCAATAAAAGCTAGGTTTTGTACTAATGTTAAAGATCGCGAAGCTTTCAAAATCAAGGTAAGGAAAACCAGGGGAAGGTGGAAGTAATCATCCTTGCAATAGCAGGAGTAAGATGACCAAGAGTGCATGAGAAGGCACTAATAACAGTCAAGACAAAAAAAAATAAAAATAAAAAAAAAAAAAACGCAGCATCCAATAGTGGTTCCTCCTCCAACCCCCGGCATTTCGGTATTTGGTGGGGGTACATTAATGGAAATCAGGCTTAGTACTTGCATTTCTAATACTGTTATACATCATTAAATTTAAGTTGATGGAGTATTAACCAATCAAAAGACGGGGATAATGAAAACAAGTGGTTAATACGGTTAACTTACACTAGGCACAAAGAAGAAAGAAAAAAAATTAGCCACATAAGTAGCAACCAAAAAGTTGGTATGGGATGTGAGTCGCGACCTAGCCACAGTTGTGGCAAATTATGCAAATGTAGAACAGATCTAGAGCAACCAACTAACGTTGTTTCTTTTTATAGTGTTTGATTTTTAACCCAACTTGTTTGTTGCTCTTGCGCCACAGACAAAATACAAAGAACCTAGTGTAATTAACAGAACGTCAAGTAGTAGTTTCTGTCATGTTCTAGAACCATAGAAACTGCCACAATAAAAGCCATACCCTTAAAACCCGTTCTAAGTCAAAAAAAAAAAAAAAAAAAAAAAAAAAAAAAAAAAAAAAAAAAATAATAATATGATGCAGAACTGTATGGTGATGGTGAGTTCAGCATCAGCGGAGAAACCTTCTACCGGTTTTGAGTCGCCCATCTCCGTATGGGCCGCGGCGCCCTATAGTATACAACCAAACCATCTAAGCACCTATAGGCACATAAAATGCACTGCACGAAGGAAGATTTGGACTGGAGCATTTTCGCAAGGGGAAGGATTTTAAAAATAGCTAGCTATAACTATATGATATATCTTGGCTGAATTCGTTGAAAATTTTGTGAAAAGTATATCGTGCCAGCCATCAACGTCGTTTTTTTTTTTTTTTTTTGTTTTTTTGGTTATCTTGAGTAGCCACTAGCTATTTTTTGATGTTCAGATCATCCTGGTTTAGTGTATGGGCATACTCGTATTTTAATCTTCAATAGTTATTTTCAAACTTTGAGAATCTCGTCAGTTTTGTCTCCATGGTCTTTTAATTAATTAATGCCCTGTGGTGTGTGCCACATCCATCGTGATATCATGATGACCAGATGGAACTGAGCAGCATCGAGGGCGGCGCAGATCTACCAAATCAAATAAAAAAAAAAAAAAAAAAAAAAAAAAAAAAAAAAAAAAAAAAAGGAAGTGTACAACCAGAACAAAAAATGGCGCGCTGTCAGCATGTGCACACGAGAGAGAGCCTCCTCCTTCTCCTCCTCCTCCTCCTCCTCCTGATAGTACTGTTGTGTTGGGCTTCTAGGCCCGGGGTGGAGAAACTGAGGGTGGAGATTGGAAGTAAACCATCGATCATTCCATAGTAGCAGCAAAAAAGACTCATGTAGCTCAATCACCAATCAAGATTTCCAATGACTTTAGAGATCTCCACTATGCTTTGATATCCTTTTATTTACTTTCTTTACGATGTTAATTCATGTACTCGGAGAGCAATGACCCAAATGAGCACTAGCCACACGGCACTGTCAAAAAGTATGAATGACGCCACACTTGGCTGCATGGCACTAGCCACCGCGCGCGTGCTCGCCTCTCTCCGTATGTCCGCTTGACTGCTAACGCCACACATTTCAAGAAGAAGATGAAAAAATTGCCTCAGGTCATTTGCCACAGCTGACGTCAGAGATGACTAGTTGATGTGGCGCAAACATTAGGTTTCATTCGCCTTTATTACCTGCTTCTCCCCTCTCTAGGTTTAAGTGAAAAAGAAATGACAACAAGAAAACAATAAAGTTTGGAGTGTATACTACTACCGATATATGAACAAGACGTTGCTGCAAGCAATCAATCTAGGTGGGAACTATACGTGAATACGTGCCTTCTCTTTTTTGAATGTATACATACTTGTTATTAATTATATATATATTTATGAATATTAGACATAGATACATGTACAATTTTTACATCATGAGTTAATGTGTGTCTATGTTTCTGGGTCTTTTCAGTTTTGATTGGTTTTTTTATCCGTTCGTTATGATATTTTGAAACTGGTGCTTAAGGGCTATGGAATTTGATATTTAATATTATTTAATAAATAAGGTATATATATATCTAGCAAATTTATAAAATATGTACACCATGTTTTGTTGGTAGTGAGGGGACTCATCAGGGAGGGGGAGATGGTAAGGCTCACTGTTAGTGGAAAACGGACCAAGCAAAAACCCACTCCAACAATAAAGAAGCCAAAACAAATGCTTCTAGATTCTTTCTTTTTAAGAAATAAAACGGTCAAAACCCCTCCCCTCATATATGCCCCTATATAAATTTAAAGGAAAAGCTAGATGGGGCTGCCTGTAGGCCTATTAATTAAATTTGTCATGGACCAATTCTAATTATGCAAAGTCAACACTATAATAGATAGTAGGGCTAGCAACAGTAGACAGGCATTTTCTGGCAGGCACATTGACAAGGGTCTTGAAATAAAAACTCTACTCTCTTGGCTATTTCTAGAGAGGAGGTGTAACTACTTATGGTGAACAGTCTTGAGTATATATCCACTTCCCATCTTTATTGCGACTTTATAAGTTAACCTGAAAGGGCTCTCTTTAGCATTTGTGAGTCTTCTTGTAGCTCCTAGCTCGCTAGTACTGATATAGTGCAAGGAAATTTCCAATTGAAATAATCTCACTGCCGCAGCTAGCTGGTGGTGATTGTCGATCCAAGCAGCTGTTTGTAGGGGCATATATCAATATGTATAATTCTTGTTTTGTCAAAGATTCTTATAAATTTAAGGCCGATCTAAAAGTTTCACCACCTCTCTATAAAATAATTTATATTCAAAAAAGCAGCCTATAAATCAGATCAATCATGCTTAAAAGAGGCGTTGACGCTATGGGAGATACTTGCTATAGGTTTTGAAGGTCTTGAGAAATAGAACGTGATTTTGGAAGCAGCAGCATCAATTATCCCTGGATATATCTCTCCAAGTCGCTCTGGGCTACAAGGTTGAAGTTCAGTATTTTCACCACAACCAAACTCATAGTACATCCACACAATTCCCGCTTTAAAATCTAATAGTTCCAATTAAAATCTTGAAACCTAATCTATCTACACACAAATCTATACTTTTATTTTATTATTTTGGATGTCTTTGAAGGGGTTATATTTGAAACTTGAGACGGCTTGCTCATTTTTCGGGACCCGTGTGTCCAATAGCTTTGAATGTTTTCTCCCATGTAGACAAATCTATGAGGGCAGCATCGATCAACAACACCAGGCGGGGTCGGGGGCGGCGGTTTCTCGAACAAAACAAGACATAATAGCAATCAGATGAACCACTGGTACAAACCATAAAGCTGGTAGGTAGAGTTGGAGGAGTTGTTATCTTTACATATATCACGTGATGGTTCACTGTTTTCACTAGATACATAGTGATATTCTGAAAGTAAATTAGAGTGTTGAATTTTTGGTCCCTTCACTTTAATTTGATTTTGGTCAGGTTTGTAGTGATATAATATGACTAATATATTGTGTAATAGAATACGTTCTTTCAAAATGGGGTTCCCAACCATATATACCTGTATGGTGAACTGGTTTACCTCTCATACAAGAGTAGCCGAATTAATGTGATTTCGAAGTGAAAAAATTCGTCAAAGCATTTCTCTAATCAGCATATTCTATATACTGTATACAAAGTGGTTAACTCACAGATATCATTGATTTCCTCTAATAATTAATTAAAAACAACTTATATATATTTGTCTAATTTATCCCAGGCATTGTATGTCATGTATGATGATGTCGAATGAATCCCAATAGTCTGGTACTTCGGTCTTGGTTCTTAATTCTTGGTTCTTGGGTCTGAGATCACTATTGCATAAGTGAGTGCTTTTTGCCCTATGGCATAACTTTGGTTTAACTTATTGGCCAAGTTTATAGGACTTTTCTTTTTTGCAGTTTTGGGTTGGACTGCATGTGATCGAAAACGACTACCTACACACGCTCTTCTCCTACTTTGGGGCTCTCACGTTCCCCCTCCCTCCCTTTCTTCACCCCCAAATCTAATTTAATGCTTTAGCTTTCTCACCCGTTTCACAAGTACGCCTACGTTTTCACTGGTCTCGCCTATAGCTACGGAAATTTAAAAGGTGTGTGTGGAGACCTAGAACTGGATGGCCACTTCTTAGCGAAAAGTTTAGGCCCTGGAGACTCATTTAAACATATATATAACAAAAGAGTTGAGATCTAATATACCAATTTTTCGGGAAATTAAACTTTGAGTACACTATCAGCCACAAGACTGGCAATATCCAAAACATTAGAGCAAGAAAATGAGGAGAGAAGAAGAACTAGAGAAGGCTAAGAAGGAGAGGACAACAGTCTTCATGGTACAGAACCAAGGATACACTATCACATAGGCTATACACAAGACACATTTAAAGTTTTTGGTTTAGTCTTATATCATGATTGACAAATAGAATGGTCTAGACTTTATACCGGTTTTCTTTCACTCCTGGCCTTTATTAATTGTAGAGTTATTATTATTGTTTGATTTATTACAACTAGGCATATAAAGAAAATATAGAGTGGATCAAAGACTAGCCTATACTAGGGCAAGTTCATACTTGGCTCTCTATTGCTGATAGTCATGTCCACTCTATCGAGATACGGTACCATCATCGTCATCATCATCATGAATTCCAAATGGGACCTTTATCACGGGCATATCGCTATCAAAGACTGAAAACAACATTGTCTGCTCGCTTAAAACTGTATGGAATCAACATACAGTGCACACCGTCCACATATTTACTCAAGCTTGGACGTTTTCAAGATACATAATTTCAGGTTATTGGGGTTCATTCTCTTTCAACATCACACATTCGTTATCATTATTATTCTTTTATTGAGAGCCTTGGTGGTTTCAACTGTGTTGTCCTGATAATCTTTCACAAATTCTCCCTCATTTACCAAAAAGAACACTCACACCCTCATCCCCAGATGGCAACGCTCAATCTAAAGCTCATTGCAAGAACCTTTCGGTTAGCTTGCAATGAACATGCACCACACCACGTATCTATAGATCCGTGTAGTCTCTTACCGGTTTTACAAGCTAGCTCTAGGATAGGTGGAATAACCAAAGTCAGAAAGATAAACGGATTTGAAGCACCACAAATCGAATTCATCTTGGTATATAGGCCTATATGAGACCTGGATCCGCGGGATTGTTGGTATTACTTTTTGGACTCATTTTTCTTTTGATTCATGTTTTTACTTTTTATTTTTTTTATTTTTCCCATTTTTATAGATATCGTTTTGTGGCTCTGTCTCACTTAAATGGGCCGCGCCGCGTGTCGGAGCAATCTCCCGCAGTTTTCTGGTGTTCTCATTCTCACACAATCTCACAGTTTCTAAACTGGAGAAAGAGCGAGGCCCCGCGTTCTTTGAGTTCTCTCAATATGTCTTTAGCTTGCTTTTGCTTTTCTTGCGTTGTTTGGTTTCCTTTCTAAACCAGCATCAAGGGCAGATTATCATTACCATTCCATTAGTGGATAACACCATGGCTAGATACATCCGTGAGGACACTGTTCAGCATGTAGTCCGATATTTGGCCAACGTGGAGAGAGAAATGGTCAAAACTTGAAATAAAAGAAGGAGAGAGACACGCAAGTGGACTTGCCTGCTTGGCTTGTTGGTGCAAGCTCACTCTGATAAATTAAAAGTAAAAAACAAAACGAAAACAGGCTTCCCAATATTAATAGTAATAATAAATAGGTTTATTATCATTGGCTTTTATTTATCAATTGAGTATCATCATGATTGATATATTTAGACTTCAGCACTATTTGAATGGACTATGTCAGAGGGCCAAACTTGGCCTATGGCCTATATTTTGGTATCCATTTGATTTTATGAAACTTGCAATGGCGCAAGCAGCTATCCATGGTTGATGTCCTCCACATACTTACCAACTCCAGAACATGGTTTAGTGTTCCTTTTTTCGAATCTGTTTGATATTCAGAAGAGAAATGTTTTAATTTCCCAGTTAACTTTTATTTCTTGCTTTAAATCAGATTTTAAATTTATTTACGCCCTCATCATCACTCATCAAAGCAAGCTAGCTAGTTTCTGTTCACTATAGTTTTATAAAGCTAGGCTACCTTTTTCTTTCTTACGCGCCTACTGGTAAATGCCATGATACAGTGTTCTACATTTGTCTCACCTATTATGGAACAGACAAAAACATGTTTTTTCTTTTTTCTAATTTTTTTTTAGTTTTGTCTACATTTTGTTTGCTTGGCTACACATGAGCAACTCATCTAATTAGGAAATAATTAAAGTTCAATTGACTAGATCGATCTCTATATCTATAAATGTCATTTATTAATACGTTCTCTTCTGTAAGTCTATAACCCAGATGTCGCTCTACTCGCATTACAAAGTTTATAGAACGGTTTGCCTTTGGTTGTCTTTCTTGTATTTTTTTATTAACCCTAGCGCTGCTCTGAGCTGCTATCTTCGTCTTGATGTCATGCCGCTGTGAGTGATCAAAAGTGGCGGAGGCCAGCGTGCACTCCCTTCATAAAGCCTTCCCTCAACAGGATTACCACCACACAGACAAGACCAATTCCTTCTTTTTGAACCCATAGTTCTATATTTATTCTGAACGGCAGCTCGTTCACTACTATGAATGAACTGTGCCGTTCTTGCAAAGATTAGTATATCATTTTTCACATGAATAAAAGTGTACTCTTAACTCTGATCACAGTCTGCCAAACCAGCAATTTACACAGATGAGGAAAAGAAATCCTCCTTACCTTCCAACCTTCCACTCACACTGACACCCTGATTTTTCACTCTATATATCATTTATTTCACATACTTTCAACAATCCACTCTGATTCCGTGCTTATGCAGACCATCTCAACTGCCATGCAAACTCACTACCTACACAATAGCGCCTTACTGTTATGTACGTCCTGAGCGTAGCATAGATGAGAAAGAAAGATGTAGATACTGGTACTTGATTTGAATTCTAAGAAATCAAATAGTAGTGTTTTTCAATTTATTTAAATTTACTTTTATTTCATGTTATTTTTTTTTTTTTTTTCGACAATTGGCCTATTTCAATCCTAGTCACATTTTCAAAAGCCGTGGCTTTACAGAATTAGGACATTACTTTTTCTTTTTCTGTTGAATTTATTTTTTTGTATATACTAGCTAGTAGTTTACAAATACCTTATAAAGAATCGCACTTAACAGAAGGAGAAAAATCACACATAAAAAGAAAATGCAAAAGAAAATTCAATATAACTGTAAAATGAAAAAAAGAAACGGTTAGGTCTGGGCCCTTTCTAGTATTTGTATGGCTACCAGGACTATGTCTCTCTGTCTTTTCCCCCCCTCTATTAACTCTGAATGATTCATGGGATTGATTCTGATTATTGTTATTTCTTTTTCAGGTCTTGTATATCGAAAGTCATTTCTTTTTTGATTTCTTCTGAATTCATGGATTTCTATTTTTTTTTTTTTTTTTTTTTTTTTTTTTTTTTTTTTTTTTTTCTTTTCAATTGATTGTTTTCTAGGTTTACTTTTTTATATTTTATTCGTTATTGTTATCTTGTCAAAATATGTATATAAATATAATTATTATTAAAAAAAAAAAAAAAAAAAATCAACTTTCACCAACTTCAAATTCATATATAGTCCACATCATTTCCTTTTAAAAAAAAATTCCTCTCTGACTTTGTTTCTTCCCTTTGAACAACTTTCAGATTCTTCTCAATACTTCTTCTCTTTCTATAAAAGAATTGACTTCTTTTTCTCCCTTTCTTCCAAAACATCACTCATCTCACACTATTTTTGATGCAAACCGAAATTCTTCAAGCCTCCCAGGTATGGTTTTCTTTCTCTGCTTCGCCTAAAATGTCGCTAACTCAAATTTTTTAGCCTTTCCAGCTCTTTGACCCCCACAAACCTACTGCCGCCGTTGCCACTGCAGCCTCGTTCATTCAACAGGCACAAACGTTCGTTTCAAACACACTATCCTCAATGTACAAAATCACCACACCGCTCTACAACCCCAGCCGGCACCCAGTCGAGACTTGGCAAGAATGGTACTTGGCCAACCAAAAGGCCATTGACCGCGAAGCTGAGCAGTCAAACTCAGCAGACGTCTATGATCCCGAGGCCCACGAGTCGCTGGAATGTAAGTATTTTTCCTGGGTCCTTCTTGGTACTTCTTAGTATTGTCTTGGGGGACCCTCTCTTTTTGGTTTAAACAGGAGCGGGTGCTAATCAACTGATTTTTTTCCTACTTTAGTCGATATACGAATGGTTGCACCATATGAGTATACTGACTCGTTGAACCAGCGCCAGATCTGGGAACCATACCTCACTGGTCGTGAGAGACAAGAGTTTGATTCGCATCTAAGGGTAAGTTTCCGAAAAGCACTAAAAAGAAGAACAAAAGCCCTAACTTAAATGTCTAGACCTTTATGGCTCAAAGTCGGTCCGCTCGTTTGAGAGTACGCCCTGCCCCTATTGCTCCCAGTGAGGGAGCCTCTAACTCTGCTCTGCAATTCAGAACCCTGCCTTCACCGTCGGCCTCCTCCGCCAAACCGTTTAGCAGCGGTGCCAGCTCCACCCCTGGCAAGCGCACGACCACACCCAGCACCAGCGGGAAAGTGTCCAAGCGCTCCTCTGTCTCCAAGGCTACTGCCTCACCACCATCCTCTTCATCTTCTACATTTAGCATTTCATCAGCCGATCATCACACTCTCAACTCCCCAGACAGCCAGCACCTCCAAGCCCACCACCCGCGCAACCATTCAAAATCCCCTTCTTCCCCAAGCCACTCTGCATCTTCGCCTGCTGTAACCCACCCTCATACCCAACAGTATCAAACCTTCTCATCTACTTCCTCTTCCTCAAGGCAGTCCCCTTACACATCTTTCCCAGCTCAGCAGTTGTACACTCAGGCCGCAGCAGCTGCTGCTGCTCAACAGCAGCAACAACAATTCATGTACCCAGCCGGTGCAGCTTCTCAGCAGTACAATGCTGGGTACTCACAACAACAGCAGCAACACCAGTTTAGTACCCGCGAGAGTAGCTACGCCGGATCTGGCTCTTCGTCAGCTGCAGCTGCCGCTGCCGCTGCCGTATCGTCTTTTGGGTACTACCAGAGCGGCACCGCTGCTCAGTTCGAACAGAGGTAATGATCACGATGATAAAGAAAAGTGGAATGTGATAGAGAGAGATGAAATGTGTATGTGATATTTATGCTATGATTGTATTACTTGTTTTATTAAAAAAATTGGTTCATGTCTTAATATGTTTTAACTTGATAAATTTATATATTCATCATGTTGATTGTTTCATTGATAAATATTATTTTAGCCCTGTTTATATTAAAGTAGTTATCACCACGACTGGTTAAAAATGAATCCATTGAGAGGGACTTCAACAATTGGCTATATTTATCATAATAGCTAGCGAAAAGAGTGCTCACTTATTGCTTTTCCGATATTCAGTACCTTTCCTTAGTTAACAATCATCTTCATACTTTTATTTTCAGGATCCTTTTGAAGCTAGAAGCAGTTTTCATTCATCTAGTTCGTCCAACAAACCCAAGCTTTCTTATCGAATATCACAAGCTTACAAAGGTCAAGGAGAGGTGGCCAATTTGAGAATGCATTTATGTACCTTCTTATAAGGTTGTAGTTCAAGACGATAACTTATTGAGAGTGGTTTAACTCTTGAATAATTCAACATGGTGATATTCAAGCAATTCTAGATGGAATTATGGTCCCGCGAAGTTCAGTAATTATAAATTCAGTAGTTGATTTAATGGTAAGTTTGATAAATGAGAAATATTGATGTATATTTATTTCATTAATAACTTATGGAGTTGGGGTCAATCGCTCAAGAGATGACGCAAGAAACTGGGAAAATGGTAAAAGGGTTCATAGACAAAAGAACTGGGAAAGCAATTGGGATTCGAAATGAATGCAAGAAAGCTATTAAGAAGCAAGAAGAAAAATTTCCAAGTCCATTGATTACGTTGCCTTTGGTATATTCTAGTTGGAGCTGGATCATCGTCATGCATAAGGACAAGAAATTACTTCAACAGTAATAGTAATCGGAGACTCAAGCTTTGAAAATAAACAGTAAAACAGACATCCTATGAAGTAGAGGGCGGGTTCAAGAAATAGAATTAATGTGCGGTGTTTCAAGGCAAACTATTTAATACCATGTACCCATCTTAAAATGACTCCTTACATAGTCTCCCTCTCTACTATTAATTAAGCGATCGGTAGGCTTGGGAAAATAATAAGCTTCGCTGGGTCGCCCGATGGATAAACCACGCAAGATCCCGTACTTGGTTTTTGATTTAGTCTTTGATAGAGGTTTAGAGTCAATACCATCGATAATTGTGGAGCGCTAGTCCATGTTTTCATTATATATATAAGCAAGCATATCTTACTGATGATTATGAAAAGAAGCCACGCTTGTCTGTTCATAGCTGAGTGCGCCAGAAGCACATAAATATTAAACTCTCAAGTTTAGGGCTTGAGCCTGGTATTTGATTGTACACTCCTCTTTATAGGGTCCCACACACGCTCTCACGCAAATTAAGACACTAGGCCGGATATCGACACTAACGTTTCACAGAGAATTCCAGCTTGCCCTGCTGCAACCCTTTCAACCCATCTAAGCTTAGTTCGTTTTAAAACCCTTGCAACCCTTTGAGAATCGTGTATTAACGGCCGGTACCATTAAAATTTTGTAAATGGTCCAAAATACAATGCTGTACCACGATGGATTGGGGTGTATACGTCCACTCTGCCAACCACCATTGTACCGCACGACCGGACTTACCCACTTCACATTCGCACTTAGTAATTAGGCACGCAAATGTTTGTGCTTTTTTATTTACTGGTTTGGATAACTAGTCCGGATTATGGCTTTGTTATTTTCTGAATCGGTTTAAGCTTACTTTCGACCTGGCCCGCGCTCCTTTGTTCTTGCTCAGAATCGCCTTCATGCTTCATGCTCTTGAGTTAATCAAGCCTGAACGGTTAGACCTTCTGGTGCAAAGAAAAAATTGTGAGACACTGTATAGACTTCAAATTGCACCCGATCAAGTACAGACAGTTACTAGACCAATCAACCGTCTACACTAAAAATTAATTATTGGCGCCTACGACTTTATGTAGGCTTGCACCTAGACAAAGCTCAAAATTTTCCGAGCTAGATAGTAATATTACCATACTATACATTTCACTTATGTGCTGTGTTATCAACCTTTGATTTGAGGGCCTTAGCAATTAATTGGCCGCGATCATTCTGTGCATTGACATTTTGAATACCTTCTATCAGCTCCTCAAGAAACCATTTTTTGCTGGGCTTAAGCAAAGACACGGAACACTTGAACTTTTTCCAGTATGGATTACGTCCTCCAGGATTGCCATCTGTCAAAATTTAAATAACTTTCTTTTGTTTCTGTCTTCAAACTATCTTCAATTTAGACGTCAAGTCGAACCTGCCGCAGGCCACTATCAATACAGATCTCGATTTCGCAACAACCTTATTTAAGTTTTTTTTTTTTTTTTTATTCTTCATTTTCATTCCTCAGACATCGATTTATACATCAAAACTATGCCAGAATTATTGGTTTGCCCCCTATAATTTAGATTTACATTTAGAAATTTTATGAATGATTGTTTCTGGCTATTTTTTGTGGAGTGAGCAAAAAGGTACCCAAAACCAGATCTGGCCCAAACAAGTAACAACGCAAATTAATTTTGCTATAGATCTGTAGCTAGATTCTCCCAGAAAAAGATTTCGTGATATCTAATCAACGTATTGCCCCCCAAGTACTCAAGCTTGCAATAACTATAAGTTGTTTTTTTCCATCTATGGTCAAGAAATATTATAATAAAAATAATTAAGAGCTACAGAATGAGCCGAAATTAATAAAAGAATACGTGATTTTTAGAGCCAAGTTTAACGGGTATCTCCCAAATCAGAGCCCGTTGATGAAGAGATCTTACCAAGATCCGTGTAGTTTTCCTCAAAACCCAAAGCCCGTTGTCAAATGGATTTTTGCAAGGATAGACTGAACATGTATAATCACAGCCCGATGATGACTAGATTTTATCCAACTTGCGGTTCCAACTTGCGTTTTTGAGATCAAGGAGATTCAACAACAATCAGTGAAACTATAGCTAGCGTACTCACTACGTACAAATAAGGACAAATACATGTAGAATTGCACAAATGAAGCGGTATTGTGTTTGTGAAATCAGGAAATTGAGAACCCAACCATCTTCACATACAGAGTAATACAATACTTTCTTTGTTTACACTCGGCTCTCGCTTATTTCTCGTGTTCGGCATCGGCTCAGTATTCACCTTTGCCACACAATGGTCTAAGCTATTTAACATATCTCCTTTTCAAATTTTATCAACTGGGTAACCAGTGATTTTAATGCAATTTGTGTTTGGTATTTGATGCTTGTGATAACCAACCACGAATATCTGTATCTTATTTGTCTGTTAGCCTATAGATACCTATTAAATATCCCTGTTTCTAATCAAATGATTTCATAGTTCTGCTTTAATCTATTTGCAGCTGCGTAACTCAAACAAACTTACAGCACGTATTACATGAATACGTCCGCACTTTTTAATAAGACCCTGAGTGAACTATATATAATAATAGATGATAGGAGGAGATATGAACCAGAAATGTAGTTTTAGGTAAGAGAAATCTCATATATTACTTCATGTAGGCCTATAATATTGACCAATCAAAATAAAAGCAAAATATCAAATCGAGTTTAAACCAGCTCAGAGAATGCTATATCATGGACTGTTGATTGGCCTATACATGATAAAGGCACAATGAAGTAAAAGGAATATAGCCTAAATCTTGAAGGACGTGTACATGGAAGTTTGAATTTATCATACCAAAGGATGCATCATGACAATCCAGCTCAGATGGTTAGAAAGTGAATGTCGGCTACTCGTTATAAAAAAACCCAATAAAACTAGGATAATTACTTAAATATATTCAATTCATTGTTAATAGATTATTTTTGAAGTATATTAAGTTTGGAAATTAATGGATTTCATTTTTGGTACTGCTGAACTATGAATTCACTACTCATCTCGCAAGCTTGAGATAATAATAATAATCAAGATTGTATATTGAACATTCATTATTTTCTCAAGACCTTCTAACAAATTCAAACTGTTGTTTTATTTTATTTCCAACAATATATTTTTCTATCTTGAAATAGTTTTTCTTTTCCTTCTTCGCTGATCAAAATGGTATAGTATGATCAAATTGTTTATCATTCTTTCTGACCCAGGATCTTAATACAACCACTCATACTTCAAAAGCCCTAGCAATCAGGTAGTCCATATAAAGAAGTAAACTATGAACCTTGAAACGAGGTGTTTTGCTATTGTTTTTAGAAGTCCCATACCAATACAGACCGGAAGACGTTAAGTCCTAACTCGTGCCAACAGTAAGGGCACCTAATCCAACATATGTTGAAAATTCACCAATAAGGTCTAAAGGGTTATAGGTCTAATATTGAGTTTTTGACTAGAAATCATGGATTCTATATTACTCTGTTTTACAGTTGCAGGACTCTAGGCTAAATAGGCTCGGTGCTGTGTGATACTGACCATGGTAGAGAAACCTTTGAATCTTTGAAGACTCAAATAATTCTATTAATGAAATCTTGAAATTCTTAGGGCTTTCACAATTTACTGTTTTGGTTTCATTTTTGAGTTGTTTATATGGTAGTCCTTTGGTTAGAAGTCGTGTTCGTTGTGTGAAATTTGCAAAGTCGATTCATTGTAATTTATAAATTTCTCAATGGATATTTTTACATTTTTGTTTAACTTGGTTTCCATATATTTTTGGCAAAATCAAATGGTCAAGTTACTTCCTTAGTGTTGAATTTTTTGTAGGTATTTGGATCACAAACTCTGGTTAATGTGTACTAAGGATTGTAAGTAATACAAGAAACTAAATAACTTTGATAAATCTAGCAAAGAGATTGAAGAGAGATTATGCTTAGACATTATTGCAGGTACATATGAACCTGTGGGTGATTGTCTGGTTGGAATCTATTATGATCTATAATCTATTACCATCACCATCACCTTCACCTTAGTCTACTGCAAATGATCACTTAAATTATTGATAGCATCTTGATCCATAACCTCCTATCTTTTCTTAACATTATTTACAATAATTTCTAGTTTCATATGATCTTTTCTAAGGATTGTTGTCTCTCAGATATCTACAATATCTAAATTGGTAGCCAAGCTGCATCTTCATGATCCTTCTAACATAACATACAACATTGTCCATTATTTCTAATTTCATTTTTACTTAAATTTTGCTGTTTAAAGACATTCTTATATAATGAGTACTGTTTCTTTCTGCTGTCTAGTTATGTTGTTCATCATACAAGACAGTCAATTGCTTGGACTTTAACAATCCAATTGACAGCTCAAGCCCAAAATCACCAGTTTTATCTACAACTTCTCAAAGTCTCTACTCTTCAGATTATCAAAAACCAAAACTTTAGTACATTATAATTATACTTCAATCCCATGCCGTTAATACATATATAGGCAATACAATACATTCCAAATGAATCCAAACCAGCTGTCATCAGCACAACTAACGGTATCTCCACAGAGACAAAGTGTTGTGCTTCTTCCAAATATGGCGTCTGCCAGACTTGGTATTGTTGAACTTGTGGCCCTTGTTGATACCTCTCGACTTCTTGCCAGTGGCAGTAAGACCACGGGCCTCTCTGTGCTTGTGCACAGGGTTGCAGATCCAGTTGTATCTAGCATCACGACGGATAGCAGAGTGCTGGGGGTCAATCAGGATAACCTCAAAGTACTTGTAAGTAGCATCCTGATTGATCCAGTAGGAGTTGAGGACACGCAGGTTAGCAGCACGGCGGCCAACACGCTCCTCAGCAGTAGCCCGCAGAGAGCGCTGGTACTTGAGCTGGTTAACACCCTGGTTCGTGGGCTTACCGTAAGTGGCACCCTTCTTGACAGGTCTCTTACGGTTACCTCTGCGCACGCGGACACGGAAAATGACAAAGCCCTGCTTGGCCTTGTAACCGAGACGGCGAGCCTTGTCGGGGCGAGAAGGACGAGAAGCACGGTGGATGACGTTCATCTGGCGGTACTCCCAGCAGCGCACGCGCAGCAGGAATCGCATGACATCGGACTGCTTCTTGCGGTGAAGCTCTTCAAGGTATTTGTAGGCACCCATTGTTGTGTTGTGTTTTGCTTTGCTATATAGGTGGAAAGCTGTTTTGACAAGTGGATATCGAATATTGATGAAGAGATTTTTTCAGGTGGAGTGAAAAATAGGGTTGTGGTTGTCTTGTTTAGGAAAGACAGTCACTTTGGTTCTGTCCTCATTTAAAATGTCACGTGCCACGGGTCACGTGCAACATGAGACATTAAATCACGTGCGAGGATTGAAAAAGAGTTGCTGGTAGGTATTGTCGCAATCACCGTATTGATACTACTGAGTTAATACTTTGGACTTGAAATCCAATTAATTTCTGATATCTGACTGCTGCATGCTGAAACTTTTAGTAGGCCCATATTAGGATATCTTTTTCGTCAGTCGGTAGGGGCATATGTCCAAAAGTCTCACACTGGGTCCCAGTCCCAAACACGGCTCAAACGAGGCATATGTAAAACACGTCAAACATGACCGGTCAAAACAAGGCTGCTCGTGTTGTCAGCCGCCGTTTCTAGAGCCTTGGTGCTGCTCTTTTCCTTTTTTCTATGTTGTACTTGATATTATTGGTAAAGCACCTAGGTGGAAATGTCGTGTCGGCTTTATAGAGGTATGATCTGCGTGTGCCTTGCAATTGAATCAAGAATATGATGGGCATTGAACGACATCATATATATGGATCCGAGCGGCAACAGTAACAGCAACCTATTTTTGGTGTTGCCTGTGGTGACGAGTGGTTGGATGATGCAACATCTCGTATCCATTGTGAGCTCCACCAGGTAGGCCTATACGTACAGACGATAGATTGCTACTTACATACGAAAACAACTACGCAAACAAGACACGCTTTCAATAGTTATTGAACGAGGTTAGAGTTGACTTGACACGGGGTGGGCACGAGGCGACACGCGGAGATATGACAGGACTTGACACAGCTGAGCCCACTTGTCTGACAATATTATTGCAATTGCAATCAAAGACTCGGTAAAACGGTTGATTGATTACCAATGTTTGTAGATTGTGAGTAAGCGAGTAAGAGATAGGCATAGTTCAAGAGAGTGGGCTAGTGGGGTCTCGACATGAAAGGAATTCAGTTATCAATATTGTTTGAGATTTATGTATATTCTCGGCTACAAATTTTTTTTATTCAAGTGCTCGATCGTTATACAGCTATCTTGAAATGTTTTTTTTTTCTGTTACTCTTGTGGAGAATTGACACAGATTTTGGTTCCTGCATAAGTGTTTAACCACAGTTATACTAACAATAAAGGGTGACGTCACTTCTTTTTGTCACAACTTTTTTTTTTTTTTTGGTTTCTTTTAAAACGCGTCGCAGCCAAATTTAAACGAATACTCATGAGCGTCTGAGCTCGACTTGTCGATTCAGTTAATTAACATGAAAGATAAAGGGTTCTGACACAGTGTTTAGTTTAGTTTTGGTTTAGGTTGAAAAGTAAAACAATGAAAGGCTGTTTAAACAGACACAAAAGTGCTCAGTACCTTTATAAGATATACGTAACGTATATATATATATAGGTCATGTCTTCTAAACCAGCACACAAAGATCTAATAACTGTACATGAAGATTTGGTTTCACCCTGTGTATTTAAGTCTCTATGATCTTGATATATAGGTCTATTATAAATGAACATGATAAAGAGATAAAAACTCCACATATATATCTTGCTGTGCACGAGAGTTTTTTTTTTTTTTTTGGTGCTGATACATTTAAAACGCATAGAATCCAGTTTGGTCAATAACAAGGGGAATTGATCAGTATACACTTTAACCAGCTGTATACACGAGAGAAAACCCACTTGAAGTTTTGAATATATATTCAAGTCAACTTTGGTACCTTTTTGTACCTTTTTATTTTTTTTTTTCTATCGTGTACAATAATAATCAAGTATCAACTTGTTACAAATAACGATATCCATCTTTTTATTTTTTTGAATTCAGAAGAAGAAGATGATGGTGTAAATATTTTATGATGATGGTCATAATCACGGACAATCGATCAGAAATCGGCCATGTCTAGGCCCAAATCGGTTTTACTATGGGTAAATTCCGTGCCTTTTCTTTTCTTTTTTTTTCTTTTTCTTGAATTTTCTACTATAAAGCTGTTGCTGTCGTGTTTTTTCATGTCCTGTCGATCATCAAACATCCTTGTCACAAAAATATTATCAAAAGAAAAAGGTATCGCCAGTTTCAAAAAACTTTCTCTCTTCCTTCCTCTTCTCAAAATCTAATTCATATATAAACCCTGTTCTTTCCTCCTTCTTCTTCCTCGCTTTCTTCCCATTCACTCCTTCACTTTCTCAACTCTCCACACTCTTTTTTCTTTGTTTTTCACTTTCCATCTCTCTATCCAACTACTTCTATATACTAGATTATCCAACCTCTCTCCAAAAATGGCATCTCTCTCCTCCGTCATCATGGCCTCCTCCTTCGCCAACGCACCCGCCCCCTCCGGCCCTCTTCTCATCGACACAGCGCCCTCTCCCGTTCCCCAGGCTCTAACGTCAACCTACGCCTCTTCTACCTCTTCTTCAGCATCGATAGACCCAATGTCCTTTAGCCTTGAAATCGACACCTCGGTACCCATGACCACCACCCCCGCCGCTGCTGCCAACTCCCTGGAAACTGGCGGTGCTGCTGGTCCTTCATATGTCATCATGTCCAACTCGACGGCCATCTTGAGCAACTTGGGACCCGACCCGACAATGGCCATGTCGCCACCTCCTAAAATGAACAGCACGGCGACCAGCAACGGGACTGTGGCGTCGAGCGGTGCTGTTAGACTTCAGATTGGAAGTGGGAAGGTGTCAAAGACGGCGTGGATGGGCGTGACTGGGTTTGTGGTTCTCGGATTTGCTGCGTCTTTGATTTAAATCATTTCTTTACGAATGAATGAATGGAAATCGGACGACTCAACCTAATGGCGACACACCTCGACATTGTTTTTTTAGAGTGATGGATGAAAAAAGTACACTCTTCTGAAACAACCAAACACATGTATACCAAAGGCTCTAAGTACATGCGACCCTTTCTTGCCTAAAAGAAAAGCCAAAAAGTTAAAAAGGCATGATTAAGGTTCGGTGCCTTGCCAAAGTGTAAAGTGTGTGTTCTGTTCCTGAGTAAACAACCAACCAACATCGTCAAAATCCAACCAAAAAAAGCAGAAAAAACAAACAACTACAACGACCGATAATTATTGTGTCTCCTGGCTCCTTTTTTTCCACTCTCTTTTTTATTATTTAATGTGTCCTTTCTATTATTTTTGTTTGATGTTTTTGTTTTTCTTCATGTTTTACGTTTATCTTTTTTTTTTTTTTTTCTCGTTCGCTTGTTAGTATGAGGTTTTATCTAATTTTAATGTCAATGTTTCAAAACAATTGAATCGCTCAATGCTATTTTCTTTGCCTTAGTTTATATACTGATCTTAGTTTCTTGTGACAAGCGAATTGATGCGTTTTATCATATTACTTGAGTGGTATAAAGACTGATTCAAGGGGAAGATACTTTGAATACGTACATGTGTCTGTGCTCATTCTCGGATCGTAAAAATCTCGGCTAGCATATAACTTAGCCAGACTTCACAAGCATTCACAAGCATATCAAGTAATAAATAGGTGTTAATGAAACTGTTTAGAGCCGTTTATAAACATTGCACAGCTTGCATCTTTATTCAAGACTTTGAAAAACAATGTGATTGACATGAAAAGTGTGTGTCGTAGACTTTCCTTGTCCCCTCTGAGATTTTCAAGTCCAATGACAGCTGAGAGACATTGCAATCCTGAATTAATATAGGTATAGTCACAATCCAACCCTTGCTTTTCCACTCCCCAACTAAATGTACAGACTTAAAAACGATATAAAATGGTTGTGTGGCAGGACTCTTGACCCCTGATCGTCCTTGGGCGTATACACCTCAAGATCGAAACTTGGGCCCAATAATCAATGTCAAGATTCAAAAAGATAATAGATATACGCGGGGGTTGGTAGGTTGATCTTCTGCTCTAGACCACCTTCAATCTCTATACTAAATCGAATCGAAGCAGCGCTAGCATAAAGAAAAGGTTGCTATGTCAAGACCCACTGGTTCCTGATTATACGCATGTGCATATATATGGGCTAGCTAAGTATGGGTATGAACGATCTGGTATGTATTACCCTACTAATTAGAGGAATGATTAGCTACATGTATTGGCGTACAGGCTGAGCGCGCTATAGAGATTTGGATTGAATGTATAAATATGCATGTCGATTCGTGTGCATGGGTATGTCGAGATTCCAAGATTTCTAGAGGCAAAACGGTTTAACTATAGGCTGCCTAGAGAAAGAAAGTGGACGGACAGCTACCAAGTGAATCCGAGGTGGCTGTGACTTTTTAAACCCATGATTGTAATCAAAAGGGTACGCTGTACGCAATTGGTAAAGCGAGAAAGTTGCTATGAATAAGATGATATAAATGAAGTGCTATAGTTTTCCTTATTGTTTTTTCTTTCCTTGCTGGCTTTCAGGAGAGAGGGATGAATTGTTGAACAAACAGATGCTAAGCTAACTGAAAATCAAGATTAAAAAAACACATTGGCTTTTCTTTTTGGATGAAGAGACAACCGACTCAATGTCTCAGGGACCAACCTTCATTTTAGATAGAGTTCAGCTAGATTTGGCTTCACACAAACGGCAAGCGGCAGGAGGATCTAAATCTCACAATGTTTCAATCTTAATCATTCCAAGGAGACTGCGGACTCAGTTCTTTTACCAAGCTTTGTATACAGAAAGAGCTCAATTCATAACCAGCAGATCATACTAAGCTAGACGAACATTAAGCATTATCAGAGTTGGATTTAGAACCAATTCACAAGAAATGAACCAACAAGTTTGGAATATGAAAGAGCCAGGATTATAGATCGACTTGATACATAACTCAACAATGAGATATCAACCTATCAATCAACCAACCACCACCAAACAAGCTTGCATTCAGCTATATTTGTAACAATAGAAGACAAGACAGTTTATGAACCTCTGCACCTAGCAGCCTCATCCATGTCTTATACTCTGCACGTTCTTATGTCAACCAGTTCCAGATCCTTACATTGTTGGTAATACCCGTTTCTTCTTTTCTCATTCTCAAGCTAGCTGATAATCTATTCGAGGGCTCTAAGTTAAAGACTTTGCTGAGTGGCTATGGTGGGCTTGGATCTCTCTCTCTCTCTCTTTCTCTCTCTCTCTCTCTATATATATATATATATATATATATATATATATATAAGTTGTATAGTTATATATTAGCTTGACATAGTCGCAATGGGAAGAGTGCAAGATTGAATTGAGACTTGCGTGAGCTCAGGTTTGAGCCATGCATATAGTTGGAATGGTGTCACAGAAGCTATTCAGAAAGTTTGAATTATATGGACACTGGAGAGATGTCTCCCCCTTTGTTTCTCGGCTACGTGTGCCAGCAGACTTTTTTGACAATTCTATAATTAATAAAACTTACTAGTTTACTATATATAGGTCTATATATGACTGTGTTAAAACCTGTTTTACTTTCTCTTTGAATCTTCAAGAAGTTGGCTTTTTTGCATCTGAACCACATCTCGCTCATACATGATCCCCTCAATCTAACCTCCTTTAATAGTTTTGGTTTTGGCTCAGCTTTAAGGAATTGCAAGATCTAAGCATGATTATATTTGATTTAAACTGTTTAAAACTTCTTTCGAATCCCCAGTTCCACTTTTTCTCTAACTAACAGTATTCCACCCGAGGCCTGCGTTATATATGTTCTTTATAGATGGCTAAAATATTTGAACCTTGACGCATGGAATCTTTGTTCAATCTAAGCAAAGGGACTAGCGAGATCCATAATTGAATCATTGGGTTGCGTAGCCCAGATAGTAGGGAAGGGACTATAGTTGCCCGTATCATTGTCGTGTACTAGTTCATAAAAAGTAGAAGACAGCTTGTAGTAAAAATATATCAATCGATATCTAATGCATTGGAATCTAGTAAATTGACAATTGGAGCTCTTTAAAATTCAGGTCGAGTTGAGGAGCTCTTTGAAAGTCGATTCACTACAAGCCTATGATTTTGACACTGACAGAACTTGAATGTGAAATCTTTAACAGTCAAAAGTTTCAATGATTTTAGTTAAGCTTAATAAAATTGCAACAAAGGCAGATTGAAAAAATAGTAAAGCGCTCTCCAGATTTCAAAGCATTCTTTACATGGCAGTTATTTTTCTTTTTGGTTGTCAATTGACCAAAATCAATATCATGTCAAACTGTCATTTGCAAACTATTCAATTGTATACACTAGTTCTTCTCTAATACTCCATAATCAGATTCATTTCAGTCTAAGCTAATCTCAAATCTGGCATTAATTACTCAAAGTTCAAAACTTGTTTAAACAACACCAGATATTTGGATTTGGCTCATGATGTACTCGCTTGCAACTCATTTTGTCTAGATTTTTGTTTGTGATACACTCCATTCACGCTCAGCCTTCTCATTTCTTCTTATGTATCAGATCCTATTTGAATTAAAATTGATCTAATATCTCATATATACACTCAGTCTTTTAATCTACCTCATTCATCTTACCTACATTGCTACACTTGAACCCATAGATCTCTCTAAACATAATGATATTAATAGCAGTATTTTGCACACAATAACATGCGCATACATTAAACCTAGCACACTCATTTCTAACTAGACCCTTCATTGCCTTCTCTCGTTTGGTTGCATTTCTCATTTGCCAATGCTTTTCCATTTCGCTTATTTTTCTCATTCTCTCATGCATTCAGTCCCAGACTCAATCCTCTCGTAATGTCACTCCACTCCACCGGTCTCTCGACCTGCTCTCCACTCTCAGCTCCCCCCGTTGATGCTGTAGCTCCATTAGCATGTCCGTTGCTGTGGCCGCCCAACTTGCGTGGAGGCCCGCTTGCAGTCACAGTCGACGCCAACTTAAAGTTGCCCATCGCGCCGACCCGCGACGCAGCCTCCATGTCTCCTGTATGTAGTGCCCGTAAAAGCAGGACATCCTTCGCCAGTGCAGCCTTGCGGCGTTCCAGTGACGCGTCGCCCTCCCTCGTACTTGTACTAGTGCTGTCTCGGATAACGTCGTTTAGAATGGTCTCAACGGCAGCAGACTCACTGGGTGTCAGCGGCAGGTTGGCAAGTCGCCAGGCAGATGGTGATGACTGGAGCAGGTTGTGGATCGGGTTCTTGCGGGGCTTGGCTGGTTTGGTGCCCGAGAAAGGGCTGATCTGGATTGCTGAGCCCGCGTCAGAGACTTCGACGGAGGCGGCCAGGCATGCATTAACTAGCACGCGCAGCATGTCAGTCTTGGGACTTGAGCCTGAGGTCCCGTCGCTTGCAATATCAGACACTGCTCGCGCAAAGTTGAGGGCAGCATAGATAGAGGCCGAGCACAGTGCTGAAATGTACATGTCGATCGAGTGTGACGACAGCAGGGCTGGCGACTTGGCTGTAATGTATGCGATAGCAAGCGAGTAGTTATTGGTAGTGCGCACCGAGTGCTGGTGCCGGATCGTCGACTTTACAAACGTGTTGACGACAGCCTCAGGGTACGTTGGTGTGACTGCTGGGTGTGACAGATGTAGCAAACCTTCTTTGAGTTGAAGCCGATCCAAATCGTGGAAACCGTCGACGAGATGCCTGAACCCCTCTGGCATGTCGATTTCGTCTGCATAGTATTGTGCGATGTTGTCGTTTGGGGTCAGCGACTCTGGGTAGTCCAGGAACAGGTAGTAGAGTAGGCACGCCTGGTGCAGCTGTTTGACGCTTTTGCTTTCAATGAGCTTTACGAAATCCAAAAGCGCGGATTTACTTTTCGGAGGATAAAACGAGGACGCTAGCACAGAAGGGTTAGATTGGGTGGACCTATATCGGGCAACGACAAACGACGGGGGACGCGCTGGAACGCGCACGACAACATCAACGTCAAAACAGCATCAATGCAAAGCTTACCATTATTGATGCCAACCAATTGTGAGGCCAAACTGTCGAAGAACAGGGTATCCCCTAGTTGTGAACGGTTTGTGGCGATGGATTGTCTCAAGTCGATGGAATCATAGGGCGACTTGGCGACTGCGTGGATGAGAGCTTGAGCGAAAGTATCGCCTAGACGACGGTCTGAAGCCATGATTTATGAGTCGAGATGAGAGATGATTTACTGATGAAAGAGATGTAGAAAGGAGAAAGAAAATTGGTTTTCGAGAAGAAAGAAAGAAAAAAAAAAGATTTTAATAAATCAGATGTGTTTTCTTGTACCGGTTTGGAATATTTTAATGTGGAGCAGATTTTATGTCTGGGTGGGAGATGGTTGATTTGACTATGGGCGACGTTAATTTTTGTAACAAATTGTCAGACCATACTGACATAAGCACCGGAACCAAAGTCGACTTACTTTTGATAAAAAAAAAAAAGTCAAGTGAGCGACTAGTTTGCAAAACAGATTTTGACTTTATCTGAAGACAGATGGAATTAATTTAATGATAAATGACTGATTTCATGGTTTCAGCTGGTGGTGATGAAGAAGAAGATGGTGGTGTCGCTGTCGTTGGCATCGGTTTATGGTGTTTGTGATACAAGTCCACAACAGTTTGGACTCAACGGCGATTAAATCAGAAGCCGGTTATCTGCGTTTTTTTTTTTTTTTTTTTTTTTTTTTTCTTTTCATTATTTTATTTCACTCAGTCTCTTGGCTCTGCCATGGCTCTCGGATATTAAAATGCACTCCGATATCCAACCCTTCTAGACTCTAAGGCCATTTGTAAAATTAAAAACTCAAAAAGCTCAAACCAACCAGTTCTGGACTTGGAATACTACAACTTTAGTCTAGATATAGCTGAACATGTATACTTTTGGTACGGTTAGACATGCCAGACTGTTTCTATCAGCCTGCTAAGGTTTATATGTGTGTCTGTGCTTAAACCTTCAATAGCGATATTCAAAGTGAGGGCTCTGGTTACAAAAGCTTAATCGCTGAGCCGAATCAGACCCGACTACAGATTTCACATGGGCATGCCTCAATATCGTGTCACAAACGCAGGCGTACGCTGTTGATAGCGAGCTATTTTGGTGGGTTATCAAGTATCAAGTAATGAACATGAAAATAAATAAATTAACAAAGAACGAAATAACTAACAAGAACAAGAAATGATGAATAAAGAAAGAAAAATGAACAAGTAAATGATGGACCAACAAATGACCCAGTATGGTATCTCTATATGGTAGGAGGCTAGTTTTTAACGCCTATTTTTTGAAGGTATCGTAGTACCTAATTTTGCTTTTGCAAGGACTGAAGATTGATCGCCTTCATGGCCTTGTTAGTTGAGTGATGCAGCTGTCCCAGCCAGTCCCGGCCCAAAATGCACTTGTAAGGCTGGATATCCATGAGGGAGATAATCTTCTTGCTCTCGTTGTACCAGTCCATGGCGGAATCTGAGTTCGGGCCAAACGGAGCGCGGATAGGGCATAGTCCTGTGCTGGAGGCCATAGAATGCTTTTCGATATTGTTGTTGTGACTATCAGGGACCAAGGGCACAATCTCAACCTGAATCACAACTCTGTTATGCTTGCTCTCTGGCTCGTAGACGGGCGTCGCCAGCACCGAGAATACACGCGCCATAAACTCACGGTTTCCTGCGCGCGAAGTCTCAGCCATAATAGCGTCAATATCGATGAACGAGACGGGGAATCTGGGGTCCACAATCACTTCGAACGGGCCGGCGGGTGACCCGTCGATTTGAAGGGTGCCGATATTGTGAAGATACTTGTGGGAAGACTTGATGCGTGGCATGGTGCTTCCAGCGGTGGCCTTGCGGCTGCCGCGTTTGGAAAGGAACTTGGTGGACATACGGGTGGAGACGGGTTGAAGCCGGTGAGGGTCAGCCGCTGGGATAGGCGGGGCACGAGGAGAGCCCATGCTGGCTTGTCTCATGGGCTCGGGTTTAGCAAGCAGGGGGATTGAGCCCGTACTTTTGGCAGATGAGAACGTGGATGCGGGGGACATGCTTCCAGTGTTGTGTGAAACTGGACGTGAAGTAGCATTATGAGACATGGAGGGAGGCGAATGCTGCTCTGGGCTAGTTACGACTGATGCTGGTGATGGCAGGGCAGTATTATTAGAACTCCGGATCATTGCCACTTTGTTCCGAAGTCTTGAAAACACGCTTTTGGAAGATGGAGCAGGAGCGGCCTTAGCCGGAACATCCGGAACCTGTGCATCGGGTGTGACCGTTTGCGTACTGGCCTCAACCGAGGCTCTCGAGCTGGACAATGTCGAGGTCGACGATGAATACAGAGAACCCTCAGGTCCAGTCAGACTGTTAGAGGACGGGGGATTGTACCCTAGCTTAGTTGCCACAAAGCTCAGCAGGTACTTTGGTCCTCGCAGGGATTCTGCTGTCAGCACTGTAAGCTGAGCCGGATTCGGGGCCGCTTTCATTTTTTCGCGGTCCACGTGTGGAATGTTCATGGATTCCAAGGCCGGCAAGCCCCGGTTAACGCCCCGGGACACGACCGGGGGAATGATTATGCTGTTGCGGGCTGTGAGTTGCTCTAGATACTGTTTGAGTTCCTCTTGCGGGATATACGAGTGGTGGTGATCATGGTCGTCATCATCAAAGAAGGGGTCGTCGTTATGAATAATGTATGCGTTTGCAATCGACTCTTGGTCGGGGATGGGGCTGTCTAGGGACGCCGGGGCTGAGGGCGTAGCAGAGTGGGCATAGTTGTTGTCGATTCTGCCAGCACGAGGATTAGAAAAGTCAAAGACGAGAGGCGCAGCGTCGATAGTCTCGACTTGCATTTTGGTTATTAAAGGGTGAGTCGTTAACTGGGGAGAGAGAGAGAGAGAGAGAGAGAGAGAGAGAGAGAGGAAGAAAGGAAAAAAAGAGAGAGAGAAGAAGGAAAAAAAAGTAGGAGGAAGATGGATTACTTTTAAGGTCAAGGCAATGACAGAAAGACGAGAAGAGAGGGAAAAAAAAATGCTAAATTATTGAAAAAAAAAGAAACTTGTTAAGTTCTTATAGTGAAAAGACAATTCAAAGAAACACACAAAAAACGGTTTCTCTTGACTTGTATTGGAATTAGTGAATATTTATGAATATTATGAATTATCCATGGTCAATATTCCGATGTCATTAATTTTGAAAGAAAAAAAAAAAAAGAAAATACAAAAAACAGATATCGACTAAACCTAATTAGGCCACCCAGAATTTATACCGATAGTTAGAAGAAGGGCAAGGGCAAATAACCGTTGCATATAACTGAGAGGAAAAAACGTCGTATTGCGCTACATGTGGTGAGTGATGAACTTTCTTTTTTATAGGTTGGTGGTTCTCGCACACATAAAAAAAAAAACGAAAAGAAACAAAAACCAAAAACAGAAAAAACCTGCGACGGCTTTAAATGCTGTTAACTGACTGACTGGAAAACCACCAGGAAACTTCAAGAGTAAAACTATGTATGATCACATATAAGAAAAAGGGGTCAAAGTGGATGATGAGATCTATGTATATATCTGAAGAGGGGGGGAACGGTTTAGTAATGACCAGTTCAACTGCAGCAGAAGCAGCAGCTGTATATTTGTATACAAGTAGACAACCAAACCAAAGTTGACAGGCCAAAGAAACATGTGTATAGGCCGACAACAGCTGAAAGCTGTCAATGCAAACCTGAAACAGAACCAGAACAGAACCATATAAGACAGCAGCCAGCAGCAGCAGTAGTCTAGAGGTATTCTAGCCCCGCGGTAGAAGGTCCGACTTCCATGCTTATAACAGAAACATGAAATGACCCGATTTCTTCCCTTGAAACAAACTAACAAAGTAGCTAACTAGTTGGTCTAGCCAGACAAAGTCAAGCGGGAAATTTCATTGTTCATAATAAAGAAAGACATTTTGTCAGTTATGTTGTAAGACCCTATATAAAGTCTTCAAAAGGAATATTTAACGTTACCGTCACGATAGTCCGAGCGTCTACTTCTGAAGCTTAAAGGATCCATGTCAAACCACTATGACGAATGCCATTTTGTGTCTCTGCCTGAATTTCAAAGCTTGTGGAGCTCTGAGGCGCTGCTCCATGGGACATTTTTGCCTGTTTGGTTCTATTTGGCTGTGTAATTTGAGCGTTTCACCTTGTAGTATCATGACTAAGCAACCACCAAAGAAATGACTAAGAACGGTTGGAAACGTAGAACCTTAAATAGCACTCAAAATGATAGGTGACCATTTTGTATGTGATTTTGACTTGACTGTAACGATATTGCAAAGCTAGTACCAAAGTCAATAAGGATACGGCGTGCAGGACGCAAACGTTTTTATTATTTTTTTTTTCCTCTTTTTTTTCCTCTCTTCAACAAACTAACTATTCTCAGTAATTCTTAGCCGTGTTTCTGTTCTTTCCGGCCGGTTTCTATATAGTCCTCTATGCCCCTAAATTTTTTTTAATTTTTTTTTTTTTATTTTAATAAATTCCGTTTCTTTCTCTCGCATCAATGTGCCGCTTCTTTTATATAACTGTCACGAAAGATACCTGTCTAGACATGCTAGCGACGCTTGGTGCTGCACATATCAAAGGGGGGCAATAGCGAAAGAGAGGATGACGAAGCAGGGGGGCGATCGCACCAGCAACAGCTAGCACGAGCAGGAGCAGGAGCAGGAGCCAGGTGCCGATGGTGGATGGACACACTTTTTTTATATTTAGTTTAAAGGTGGAGATGAAAGGCTAGCCTTTCACGTGTGGTAAATGTCGATCAGCAAACTTTAGATCGAAAGTGGAGGAGAAATGGTGAAGGAGACCATAAAACTGGAGGCTCCAGGGGCCGTAGGATTTTGACATTTTAGGCGGCGGCAAAAACATTAAGGCCGAGTTCCCAATTGATATAACATTGATAGTAACAAGAAAACGAATTGAGAAGAATGGAGAAAATGATTAGTAGATGCCTTTCATGGGTGTGAGTGCCAGTTCATGCACCAGGCACCGTTGGAGTGGGACGTGGTCGATGCCCATCCATGCAAGAAAGAAGAAGGGTGCGCGACGTTAGAATTTTTCTTGGTCTTCTTCTTGGCCATTTTTTAAGCGAGTACGTAGCTGAAATGAAAATGAATCCGGCTGTCGGTCTTGATGAGCATGAATCGGTTATTGGATTCTGGCTAAGTCCATGGAGGTACAAAGTACTCAGAGAAGACGGATATTGAATACACCATACAAAGTACACTACAGCATGAACTTGGCTATCGTTTTAATGAAAGCTTGACGGTTCATACTCATACCACGTACCATTTCCATTCGATTGTTCTTTTTGTTACGTCTTTAGTGATTGAGTTTGTGAGTCGCCTTGGAAATGCTTAGACTAATTGAAACTGCATCACCACACGGACCTTGACTCTACTATACAGATTGTCTTCCATTGCTCTTGCTCTTCTATTGTATTTTAAAGCGGCTGCCTAATGCTCGACCTTGACAGAAATCGTAGAATAGCCGGTCAAAATTCAGGGTCAAGTTAAAACAATAGGCTAAAACTGGCATTTGATCTTGCTTCCCAGCTGTCGATTTCTAGATTCTTTCGTATTTCAACCTAAAGGAAATTAAACGGCAATGCCGACTCCAAATCCAGATACAAGCTTCTGTCAAAAACAACTGAGGGAGGAAGCCGCGGGCCAGGCCGTTGGTCTCAAAATCATGGGCAAAATCTAAAGTAAATTATAATTAAGTCAAGTTCAAAAATTAAGGCATCAGGGCAACGGCACACCTTGGCAACGCACAAATTCTGTAACGCAAGGTCCCAGTTCCAGAACTCTGGAATACACTAGGCTTGATTGAACTACTACCATCTGGTACAGCTGTACAGTTAAATGGGAAATGTCCGCCGAAATGAAATGGATTTAAGGTATAATTGGTATTGTTCAAAAATGAGATGGAAGCAAGAAGACAAGAACAGCAGGTATAAATGTTAGTTTGAATGTAGTTAGAATGAAAATGGATACAGGGACAATAAAGACAATGGGAAATTAAGACCGGTGTAAAGAAAAGTCCTAAACTGCCGCCTTCATCTAAAATCAGTTCTATTATAACACAAACTATGATCCAAACTGAAACTCATGAGTGTTTTGAGATGAATTCAATCCCGTTTTGACTGAAAAGAACAAAATAAGACTATTTTGAAATTTTCCCAGGAACAAAAAAAAAAAAAATTTGTTTTCATGACCCGGTAAAAAGACCGAGTTGAACATTTGCGAAACGGCTGAAAAGCTTGACATCGATCCATTTAGAGCAAACATTTTTGCTTGCATCCCTCAGTGTGCTCGCATGGACTATCAGTTAAAGGGTCCTGATACCAAACTTTTGGATGAATTCAAAGCTTAATACATAGTTATTAACTAGTTTAAAGAAGTGAATACGCTAATTTTGCTGGTTGCTGGAAGGCTCGGTTACCAAGTGCCGGTTGGTTATAAGTAAATAGCTGGTTCATACTACTACAGGGTCCTGAAATGAAAGGACGAGGTAACGTTGACCAAAGGTTGCAATTCACAGGGTTCTTACCTGGACTGTCCGTAGGTTGTCTTGATTGCGCACCTGCTTGCTTGCTTTGATCGGAGCAAGTGTAAACCGATCGATTCGGTGTAATCTTGAATTACGAGGGCAGTCTAACTGGATTTCAAAACTATTGAGTATTTGTGATTTTGTGTGATTTTGTTGTCAGAAAAAAAACAGGGTTCAAACTGGAATCACTTCACTGCTCGGGTATTGAATCAAGGTACGACCGGCTATTCACCCTCTTTTAACAGCCGCCATTCCCATACTCATAGCCACCATTAAAGTTGCACAAGAGTGCGCATGGACCGCTTAAATTCGACCTGTCACATTAACTCTTTAGCATTTGTTTCGGATAGTTTCGTTGGTGATGAACTGTTTAGCCTTCATTTTAAGCTTTTTGTTCTCATAGCTTAACTACCTTTAATACCCGTGATGCATACAAAATGTTAGAAAGTGTCAAACAAGCTAGCAACATTGAAAAAGATTTTAGGAACTAAGCCTACTTTGTTAGCTCTATGCTGCTGGAAACGACCTATAACATTAGACTGAAAATTTTGCATAGTTCAACTTTCTGTACATCCAAAGCCTGGGTGTATCGGATTCATGTCGGCAACCCAATTATAGTGCGTTACAACGCATGACTTTATACATGTCTTTTAGTTATGTTCATAGATTTCCCTATAACTCTGTTTTTTTCCAGCCGCTGGCTACCCCCGGATAATTACAGCTCTCTGTCTGTCACAAAAAAACAAGGAAGAAAAGAGTTTTCTCACCGAAAGCCAAGACTGAAAAATTATCAGAATCACTTTACATATTGGCTTGCTATTAAGGGCGTACAGCAGAACCTATGATATAGTTTTAATGTAGTTTATTAGTACCTATGACCACCAAATGTATGTGCAAGGGTTCGATAATCCGCATGTAAAGCACTTGCACTTTGAAAACTTCTCCAGCAACTTTCAAACTTTCCCGTTCATCAAAGTGAATGCGGTATCTGCCTGTATGCAACAATGAATCCTGCACACAAGCATAATCACAAGCATAGCATGGCAGTATCGTAAGTACAATGAGCATAGTCTACCACAGATTAAAGACCTATGTTATATAGGGGTCCACTTTTGAGTACTGTGTTGTGTTCAACCAGCAATTGATTGTATGCCTACTCCGTACTTTATGCTGGGCAATTAGACCTATTGGGTCAATATGATCCAAGAGCCAAGACATTTGCCCCAAACCTGTTTATCCATATGCCCCTCTGCAGGTCGCTCAGCCCTATGATCATATCACTGGGCTCGTACAGCACCAAAATGTTCATTCACACCAACATACAAAGCGCAACTAGACGAGACAGTCAAGTCGAGCCGTCGTTTGGCTTGGGTTCCCGCAGTCAGCCCCTATCCGCACTTCAAATCAAAGTTCTTGAGTCAGGTTTGCCAGCCATGCCTTTGCCCCTCCTGTCTTTCCAATGCATGTTCTAGATGATAGCTTCAGCTGTTGTATTTATAAGTTTAACGAGCAGCGAGCACACAATTAATGCAGAGACGTGATTGTCGTCAAGAATAGTCAGTGGGACTTAAATGGAGCAGAACAAAAATCCTCTCAGCGCCAGCTGCTTCTGCAGCTGCTAAAGCTATAGGCCTATATATCTGCTCTTTCTAAATGCTCATACAGAGGTACGTGGGAGCCCTTTCTGAAACTTTTTGCCAATCCCCCTTGCCTTACCGGCCTCTGCGTACGTTCTATATACCTGCTTGACCTGAACCTGATTTCTGGTCATGGGAAATCCGTATAGCTATAGAGATAGACAATTATATACATGTATGCAATAGCAGGCAACGAAATAGGCAGTGGAGAATTAATTTACCCTTGTATCTTCATTGTAACCGCGACGAATGCATAGCTTGACAAGAATTCAAAGCAAACCTAATCCAATCAAAGACCAATTATCATGACCTCTTAGAATACTGTTGGGTCACTTATTTTATTATTATTTTTTCAGTGGAAAGGCGGGTCTTTTAATTCTGATATACAGGACATGGTAGAACTTGGCTATTGTTGGGCTCTTTGATATTTTTCATACAGGCCTAGGTATACAATCAGCTGTGGCCGTCAACCCGATAAACTCGAGCGATCTCATGCTTTAGGCCTGCCAAAGCACATTAAAGTTATCAAGGTTTTGGGTCCGATTCAAGTTAGGTCTAGTTCATGTTGCGAAACAATGTGGGGAAACCAAGCAATACGCGTGTAAATGTAATTTTTAATATTAGAAAAGTTAATTACCTGTGTGAGACGCAACTAGTAGAACAGAGTACAGCACATCACAGCTAAAGCAGACTTAATGCTTGGGATAGATAATTTTGGAGGTAAAGTTCTATCTAAGACTTCTATCAACCCGTACAGCGTCTTGCTATATTGATAAACGAGTCAAGTTTTCATTCCGATAACAATAATAGTCAAAGAGATATATAATTCAGTTCTTCTCTCAACCCAAAGCCCATTCTGCTCGTATATCAATCCAAATCGCCGACTAGGCCCTGCTACCCCACATCCCAACACATCGCAGACCCCATCCTAATGGTTGGCTTGGCCCAGCTGTGGTGGTGGAGGTAGTACAGTGGGTTATACTCACCGTCTTTTCCTGGATTTATCTAGATTCAATTGATGGATTGATACTGTAACCTCTCCGAGTAACGGTTTTCAATAATGAATAATAATGAGTAATGAAAAGTTTAATGAGTAATAATGGATATTAATGGTCAGCAAAGAAAGATTAGAAAGACAAGATCTTCAAGAAACAGGCCGACTCGGTACCGTTTTGAAAGAAAAACAAGAGTCGGTTTAGAATTGAGTTATAGGAATTGGATGGATCTCAACAAATAATCAACGTAAGACCTGCCATTTTGCTCTATAGATCTACAATATCAAACCTGCAACAACAGCAGCAGCAGCAGTTGCCTCTACTTCTCCTCTCCATCTCTCGGTTCCGCTCTCCTCAATTTGTCTTTCAAAGGCTCATCTACCCGGCGTCTTCTCGCTTTGCTCACGTTACAGCGCACAGAAGGAGGTTTTCGGCCTAAGCGGTCTACCAGGCTTTCGGCTTCAGACATGATGAGCCTAGGTAAATGAGAAGAAAAAAAAAACTCCCCACTCTCCCAAACACCATTACCAGATCCCGCACCAGCACCACATCGGTATCTCTAAACAACTCAACATTTCGAGACAATGCAATACAATACGAATAATGAACGAGAATTCGGAGATGGATATATTTAGGTGCTAATGATAAATAAATAAAGAATGAAAAAAAGAAAGAAAGAAAGAAAAAGAAATCGAGATAGAAGGTTCTGATAGAAGAAATAAGAGTTAGCTAGAAAGAGCTAGGCCCATGTTATTGTATAGGAGAGTACTTGAACTTAATGACAAGGTTTTTTTTTATTTATGTTCCTTTGAACTGACCGAAATATCTTGCTTTTTCTTCGAAGGATGTACATGCCTTGTCGAGACTTGACTCATACATCAAGAGCAATAGCCACACTCGAACCTGCAGAGGTAATAAAATCAATCAAATCATGACACAGATCTCTTTCTCATAAAACAAGTTATATAAAATGAAAGTATATATTATAGAAGAGGAAATAGTTAATGGTTAATGATGTTTGTTGGTTGTTTTTTTTCCCTTCAAATAACTCATACTTTCTTCTCACCCCTCCTCCTCGTATTTCGGCAGAACCTACCTTTGCGCACCAGACTGCCTATTATAATGGGTTTCCCTTTGCATCAATATTGCTCTTGTTATAGTTCCACAAAATCGCTTTTTTTGTCCAGACTGAGCCAGCATGGATGGCGGAGGGGTAGGCGGAGACGAAGACTATAGGCGGGGTGTGTGCGGATCCTCCCCCCAGATAAAGTCAATGGTCATGACACCAAGCACCAGTACGACCTGCCTCAGTACTGTAACTGTAACTGTAAACTGCAAATGTAAACGCAACTATCAATAGAACTGGTTCTACCACACAATGCTATTGGCGGCCGGACTAAATGACGGCATGTCGGAGTTTTGCTGGGCCCACGATGAAGGGTCGCCGCCAGCCTGTCCATGCTCGTGGTCCTGAAACAGCATATTGGGGTCCCCACCATGCCGGGCTAGTGACTCGTTCATGTTTTGCATACTGCTATTCTTGTCCTGGCGTTTTTGTTGTTGTTGCTGTTGTTGTGTCTGCTGCTGCTGTGGGGCTTGCTGTTGCTGCTGTTGTTGGTGAAGCTGCTCGTCGTCCTCCATCAGTCGGATCCGCTTGCGGAGGTCAGTGTGCTCCATCACGGAGCTCCTCGAGTTGTCGTTGCCCTTGTTGAATAGCGAACTTTGCTGGAGAGAGGCCTTGCGCTTCATGCTGCTGCGTAGGTCAGCGCTGCTACTGTTGTTGGAGCTTCCGCTCTTGTCGGCAGCGTCATTTGAATCCATGATTCCATCTAGCTCGCTTGAGTCGATGAGCGGTAGAGGTCCGCCTTGCTCGTTCATGGGCGCAGACAGCAGCTTGAACGGCCAGGACTCGGGTCCGCCGTCCTCGTCGTCCAGTGCTCCGTCGTTGCCTGCCGCCGAGTGCTTTCGCTTTTCGTACATGTCGACGAGTGCTTGGATCTCCTCGTCCTCGACCCGCTCGTTCCTGAGCTCCGGCGACTGCACGCTAAGAGGTGACTGCATTTTGAGTGAAGGGTCTTCATGGTGAGCAATGAAGAGATCGCTGGTATCCATACCCTCTGGCGGTGTCAGCAACGAGGCCGGGGGCTGCTCTCCACGCATCTTTTCCTGTTGCTCTTTTGTGATTGACGGGTGAAGGCTGTCTTGAGACCCGCTCGAGTATTTGCGCTCCGCCGCCGCTGCTGCGCCCTCTGCTGCTGCTTGCTCCGCGGAGGCCTTTTCGTTCATCAGTAGTCGCTGTTGTCTGTGCAGCATCGCTCTCTTTTCCACCTTGCGTCGGTTGATGTAGATGGCTGCCGTTCCGGAAGGCCTAAAAATGCGGCCATTCTCAGTTGCTTCCATAGTCGAGTCGCCCACGATTTCCGCAAGCTGCTGATAAGTGGCATCCCACGACTCCCAGAACACGATACAGACGGCACCTTGTACTCTATCAGCGAGGTCCTGCAGAATGTCGCGTGCCTTGCGGATCTTGGAGTACAGGCTGGTCAGGGGCATGCGCCGGATGGAAGCGTCGGGGCTCAGCTCTTCGTCTGGGACGAGCTTGCTTGCTTTCTTGAGTTCCGCTAGCTTGGCCTGGCTGTATGAGCCGATTTGGCCTTCTAGTTGACGCTCGTAGTGTCTCAGCCAAAACCGGACATGTTTTTCCTTTGTTGGCACAGTAGCCAAAAAGTGGACGAGCAATTTGTAGTGCGTCAGCAGGTCCTCTGGAGGTTGGGTGCCGTGAAGGAGAGCCGGGTTGCCGTCGTCCCCTTGGCTCTTTTTCTGGTATTGTAGCATGAAGTGGAGGACAGGGTTGGCTGCCTTAATAACGTTGCTGATCAAGGCAATACACCTCCGTCGAGCTTCGAGATCGCACTTTGGTACAATAAGGGCGCGGACTATAGGGTATTCGAGGATGGCATCTTGGATTCGGATGTCGGAGATTCCGGTGTTGAGGGTCGGGTGGTAGGCATCAAGGCGAATGCCAGACGAGACTGCTGCGGACATGGATGTAGGGGAGAGGAGCGGTGGCGGTGATCCTTTAGTTAGATGTGAATTTGAGGATGAAGAACTCCATGAGGCGCTTGCAGTTGAGGAGGACGCAGCCATGGCTGAGTTTTTTGAAGCGTCTGCAAGCCTGCTAAAGTCCATTATGCTAGAAAGGAGAAGAGTGAAGGGTGTGTATTTAAGGAAAAAAGGAAACGAGAAAGGAAAAGGAAAAGAAGTAGAAGAGAGAAAGTAGAAAGATAAAACAAAAAAGGAGAGAGAGAGAAGAAAGAAAGAAAGAAAGAAAAAAAAAAAGGTTCTCTGGGGTATCAAAAGTATATTATTAAAAAAGATAATGTTTTGGGGGCAATGGAGAAATAAACTTCATATTGGCCAAGAGAGGTTGATTGATTTGACTGAGAAATAAAAGAAGAAACGTTTTTGTGATTTTTATGAATTTTATTTTCAAGTATGAAGATTTTTATGAATTTTTATGAATTTTTATGATTTTATATGATTTTATGATATTTATGAATTTTATGAATTTTTTTTCTTTTCTATTGTCCTACATATGCATTCTACAAGACAAAATAGCAGTGCGGGGACACAAAAACAAATGACATAATCAGTCTAAGCAGCAGCAGCAACAGACCAAAATGGACATGAAAGAGTCGTCGTCTCGTGTGAGTGAAACTGAAAAGAAAAAACTTTTTTTTTTTTTTTTTGCTGTCATAGTAGTAGGATAATAAACATATGAAAGAAATCCAAGGTCCATTTATATAAAGGGTTTAGAAAAAGTGGAATCGTGGCAATATCTTCATAATATATTGATAAAAAATATACAAATATCAACAACCTTCACAAGACTCGCAAAAACCTTATATCCAAAACTCTCTCCGGGAGGTTTCGCTGTCGGCGCTTCTGTTCTTCGACACAGTCTACCTCTATTACAAATCTAATATACGGGGCAACTTTTTATTTCTGATATTATAAGCATACAACTCATTCAAATTATATATGTTAGAGTCACAGGTATTATAATAGGCTACTCTTACGTCAAGCTAGCGCGTAATATTATAATCAACGCTTTTTATTTCGTTCAAGCTTTGCCTGCCAACAAGTTGGCAATTTCCTGCCTCCGTTGTTTCAGATTGTCTACTTCCGCCAGCTGCGATTCTAGCTCTGCGATCTCGCGTGTCACACTTAAGCGGGCTTCCTCTGTACCGGTTTGTTCGAGTGACCACTCATCTCCGTTCGCCCCTTCGCCAAGCTTTAGCTGCGCTTTGTGGTAGCGGAGCAACGACGGGCGGTGAGAAATCGTAATCAAAGTAATTCCCATGCGCTGACAGGTCTCGTATAGTAAGCCCTCAACATCAGAGGACACGGCTGACGTTCCCTCGTCAATCACGGCAAAGCGGGGCTGCTTGAACAGGATTCGGGCAAACATAACTCGCTGTTTCTCCCCACCGGAGAAAACGTCCTTCCATTGTTTCTTGGTGTTCCATCCACCCTCACGGGCGGGAAGGTACTCAAGCTTGACCATCTCCAAAATCTCCATCAAATCCTCATCCGTCTTGCCCATATCAAGCATATCGGCCTCGGAAAACGGATAGATGATTTGTTCTCGTAGAGTACCCGTAGACAAGTATGGTCGCTGGGGGAGGAAACTGATATCCTGGGGAAGGGGTTTGGACACCAGGCCCCTGAATACGGGCCAGAGACCAGCGAGAACTCGGGCCACCGCTGATTTACCTGTTCCGTTTGAGCCGGAGATGAGCAGATGCTCTCCTTCATTGATACGGATATCCAGATCCTGAACAAGGAGTTCGCCTGCACTAAGATCGCGCCCCAACCCAGGTACTGCAATGGGAGTATGCTCGAATCGGATGCCATTGAACCCTTCTTGCATTGTTCCTTGCACGTCTTCCAATGAGTACAACTTGACCTTGTGCTTGGCCCGTTTATTGCCCTTGGTTCCGTAGGCATTTGCATGCACCCGGTGCAGGGTTGCCAGCAAGCTGTAAACACGAGCAGTGTAGCCAGCCAACTCGGCAAGATCCTTAATAGAGTACATCATACGACCACCTGCATCTGCAAGCGACAACATGAGTCGTTTGTTGGTAATGAACTGCTTCATTCTGTCTCGTTCTCTCGAGTCCTTGACTCCACCGACCTTGCGCTCAGTGATACCGTCGTTACCAGCCCACGTTGGCAAAAATACGGGTAAACTTGCAAACAGGTAGCCCAGGGCTGACCAAGAGTACTTGAGCACAAAGTCCTCAAACATGTTGTACGAGACCTTGATTCTCAAAATGGCGCGAATGTGTGACGCCAGGCGCCAGTATGTCTTGCGCAAAATCGATCGCTCAAGAGCAGTACCGTCGTAGAATGCAATTTCCTCGGCGTTTGTGATCAGTTTAGAGTGTGCGTTACGGTATTCTCCCTCCAGTTTGGCTTCAACCGCAGCCAGCAGGCCAAAGGGAGGTGCCATGGCCTTCAACAGCCAGGCAGTGGCGAAGTAGTTCGAGAAAATACCAAAGATAGCCAAAGGACCCAGGTTCTGGCGCAGCTGCCATGAAAAGATTAAAAAGTCCACTGCGGGCTTGCCCAAGTTAGAGTACAAAGAAGCGGCAGCATCGCAGAAGCGTGTCAAGTCAGCAGTGATGTACTGATCGACACCCTCCACACCACCGTCAATGTTGGACACCTTGTAGTAGCCCAAGTTGTCATCAAGGTAAATATCATGAATGTATCGTACCAGTCTCGTTCTGAACGCAATTGAGACCTTGGCTTGCAAGAATTTAATGATGGCGTTCGTGTATGAAGCCGGGATGGCAATCAGCAGCCAGTACACCAGGCCCTGCACAAACCCTTTGCCGTTCGCAGCAATCAAGTCACGTACAATCCGACCATCCAGCTTGGCCACCACCAGTGACAGGTAGGTTCGTAAGAACAAGAAGAACGTATGAACTAGCAGCAATGCGGAGGCCTTGGACCCCACGCGCGGCACAATGATAGCCCAGATAGCCGCAAACTGTCTCAAGAACTTCCTGTTCACTCCCGCCTGCTTGTTCGGATCGTTAGCAACTGGATCGAAAAACAAGCGCCGGTGCGCTTGGAACGTAACCTGGCTGGTGGGGGAAATCACCACTCTAGACATCTTGCCCTGGTATGGCACGTAAATTTCCTTCGACCATCCATCCTTCAGCAACACCGCAGAGCTACGCCGCCGTAATGCGTCTGGTCGAGTAGGCTTCCGCCGTCTTGAAGTGTAGTATTGCTTCGCCATGTACAGCATCCCGAACATCGACACAAGAATCCCCGCCGCGTATGCCTTGTACCGGCGAGGAGCGCCCCTGACCGTAGACTTCAAGGTCTCAGGGTCTTTGAGCATCTCCCGCAGGAGAACCTTGATGAGTTCATACCTTGGCCACAGTGTGGATATCGCGTGGGCCATGGCTTCGACAGTGATTGTTGTGTGTGAGGAGTAAAAGTGAAGGTTTTTAAGTGGACAAGCAACATGAAAATGAAATTCTGGGGAAGAACGTGAAAGTCACGTGAAGGCTGTGCGTGAACGTGATTGTCGATGCCGAACGCTTTCAACGTGAAAATTGGGGTTTCATATGCTAAAAATCATAATACAGCTGATCAGGGAGAGATAGGCTATCAAGGTGGGATAGCGGGTAGATAGGAGTTGTTAAGCGTTATATGAATTAGTTATGGGTATTATATTATGTTCAAGCATCGTGAACCAGAAGGTTTAGATTAGGTTTACTTTGTCATGGGTTCAATCGTCATCGGAAAAATCTGAATCCTGTAGGGAGACAGGCTTAGCTGTTCGAAGACGCTTCATCTTCTTCATAGGAGACATTGGTCCAGCAGGGATCGAAGTCACCGTTGACTTTAACTTGCTGTTAGATTCCTTTAACAGAGCGTTCTCTCGGAGAAGTGCGTCAACGGTTTCTTCTAAGCGCGAGATTCTATCGCTGGCTGCTTTCCTCTCAGCGTCTAGTTAAATGTTAGTGTTTTCTTAGGTAGGTTGTCAAGCAATATCTTACCTCTGACGGATTCCACTGCAATCTTAATTTTGCGGTCCACATGTTCTTGTCCTCTTTGCGCTTGTGCGTCTCTATCGTCCAAAAACTGCTCTTTTAAACGGTCCATCTGTTGGTCCATTTCTTCAGCCATTTCTAACCTCACTTCATCCTCGATATCCATACATTTTTGCTCACTGCTCTCAAGCAGTTCTTCCAACAATGCAATTCTCTCTAGAAGAGCATCCGTAGAAGAGTTCTCGTCGAACTGCTCTTCCTCGATATCTGAGCCATATTGTTCTTCTGAAAGCCTCCTATCGCTATCTGCAAGTGTAAATGATGAACGTGTTGAAGTGGTAGAAGTCGAGGAAACACGGCTGTTAGATCCTGCAGTCAAATATCCACGCTTGGTAGCATAGCCATCATTGGCATTTCGAATGCTATTAGCAACCCGTGAAGATGATAACTGATGAAATCCAGTTGGGCGAGAAGGGGTGGGCGGCTCTGGAATCTCTTGAGCCGCTGCTGAGTATCGGAAAATTTGTGTGATGGAATTGGAATCTCCAAACGGATCAACTGCAACTAGCATAGCTGACTTTTGCATAGAATTGGGCAAAAAAGCGTTTGAAAGAAGCACATGAGTTAGCTTACAACTTCGGAACTCGTTCATACCGTCCTTGGAATATCGCTGATTATTTTTCTTCTCTTCGCCCTTTTGCATTTGCAGACATTGGCCAAGCAACATTAACGACTGGTTGATTGCGCAGCTTTCTTGGAGCCGGTTACCTGCAGTTTTCGCTAGCTTGTTTCGCTCGGTGCCGGCCAAATCCACAACCGTCATTTGTGAACTGGAAAGCTCATCTCTATCACCCTTTCGCTTCAGCTCGATACAAGTAAACGCGTGAGATCTACTTGATGTGGAGTTGGATCCTGTTGAGTGGCACGATCGAAGCTTTTGGCCCTTTTCTAGTAATCGATATGCCTCCTGTGGGTTGGACACAAAAATCTTGTTAATTCCAGCTAGGTATGTCTTCTTTGTGATGGGATCAGTGCTGACCAAAAGCGGACTCCGTCGCTTTCCAATTGAGGTTTCTTCAAACAGATCAAACACCTTGTCGTTGTAGATTTCGGCCATTGAGATGTAAACTCCATATTTACCCTCATCTGACATTTCAAGTTCTTCTTGGTACATGGAGGCCGAGTGAAACGCAGGCTTTAGCAGGTTATCCTTGGTCCAGTCCAAATACAAACCGGCTTCGATAGCTGATGATGTTCTGTCGTGTTTGCGATCACTGATGTCTTCAACTTCTTCGTACTAGATTGTGTTAGTGAGTAGATGAAGCAAAGTCGGTCTACATACCTCAGCTAGCTTGCCCTTCAGTGACTTGAACAATGTGTGGACGGCCAAATGAATCATCCCAGGTATTTGCTTGTTTCCTTGGATCGTGTATGACTGAACCATGTTAGAGTTGACCTTCATACATCTTATATTGACCTACCTTGCCAGAGCCAGACGCGCCCATTGTAAAAAACAAACTGTCATCACCGCCAATGAAATTCTTGACCAGCGGAAAAACAGTCGACTTGTATAGTTCTATTTGTGAAGTTGTTTCGCCAAAAATCCCGTCGAATCGATAGTCCTTATTGCCCAAAACTGCTTTTGTTGAACCAGGGGGACTCACTGTGAGAACCCGCTCCGTTGTACATTGCGGTCCTCGGGGTTTCAATCGTAAATAAACAGGAATCTTTCCTGATTGCTTTTGAGTCTCTGTTTGGCTCATTTTTATGTTCTAAGCTCTTGTTCGATGGTAGAATTATTCAATATCAAAGAGTGAAAAAGCAGAAGAGATGAGTTCCATGTTGTTGTTTGTCCACTCTCACAATGTTTACTCTGTTCCCAATTAGGAAACACTCCGTCACCTCAGCAACCAACCATTTTTCAAAAAAATTTCTGAATCTCCCACTCACACAGAGAAGACTCATTCAAACCCCCAAAACGAGATCATCTCGAATCACCACTCTCTCACCACCTCCCCAGCTACCTTATATGAGAAAGGGCTTTAATTGCTTTAAGCCTCAACTTTTGATTGTTTCTCGCCGTCTCGGAAATCCAACCGTCTCATCAAGATCATTCCTTTTCAATCGACAAACTCTAAATCACACACCATTCTCGTCTAATTCAATACAGGAAATGTCTGACAAGATCGAATCACCCGCTGCCGGGGCCCCTAAGGCAGCCCCTGCTGATGACAAGAAGGCCAGCAAAAAGCAAGCTGTTCAATTCACTCTCAAGACCCCCAAGGGAACCAAGGACTGGTCCGATAAGGACATGGTCCTACGTAGCGCTGTATTTGATACCATCACCAAGGTTTTCAAGCGCCACGGTGCTGTCACTATCGATACCCCCGTTTTCGAACTCAGAGAGATTCTTTCCGGAAAGTATGGTGAGGACTCCAAGCTCATCTACAACCTGGAAGATCAGGGTGGTGAGCTCACTTCCCTCAGATACGATCTCACTGTCCCATTCGCCAGATTTGTCGCCATGAACGGTATTCAGAGCATCAAGAGATACCACATTGCCAAGGTGTACCGCCGTGATCAGCCTGCTATGACCAAGGGCCGTATGAGAGAGTTCTACCAGTGCGATATCGATATTGCTGGCGATTACGAGAGCATGGTTCCTGATGCTGAGATTCTCTGCATTGCAGTCGAGGGTTTGACTGCCTTGGGAATCCAGGATTTTACTATCAAGGTCAACCACAGAAAGATCCTTGACGGTTTGTTTCAGCACTGCGGAGTTAAGGAAGAGGATGTTCGCAAGGTTTCAAGCGCTGTTGACAAGTTGGATAAGCTGCCTTGGGAAGAAGTCAAGAGAGAGATGGTTGTAGATAAGAACCAGCCTGAAGAAGTTGCAGACAAGATTGGTGAATACGTCCGGATAAAGGGAACCTTCAAGGAGGTCTTGGATAAGCTTTCTTCTGACGAGGCACTGATGAGTAATGCTTCAGCTGCTGCAGGTGTCACTGAAATGTCCACTGCTTACGGTTACCTGGAGGCTTATGGCATTCTCCAGTATCTCTCATTTGACCTCTCTTTGGCCAGAGGTCTTGATTACTACACTGGTATTATCTATGAAGCTGTCACGGCTGCTTCTGCTCCTCCCCCTCCCCCTACTGAGGAGGAATTGGCCCAGAAGGCCAAGGAAGATAAGAAAAAGAAGAAGTCCAAGGCTGCTGCTGAGGATGAGGACAATTCCGATAATGTCGGTGTCGGTTCAATTTTGGCAGGTGGCCGCTACGATAACCTGGTTGGCATGTTTGCAGGCACCTCAAAGAAGAACGCTTCCATTCCTTGTGTAGGTGTTTCGTTTGGTGTTGAGCGTCTCTTCTCACTCATCAAGGCTCGTGCTGGTCTTGTGGATCAAGTCCGCCCCTCTGCTACCCAAGTCTTTGTCATGGCCTTTGGCGGTGGCCCAAGCTGGGATGGTTTCCTTAAGGAGAGAATGCAAGTCACCAAGACCCTCTGGGATGGTGGTATTGAGGCAGAGTTCTTGTACAAGACTAAGCCCAAGCCTCAGAAGCAGTTTGAGGCTGCCGAGAAGACTGGCTGCCCCTTCTCCGTTATCCTGGGTCAGGATGAATACGTCAAGGGAGTTGTCAAGGTCAAGGAACTTGGACTGGGTGCTGAGGCTGACCAGGGTGTTGATGTGCCAATTGCTGAGGTCGTTGAGTACCTCAAGAAGAAGCTTGCTGAGAAGAGCAATGGCGTTGAGGAAGCTGTCAGATTGCTTACTATTTAAACAACTGTAATTAGATGTGTTATATATATTCATGCTTTATTCTTTCTTTTCAACTTTTGAGAAATCTCAAGTCTGAGATTTGCTTGCATTCTTTCAAAGGATAGTAAAATATCTCCTAATGGTAGTTATATAAATGAGTTTTCTAAGATCTGTAATCACCATTGATAGTGACGTACTCATGACTGAAATCACAAGTCCAGAACTTGGCAGCTTGACCACCGCCTGTGCCTAATGAGACACGAATGATAACATCCTCCTCAGCCAAGATTTCACTAGCACGCTCTTCATCAACATTCTCAGGCTCACCATTGACTAAAAGCTTCAATTCAGCACTTCCATCAATAGGAATGAACGACACGTTGGTCTTGTAGGGATCAACTGGTACACCAGCGTAGCCAGTTGCGCAAAGAATTCTGCCCCAGTTGGCGTCCTTGCCGTACAATGCAGTCTTCACCAAAGGAGAGGTAGAGATGGTAGATGCAACCTTGTGAGCATCATCATAGCTCAAAGCGTCTTCAACGTTGATTGTAACAAACTTGGTGGCTCCCTCGCCATCACGAACAACAAGCTGAGCAAGGTCTATAGCAAATGAAGTAATGGCTTCCTTAAGGATTTCATATCCCTCAGTACCCTCTTGAATCACATCTCCACCTGCAGCACCATTAGCCAAAGCAGCAATTGTGTCATTTGTGGAAGTATCGCCATCGACTGATATTGAGTTGAAACTTCTGTCAGTAGCATATTTCAAGATTGACTTCAGAGCTTCAGCAGAGACGGCTGCATCAGTCACGAAGAAGCCAAGGAGTGTAGCCATATTAGGATGAATCATTCCCGCACCTTTCGCAAGACCAGCAATGCGATATGTGATGTCTCCAATAACAAACTCCTTTGAAGTGAGTTTAGGGAAGGTGTCAGTTGTGCAAATGGCTTTGGCGCCATTGAGCCATGCAGTGTGGTCAGATCCAAGATTGGACTTCAGTAATTCAGGAATACCTTTGAGAATTTTGTCCATTTGCAAGCGCTGACCAATGACTCCGGTGGACATGACCAGTGTTTTTCCTGTAGACTCAGGATCAGCCTTGATCCCAAGCGAAGTATCCACAGTTTCAACCATTGCTTTAGCATCTTTCAATCCTCCCTCTCCAGTAACGGCATTAGCACAACCACTGTTCACAACAATAGCTCGAATACCTTGTCCAGCTGTTTCGTCCATGATTTTCTTCGAGATCTGCACAGGTGCGGCCTTGAACACATTTGTGGTAAACACAGCTGAGGCAGTAGCAGGGGTTTCAGAGACAATAGCGGCCAGATCGAGAGCAGAAGTGTCCTTCTTCACACCACTGTAGAATCCTCCAACTTTGAATCCTTGAGGGTAAGTTCCCTCAGTAGGGACGAAACGCCATTTATCTGCCGCACTTAGGATAGATGAAGTGGAAAACTGCTTTGAGAGCAAGTTTCGACAGGCAGGCAAAGAAGAGCGCTTGAAAGCTGAAAGCATAGTAGCAATTGAATCTATAAATGCAAAAACCTTGAGTTCTTTGACAATAAATGAAAAGCTGATAGAATTTAGCGACGTTGAAGGTTGAAATACTCGAAATTTTCGACAGATGAGTCAGTTTTGCTGGGATAAGATCTAATCGTGAAATTGTTGATTGTGTGGGGATGACTAATGGCACTTTTGAACGAATAAGGTGTGGGTGGGTTGTCCTACCTATCAAGCTGCAGGTGAAGAGAGAAAAAAAAAAAGACGACTTTCAACATCGCAAGTGATTCAAGACCAGAAATAAAACATGTAGAAATTGAGTGTCTTTTGTTCTTTTCTGTTCGATGAAATTCCATTTAGCTGACATGGTAATAAAGTGTTGAATGTATGCGTCAGTTGTGCAAGATTCAATTGGCTCACAAACTGATCATTAAGAGGGATTTAAATCATTTTCATATGAGCAACGTCTTATAACATGGCTCAACAAGCATATTGCCAGCAATGAAATAAATTAATTGAATTGCAACAAATATCCCTCAATCCCCAATTGTTATTGTAAGCCAGGATTGATCTATTCAGTGATTATTGAAGGCATGTTACTTTATGTGAAATATCCACTCCTTTAATGATATATTTGCAGATTAATTCATGAGTTTATTAGCAATGAAAAAAGCATCAAACTCATTTTTTAGGTTGAATTAGCTAGATTTTTAGATCCCATTGAGCTGGAGCTCTTAAAATATGAGACTGCGGCCATACTGGAGAGTTTGCAAATTCTAGTGAGCAAAAATTGTTTGATAGAGACTAGAACGTTAGATATAAACTTATGAAAAGTAAATCTTCATAAATCGCTTAAATAAAGTGAAGAAAACTGTTTCCTCAATTCAGATAGTATTGCTCTAATTGTATTTACTTATGAGTTGCCTGTGTCTTATCATTTGGTTTGTGACCACTGTCTCATTTTGATGAATGATCAGGATCCTTCTATATTTGTATTACAAAACTGTTGAAAATGAGTTTCTAGCAGTCAATATTGGAATGGCGTATTTAGTATCTTATTACCAGATGGCTTCGATTCTCTTGGAGCGGTCATGATGAGATAATGTATATTCATCTTGGACGTATGTAACTTAACATGATGGACCTTTTACACTACACTAAAGATTTGTTTTCATCTGTCTCAAAGTTCACCTCAATTGGCATGGTTTGTTTGCGGCTGTCTAAAAGCCATTATTCCTCTCCAAAAAGTGAATCCAAAGAACAGATAAAGAAAGTAAAATAAATGCTCTTCATCGTTTCTAAATTTTTCACGATGAAATGCATGACTTAAGAGGAGTGGTCTGAATTAGTTTCTAAAGTTTTCTAGCAGTTGGTTAAGATTCAACCTCTTATAAGCGCCTTACGTTGTAAGAACATGGGGTCCTTGTGAGGCCAGAAAGACCTGCAGTCACTGAAAAAGATTCTCATTGTCAGAAAAATCTGTTTGGGTGCCATCTTAAGCCAACTCTTTCATAACTACAAAGAGATGTTTGCCCTTTTCAAACTACTTTCTTATATACGCTTTCCGGGCTCAATCCGGGTTACTCCAATAGAGCCCGTAGCTTCCAACAAAAGTTATTCATAAACCTTTGCAGTTGTCATTTTGTGTATAATTGATCTATAAGATGTAGTCTTCGATAAATAAAACAAGGAAATGGTTATATGTTTTTGGTTTCTACCGATTTTACTGAATCCTGAAATTTAATTTTGATATTCTTTTTGTCGTGTGTAAATGGGTTTTGATTTATTTTTCTTCCCATCACCACTGCCTAATTGTGAACAACAAAAAGCGCGACTGAAAGAAGACCAGAGAACAGGATAGAGACGATTTGGTGTTATTTCTTTCGAAGTTCTTTCATTTACAGGTTTACTGAAAATTATTTTTTTTTGATCTGGCTGATTAGTACCAGGTTCATACAAATTTTGCCGGAAATTGGACAGCATACTTGTTTTTGACAATACCACATTGATCGTGCATTTTGGCATCAGAGACTGGAATATATCGCGTGTTACAATATCAGGCAGATCCAGTTTGATAAGGCATATATTTGCATTACAATTATCTTGAATCGCTGCCAACTTGTGTGTCTAATACAATCAAGGTCAAGACGTGAAGTGAAGTACGCGATTTACGGTTGAAATTTTCCATTTCATCCATTCTATACTGGTTGGTGAAGAGGCTGATTGGACGAAATCTGCTAAAATGATGAGACCATTGAAGCAGAAGGTGGAAGAAATGAATTCAAGTGAACCTTGGCTTGAACCGGATCCTGAGTATCGGACTCCTGGAACATCGTGGCATCCCCGCGATTCTCCACCTCCATTACAGATGCTTCCCAAGATCAAGAAACACTCCCACAAGATGAACCTATCTCTGTTTGCTGTCAGTCCAGATTTAATTTCTGGTCGACTGACCAGCTCTCCTGTACTGAAGTTAACCCAAACTCCTCAAGTCGAAACAAGATCAAGATCCTTCGATTCAGATGATGCTTCACGAAGTTTAGATGAGTTCCCTCAGTCTAATCATGAGTGGAAGCATCAAACTCTCATTTTCAAGCAACCTTTAACACCATCTGATCCTGATAATGTTTTCAAACATTATACAAGTTCACCAGGCCCTGGAAGACCGCCCAAGTCACAAAATGCAACCCCCAAGATCATATTTTCATCGAGAGAAGAACTGGAATCACCTATACTTGATGCCTCAGATCCTCCTCAGCCACCATCTGTACAAAAGCAGTTGGTAATTAAACTCAAGACTAGTTACACTGATCGCCGAAATCGGTCTGCCAGGAAAAGTGGTCATACCAGCATGTCTGAGGACATTCCTAGTCTGCCAGATTCCCGCGAAAGCTCCCCAGTTACGGATGACAGTGAAAGCTCCGAGCCTGAAATTAAGGTGGAGCGGATTAGAAATGGAAAGACAAAATCACGGCGTAGCACCAGAATCCATCTTGAATCAACCCCCTCAGCAACTCCAAAACGACCTCGCAGCATCTCCCCTGTTTCTGTACAATCAACCCCAACTAGAAGAAGGGGACGAAAGCCGAAGAAAGCAAGGTAATTTTTATTATATGTTATCTACTCTACGTGGTTCTAACTTTGATTCAGGTTATCAAACGAGAAGGAAAAATCTTCGTTGGCTTCTTCTCAGATTATAAACGAAACTCCACCTGCTGTTGTTCCCCAAGAGGATCTGAGTTTAGTAAGATATTTCTATTTGACATTCCTACTTTCTTTTTTTTTCTAACTAAGGTAGGAAAATGATGACTTTTGCTCTACTTGTGGGGGTGTTGGACGCTTTTTGTGCTGCGAAAGTTGTCCAAAATCCTTTCATTTTAGTTGTGTTGACCCTCCTCTTGAGGAAGAAAACCTTCCTGAGGGAGAGTGGTTTTGTCAAGAATGTCGCTCAAAGCGGGTAAGTTGCTTCATCTTCCAAAACACACTTGAATCATCTCAAAGAGAGGCTTCATCTCCATGTTCTAACATTTCTCAGCAACCACCCTTGCCCTATACACGAGGACTGTTCAATCAACTTTTATTCCAGTTGGACAAGCGCAATCCTACAATCTTTACACTGCCTCTCAGGTTAAAGGAAAAGTTTCGCAGTGCAATTCCTCCAGTCAGCAGCTCTGAAGTTGAGGCTAAACCGTTACCAAGGTTTGTTTTACCTTTGCATTGTCAAGTCAAAATACTAACAGGTTTTAGGCCATCTGATGCCCCTAAAGTATTACCAAAACTTGATCCTGACCAATTAACAGACCGACATGGAATTCCAATCACTTGTTCTGTTTGCCATTCATCGAACGTTGCCACGATATCCATTGCAAGATGTGAGCCTTGTGATCAGAATTGGCACTTGAACTGTGCGGATCCGCCTTTGTCCAGAGCTTTGGGCGTGAAGTTAGTATGTCCTAACAATAGCCAGCATCTTCTTCGCAAGCTTCGACGCCCCAAGAATGGAAAAATAGTGGAACTTCCAGGAACTGTCAGAGAAGAGGATGCGATGGAAGTTGAAGAAGATCCAGAAATCTATTCAGAGGAAGAGGAAGTTGATACTATTCTCGATATTGCAATCCACAATTTCAATGATACTCCAACTGGCTTCAGTGCACCAATCTCTAAAGACAAGTATAAGCAGATTGACAGAGATGGCGTTATTTATCGCATACCTTCTCATGGAGTTAAGTTGGATTTCATTCAAGCGGTCTATGAAATGAACGAGGAAAGGTACCCCGATACTCGCAATTCTGAAATTTTACTTTCATTGGATGAAATTGCATCTAGAGGCAAGAAGTCTTTAGAAGTGGCTAAGTCTTTACCTACACCTCATGAGGTAAGCCCAGTATCAAAGTCAGAACTCGAGTTGCTGGTTGAAAAGGCTCTCGGTCTTTTCTCCGCTCCTAAGGACCAATCTGTCTTACCTAAAGGTAATGGACACAAAAAATCCCCATCCCCATCCGCGCACAACCAAGATCCCACTCAAAGCATTATAAAGGCCGAAGATTCCAACGGCCGTCAACTTATAACCTATGATGACTTCAACACTCGGAAACAAGATTTTGATGGTGATGACATACCCCCCGAAGAGCGGGCGGACCTTCTTGCGATCCAAGATCTGATGATTCAGAAGGGCAAAGCCGCTCTTTGTGAATTTTTACTTGCCAAGTGAGTGAAAAATCTGGTTAGCATTAGGGCATTTATATGCATTTGTCTTGAAGTAACTGCCGCACTTTTTTGATTGATTGTGTGCTTTTACTTTTTTTATTTTGTCTTTTATTATTAGTTATTTTCGATTCTGTAGTTGTATATTTTATATCATTCAAGTCAAGCATGCATTGAAGAAGTTCGAGCGAGCCAAAATGGTGACACCATTGATCAAGAATTTGTGATGAGCAAAGCTAATGGATAAAAGATGTACTGCATGTATAATAAAGGTTAACAGTTTATGTATATGAATATGGATGCTATAAAATAAGGAACTATGTACCAAGGGATTGAATGGAATAAAAACCAAAATGCATGATGAGAAAAAAATGGATTGCGTTGGCAGACATCACGACTTTCTTCGCTGGCTTCTACCTCTTTGAGTTTGAGTTTGCGTCTGCGTCTGGCTCTGCGTCAATGAATACTCATTGACCCCAGACAACCGCTGCCGCTGCTGTTGAGGCGAAAAGGAGACAGACAACAGCCTTGTTCTATTTACAGTCGGCGAACTCGCTTCAAACTCAGCATTAGATGGTAGGGGTAACGATTCAAGCATGGACTCAGTCAGGATCTTGTCCATGTAGAATTGGGTCGAGGGCATGGTCGAAGTGAGTGAAGATTGGGTGGCGCTGGGTTGGGGGTTGGTCCCGGCTGAGGTGGAGGCAGGATGATCAAGTTTGGATATAGTGGGCGTTTTGAAGTGGGAATGGGGTTTGGAGGGCGTGGAGGTGAAGTCGGCTTGGGATGGGGCTGAATGCGTAAGAGTTGTGGTAAGCTGGCGGTTGGTGGATTGGGTTGCGATCGGATCAAGGTCAGACAGAACTGACCGAGAGTCGTGAAAGACATCGTCGTCATCGTCAGCATCGTCGTCATCGTATTCGCTTTCTTGTGTTTCGCATTGCGACTCGCTTTCTGCAATCTCAAGTTCAGCGAGACTATGGCGTGTCAATGGCCTACTGCCTGGTTTCACAGCCAGGTCTACGGCCAGGTGGTCAACACACTTAGCCTCATAGTCCTCAGTGATAGACACACTCCTACTCAGCGGCCGTTGCTGGGTCGCTGGGAACGAGAACCGCGCATCGCTCTCAACATCTGCGTCCACATCTGAGCAAAAACTATCTGCTTTTGACGACGCGATGCTTGCCATTCTAAGGCCCACAGCCGATCCCGACACGGAAGCGCCAGCCACCATCGCCTTTAAGTCCCGCTTACCAAGCGGTGAGCTCTTGCCCGGTGAGTTCCATGGCTGCAAGTGCTGCTGCTGCACCTCAGACCCGTCCTCGCGGTCATCGATCTCGTCGCAAGATGATCCCATCAGGTAGTCCATGTCCTGGCGCGTGCGGTCCCAGTCGTTGTTGTGGTCGTCTTCATCCGCCCTATTGGTTGTCGTAGTGGCGGTGGTCGTGGTAGTGGTCGTTACTGAAGTGGTTGAAACTTGGCCCCGCCGGGGTTGGGTCCGGAAGGGATCGCCTTGGCCGCAGGGAAAAACGACGGGCGTAGCGGGCTGGGTGCCGGGTGCGGTGAGCATGCAACTAGCGGTTGAGTCCTGGGTGTCGCTTAATGACGCTGCCGGCTTCTGTTGTAATAAAACGCTGTCTTGAGTTGACATATTCGATCTGCATGAGGCTGTGATTTGTGAGCTGCTCAAAAATTCGTCCTCATCATTACTTGCCAATGACTCGCTCGCAGTTCTCCTCTCACCAAAACTCCTAACCGCCTGCAATTCTTCATTCGTTCCAAATGCACAGTTCCAATCCTCAGGCAAATCCAGCTTATCCAGATTCTCATCCCACTGCGACCCCGGAACCAATAAAGGCGACCGCCTGCATTTTGGCCGCCTTGACCTCATCGCTTTGCGCATGTTGGCTTTGGGAGTCGGAGAAACCTCTTCACAGACCCAGCCAAGCGCTTTTGAGAGCGGACTCAGTCCTGGCGTAGACGACGGAATCTCTTTCACTTTCCGGTTCTGGGGCGTCTTGAATGGTGACTGGGGTACGCGGGGCTTGGACGGCGTTTTCAGCAAATCGGCCTCGCTAGCTATTGTAGCTTCACTGGGCTTGCTGTTACTTTCAGGCGTCGGGAGACTGATCTTTGATTTACTTGTAGGAGTTTCGTCACAATTCCCCATAGCTGGATTCTTCGGTTTCAAGATCTTGAAAAAATCCGTAATGGCCATGTTCGTGACACCCAACTCCGGGCTCGCGCCCTTCCTCCTCGCCCCCCTCCGCTTCTTTTTCTTCTCTACCCCTGCAGCTGACGAAGCCGGTGGCGGCGGTGGTGTCCACTGTGTCGGGGCATAGTCCTCATCCAAGCTATCATCATCCCCCAACAACACCGCAACTGGCACGTCCACACTGAACACCGCTCTCCTTTTTGCCCTCTTCTTCACCTCCATCTCAAACCCCACCGGCGGCGGTACATTCCTAGCACGAAACTTGCTATGTTGTTGACTTAAACTAGGCCGTGTCGGACTCGTCGTCGCCAGCCGGGCCTTGATACTACTAGGTCCATCACCAGCGCGTGGTGACGAATGTGGCGGCGAGAGATAGTACTTGGACGACAACTGTGGCATTTCGTACTGACAGCCGTACTGTGTCTCCTCGACCATACTCGGTTTCTTTGGAAAAGGATTCATCTTTTAATTTCTTTCGATAGATATATCACCTCATTGAGTCCAAGACTCGTGTAGCCGTTGTCAAAGTGGGAGAAGAGTTAATAAAAGACAAATCTGTCGTTCGCGACGTTTTCGTGATCGCCACTCAAATTACCCTGACTTTGCAAAAGCAAAGCACAAAAAAGTATGGAAAGGACCCAGGAGCCAAAAAAGAAAGCTCCGCAACGGGGAATTGAACCCCGGTCCCCCGCGTGCTGCTCCATTACAGAACGATGACAGGCGGAAATTCTAGCCACTAAACTATTGCGGAAGAACTTAATGAAAATAAAAGGTTGCTGGTGTATATAACCTATATGATTGTTAACAATCGAAAACGATCATTTCTGACGCATTTTGAGTTTCTTTCTAATATAATTCACTTTTATTACGTTTCTGAAGTTATATTCTCGAGTTTGAGAAAGTTTCAGGATGTTTGGAATTCGTTACAAGCAAAAATATTTGATCTGACAGTCACGCAATGCCAAAATTCACTTCAACATTGATTTTATATTATTCTGTTTCTGTTAATGCAGTCACTTTTTCTCTCGTAATACTATAGCAGTATTATTATTTAGTTTTGATACATTTATGTTCAAGTTCAGTCGTTGGTTGTGATGGGCACTTCAAAAAGACTTCTATGTAAGCACTTTTGCTTGTATATGTTCAAGGTCATATCAACTCCCAACCACAGTCCCATCATAGATGTCCTGTCAACCCCCTGATTCTGCAATGCAATCAGACGACGCTGCAGGATGATAGGAATATTCTGTACCTTGATCTGCTTAATCTCCGCAAGCCAAGTAAGCAGCCATTTGTTTCAACAATATTTCCATGATACTGGCTGGACTATTTTTCAGTTGTAGGCTTATCTTGGGATTCAGTTTCTCGGCTATAGCGTATTTACTACTGACATAGACATTAATTCACAGCTAGGATCAAGATTGAGTTATGAGACTGTTATATTCATCCGTCTATCTAGTTGACCAATGTCAGCCAGGTTCTCATTAACCCGGGTACTTTTGGACCGACTGTCTGTCGCCGCACTCTCCCAACCAATTGACTGTTTTGCTCTACCAGACTCGGCGTACTGCACAGGATCAAGTCTACCGAACTCACCTCTGTTTAGGTTTCACGTAGAATAGCTAGCCAGCTAGCAAGAGAAACACCAAATGGAGGTGGGTCTAGGACCGCCCATTTTCCAAAAACACGACAAATCGATCTCGGCCTTGGCCAAGACCTGTGTCTTTGAGTGCCAACACAACCTCAGATATCGCTTCATGGACGCGCTGATCTGGGTGCTGATCCAATACTAACCTGGCACGAATACGGTAGTCTACCTACGAAGGAAGGCCGCGGGGCATTTTCAGACGCTCAACACTATATCTGACTGAAGATCAATCTGTGGGTGCAATCACAGTGCGCTCTAGTTAGAGATGAAGAGTACGAGCTAAGGGAGGGGTGATAAAGAGCCAAGACCCGGAAAGATAAAAACAAAAAAAATAATAGGGTACCTCAAAAAAACGTGGAGCATTGAGGCATTCTCATATGTGTTTTTGAGCCTTTAACCGCATGGATTTCCAAGCATTCGGGTATTGCGGGTAACAGCAATTTTTTGGCTTGCAATTTTTTTTTCACAAGGGTCATTACAATATTGGAAGTCGACACAAGCAAGTGCATGTCCTGATACGTACAAACTAGAAACCCAAACCCTTGATCTAAACCACACAGAGAGATAGCGGGTTCGGCGGGTTCACGGAGTCGCCCAAACCCAGCCCAGTGCCATGGACGGCTCTCTCCGCCATATCCAATCCCCAAGTATGTACTGCACAGTACACCACCCCGAGTAACGCCTCCTCCTTCCCGCGCCGCCGGCAATCAATCGAATTCCCTGCAAACGCAATGGCGTCATTTAAATTTTACGAAGACCTTTTTATTTTTATTTTTATTTTTATTTTTTTGATTTTGACTTGGGATTGTCGTGGGAGGTGCTACCCGTCGGCCCGAGGTCCCGATGGTACTTTAACTACGAAAAAATAGCCAGTTTTCGAGTGCTCTTGAATTCAGAGCTTGACGAGACATGAAGACGCGTTGTCATCGTATAACATGTATGATGTCGATGCCGCAGACAGAAGTGGTTGAGGGGAAAGGGCCGAGAGCGGGGAGGAGGGCGATGGATCAAGTTGGGCGGCGCGGAGTTTTTGCTTTTTTTTCGTTTTTGTTTGGTTGTTTCTGTAAGTGGGTGAGTGCCAAACTGTCCCGTGTCTGTTGTTGTTTCAACTTTTCCAATATTGGCAGCAAAAGCAACAGCTATAGGCTTATTACTATATGCCGTACATAATACTTTACATTCACGTTCGGGTAATTTACCAGTGGTTAGGGCGATTTATCATTATTTGTTTTTCTTTTGGCCCGGTTTGCTTACCTGATGTTCCAATAAGCCAAGAGCCCAATACTGTTAACCGCACTCCTGTTTGTGTTTTGTACTGCCCTGCGCTGTGGGTTCGGTATTTGCCCACTTTAGGAATCGGCGCCCAGATTGTGCCACGGGGCGACCGTCCGGAACTGCCACTCACCTAAATTATTTCCGCTTTCTCTTACCCTCTTGTGCTACTCCTCTCGCTGTTCCTCTCCTCCTCCGCTTTCATCTTCTTCTTTCCTCTTCTCTTCTCTTCTCTCCCTTTTCCCCCATCTTAACCATCTTTCTATCTGCTTCATGGATTAGTTAGATTGTCACATCTCTCCCCCGGACTTTTTTTTGTTTGTTTTTTGTTTATATTTTTATTTTTCACAAGGTTGACCAGTTGCTAGACACACAAGCACACACCTTTTTATTTCATTCCTCCAGCTACTATAATCATGGCCACAGAGTTGGGCCCTGTCAAGCAAGAGCGCATGTCGCCCTTGCCCGATACACTCCAACAACAGGACTCCAGTACCAATGATACTCCCGAATCTCCTCTGGACAGGTCAACGACTGCTGCCAGTTTGTCTGTATACGCAACACCTGCCAACAGTAACACCCATCTTAACAGCTTCACGTTTATTCGCAAAGCAGCGGCTGCACCCCTCCCTCCAGCTTCTCCTTCCTCGAATGGGTCTCAGTCTATTACCTCTGTAGTTGCGGCAGCGGCAGCAGCAGCCGCTGGTACTGGCACTCCTCCGTCTAGCGACAAGAAACCGACAGCGCCCGTGGTGCGATCCAGCTGGGTCTGGAATCATTTCGTGCAAACGCCAGAAAACCCGTTTCGCGTACAGTGCCGGTACCCCATGGCGACGGGGGGCACTCCCGACAATATTTGCGGCGTGATCTTGACGCGTGACAAGACAGGAAGTACCGGATCCATGTGCCGGCACCTGAGCCGCGTGCATCAAATTCTGCCCTCGGCCAGCACATCCGTGAGCGGCAGCAGCAGTCGTGCTAGCACGAGCAAAGGACGCAAGAGCGAGGTGGGTGTGGCTGACGCTGGTGCCCCCGCATCTGCAGTGTCCGCAGACGGCACCCAGGACGCCGCGGCCGGAGGGGCAGCGGCCGACAACAATAAACGAACGTTCGCTGCCATGAACGGCACCCCCGATACTCCCACTGCTAGCAAAAAAGTCAACTCTGGTGCGGAAGATAGCCCGCAGCTGGTCCCCGCCCAAACAAAGCCCGCTGCCAAGCGTAGCAATGGCTCGGCCAAAAAAGTCACGCCTATCCGGCACCTATCTAAAGAGCAGTTTATTAGCCGCACCATTCCGTACTTTATTCAGAGCGGCATGTGCCTCGACCGCACACAATACGCTCAGTTCCGCGACTTTTGTGCCTCTCTGGATGTGCAGTTCCCTGCTGAGCTGCAGTCATACAACAGTTTATTGGAGCTCGCGTCACGGTGGCACAATGAAATGAAAGAAGGCATTAAGCAGGAGCTGGCGGAACTCAGGGGCCGAGTGAGTCTCAGCTGTGGAATTTGGAAGCCGTGGGACAATTCGGGTTACTTTGACAACAAGCGACGCGACAGACTGTTTGTGGTGGTGGGACATTTTGTGGACAACAACTGGACGCTGAAACGGGTGTTGCTGCGCATTGAGCCCTTGAGGTGGTACCAAACCAGTGTGGTCAAGCTTCTGGAAAGCGTGGTGGACGACTTTGGAATCCGGGACAAGCTGTTTACTTTGCTGACTGACGGCACGACAGTTTCGGGCATCACACTGCCGCCCATGTATGGTAATTTGGCTACACAGGGCCTTTTTGGCACCGAGGAGTCTCATACCTTTGAGAGTTTGATTACAGACATTTACTTTCACGTGGACAAGTTTTTGTACAACGACGGGCCTGGCAGCAGTGGGGAGTGGTCACCGTTGCGCGAGATTGTCAAGGCTATTGAGGGCATTGCAGACGATATCGAGAGCAGTGCGACCAAGACGGACTACTTTCAAAAGTGCCAAATGCAAAAGGAGGAGGCAGCACGGCAGCCTGTGCTGGTGTCGTTGCGCCAGCCTAGTGACGATGATCTGTACAGCAAAAACGTGAGCAACCAAACCGGCTGGCGGCTGTTTTTCCAGCTCATTAGCAACGCTGTGGCCCGCAAGGACTGCTTACAAAAGTACTTGAAAAAGTATGACGTCAGCGACGGTGGTGATGGCGACGGCGACGAGGACGGCGAGGGCAGCGACGAAAGCATTTTGCAGCTAGCTGAAGGCGGGTTTGGCGGCAAAGAGTGGGCTGGCCTGGGTATTTTGTACGAGATTCTCAAGCCTATCTACACTACTTTGAACGATCTCGAGGCCAGCGCCTACAACACCGCCGGTGTGACATCATTTGCCGTTGAGTCTATGATCAAGGCTGTCAAGGAAGCTTACAAGTCCAGCGCCATGCGGGGCTACATGCTGCAGTTTGGCAAGGACGAGCACGCTGGCGAGGACAATGCTGAGGTGCGCGACTTTGTGGAGCTTATTGGCAGTATTTATGACAGCATCAAGAAGAACAGCATGTTCCGCAGCGTGCAGGTTATGGACCCGAACTTTAAGCGCCTGTTCCGCCACATGAGCCGGGATGAGCAGAGCGAGATCCGGGCGCAGCTGAAGGCAGAGGTGGAGAAACTAGAGGTGCGCAAGGCTGCCGCTGCCGCTGCTGCCGCCGCCGCCGCTGCTGCTGCTGCTGCAGTGGAGGAGGAAAACAAGTCGCCTAAAACTATGGATGTTGATGCTGAGGCCAAGCCGGAGGATGCAGTTACACCGAATACGGATGAGCCCATGCCGGACTCAGCTACCGTTGTTGGCGATGACGGTTCCCCTACGTCCACGCCCACCAACGGTACCGCCAACGGGTTTAAGAACGGGACTGCTACTACGACCACGCGCAGCATGCGCCGAAGCGAGCTCGAGAACGGCGGTCTGCTCGGCCTTGCTCTTGAATCAGTCTCTAGCATGGAAGGCGGCGCCGACGATGAGAACGGGGGTGCCAACCGGACGCCTGGTTTCTTCCAGTCGCTTGTCAACAACGAGCAGAAGGTGGACCCCTTTGCGTACGAGCTGGACGAGTACGTGCGGGTGAGCACTGGTGTGCGGTTGGTGGACCCGTACTTGTGGTGGGCCAAGAACAGCGAGTCGTTCCCCCAGCTGGGCCGGTTGGCGCAGACTTACATGGCGGTGCCGGGTTGGAACGACGTGCTGCACGATGGCAAGCTGATGGAGGAGAGCGTGGTGCTGCTGCGGGCTCGCAACGGGAACCAGGGCAAGAGCTTGGGCAAGGAAATGAGTCTGAGGTGGTGGATGCGCAACGGATACAGCAGTTACTGTATGATTTAAGCAGTGCGTGTGTGCGTGTGTACATGGTTGCGTGGGGGGATGGAAAAACACAAAAGTAGATAAGTTATGACGATGATTTATTATTGAAGATATGATGATGATTTTTTTTTTTTTCTTTTAATTTTTTTCTTTTGAGGTTTTTGTATTTAGACAAGAGAAAGAAAGATGTGATGTGATGTGATCAAGACCTGATCTGATGCGTGCTAAGACTTGATGAAGTGCTAATGAAAGAGCTGAATCAAACAAGGAGCCCAAAACAGCCTAAAAGTAAACAAATTCCAACACAAAACGAATTTCGAGAGGAACACTACACAGACAGGAGAGGTACAGGAACAAAGGGTACTAAATTAAAAAAAAAAATAAAAATAAAAATAAAAATAAATAAATATTATAATAACGATCAAGATATCATGGGCTGGCCTTGTACACGTGTACATCGCTTGGCTTTCTTTTCCAAAAAAAAATAATTAATATTTTATTATTTTTCCGATATATCTGGATCATTGCAATTGCTTTAAACAATTGGTCTTTGTTTGACATGTTTTGATGTTACTTCTTTTGAAATCAGAGAATCATAATAACTCATATGTGATTTCATAAATTATAGAATTGGAATTGATCATATCTTGATATTTTTTTGATTGCAGTTTAATCAATCGAGAGAAAGAGAGTCGTTGCCTGAATATCATCATCATGGACTTGTTTGCCAACATTTGGGACCTTGCTAGCAGATAGCTAGTTTCAATGTTTTGATTTAGCTCAATTAAGAGCACTTAAACGTTCTGGAAGAACTAACTTATAGAGTTTGAGTTTTTTTTTCTATTCATGTCTAGTTGGAAATCGGACTTGATCTAGATCTTTTGATGTCCATAAGATGAAGGCTGATGGTGATAGCATATTTATGGTATTGCAGACTTTTAAGAGCTTGTGATTCTATATAGTTAAAGACATGTACCATGCAAGTTCTAGTGTTGGTGATCTTCGATGACCTTTAAATTTCAACTATAGTGTCGTCGATGCTCATTTCAAACCATGCCCATGGAAGATTTTCAGTACTGTCCAAACTCAGACCAGCTATGACCATAATCTTAATCATGATGATGATGATGATATATAACCACACTGACCAACGTACGTTGACTTTATTAAATCTTACAACTTATTAATACCTCACAAAACAAAGACTCTTGTAACTTATATTTGCTTATACGTTCAATACTGCTGATATCTATATAGGCATATATACCGTTTGTTTGGAAAAGACCCTTTTTTGGCAACTGTCATTTAATTGACCGTTGCGTTCACTTGCTTCTTTGATATCATATACAAGCCTTGCACATGTGCTGTTAAAAGGGTCTTAGCCTTGGCCTAATGTTTTTCTAGATCTTTTTTATTTTTTTTTATTTCTTTAGGTCTTGGTCGGATCAATGGCATCAATTAATCAATTCGAGAGTCAGCATATATGAGTTGGCTGTCATGCAGATATGTCAAAGACCTGTATAGCTACAGGACATATATAGTTATATCCGCAGAACTCGTATGTTGTATCCTAGACCTATAGGTATAGTGTAGCTCTCAATATTGTTTACATATTACTATTTTCAGACATCTTTCACGTTGCTACAGAAATCAGGCCAAAACTTTATTTTTCAGCTTTTAAACCCTATACCTTGACAACAAAACTCTAATTTTTTTTTCTTAAGCAATTGCAACACTCGTGCACTCACGATATCGACAAAAAAAAAAGGTCTAAATTTAGAAACATGTGTTTTTTTTTTTTTTTTGTGCGGGTATAGACCTGAGTTATATATCTATTAAAGTATGGTTAAGGGGTGGAGATGAATTTTGTATGAGCTTTTACAACAAGAATAACGACCAAGAAGCACATCACATCAATATTTTCTATAATATTTTGAAGTCAGATAATCTTCTGACCGTAGAGATTGTGATAGTGAATTATGGCTTATAACTACATTGAAGGTAAAAGCCTAGCCTGCCTTGATGCTTTGATACTTTGAATTCTTTTAAGACCTGTTGCCATGGTATATAACAGTATATGAGTACTGCGCATCCAGCCAAAATTTCTTGATCAATCAAAAGTGTGACTCAAAACCGAGGGCCGGTCCTATACAGGTCTTAAAACAAGCGAGTGCGCCTTGGCCCTTATGGTTTTACAATTTTTTTGCAACATCAATAATATAATGGTAAAACTCTATATAACCCAGGCCATATATGCGTACCAGATATGGGACAATTGGTCTTGGACCTTCCAAGAACACACTGACCACCACTTCTTCTTCTTCTTCCATATCTATATCAACAATTGATTGATCTGATTGACACAATATTTTATGTTTATTCTTTTCCTGATTCATTGATGGGAAGAAAGATTATCGATTTATTTCCTTGTTGACTGTATTGCAGCCATTGTACTATACACAGATATTTTTTTATTTTTTCGATAGAGCTCTTGGTCTATATATTACAATCAAGAGAGAGACAGACCTAATGGGCGGCCTATTGAAATATATCATATAATATTTACCGTGCAAAGACCGAGACGGTTTCAAGCCAAGTTTATAGAAAATCAAAACTCTAAATCTTTTCAATTGCATTGCAATAGATTCTCTCCCCCCAAAAAGGACCTAAAATAAACATCGGAACCTAAGGCGAACTGAAAAAAGAAATGTTGCAAATATTCTTGAAATGGTCTTTGTACGCCTTTTAGCCCTTTTAGCCCTATGAATTCATAGTTGAACGTTAACCACTACAGGTATACTCCTCAGTCAGATTTTGGAATATAGGCCTATCCTATGAATCAATTTATGTCAAACCATTATATAACAATACCCCAATCTATGGTTGGCTACAGTGTGGTTCTTGTCTCTCGTTTCAAATATCTATATAAAAGGTTAAAGCCAAAAGCAGAGACAATGTCATAGACATTGTTCATTAGTCAAAAAAAAGACAATTGAAATTTCATATGAGCTCATATATATATTACAACAGTTGATATGTTTTAATTTTCCAACATGGCTCATGTCGTGTGTGTGTAAATGAATAAATGCAGGTGAAAATTTTTTTTCTACTTTTATTATTATTGTTGAATTGAGGATTTTTTTTTTTTTTTTTTTTTTTTTTTTTTTTTTGTTCTACGTACTTCGTCATATCACGTATTTTATAACAAACAACCACCACTACCGCCATACGCGTGTATAATATTTTACATAGCCATCATTTTGTATACACCATCATTGCGATATCATGATATAATAATTTATCATCCACATTAATTGCTAGCAATCATGACAATCACCGTATTGTGACTTTGCTTCACTGCCACTTGTTATACACCCTTTCCATTGAACTGTTTGATGGTTTCAAATGTTTTTTGCAACTAGGCCTTTAGGGCCTATAGTCAAAAGTACCCATTAAATTTTTCTTCTACTTCAAATGCTGCTAAAATCCTAATTAAGCCAAAAATGTCCGTTTCAAGCGATCGTCTAATGCAATTTCTGTATACCTTTTATGTTGCCATGTCGACATTTAAGCAATTAACTAAGCATTTTTAACATTATTACTCAGCAGTGGCAAAAATATTCTTAAAAGTTCCAGGATGCTGCTTA